>JAQISU010000290.1:1512500-1852500 GCA_029339505.1 Unio delphinus | reverse complement strand
AAAGCTAAATTAAAAATCCAAATCACACACACACACCACACACACACACAAGATAGAATATATTCCTGTGTTGTGCATAATTGCACTTACACAGACACACGTGTGCATACATGTGTAATTCAGCTGCAGTTTGACACAAGACAAAGGTTTTAATAATGTATGAATATTTTAATCCTTTCTTTTCCTTAAAATGCCAGCAAAACGTATTACAAAATAATACTCTTTGGTTCTTTAATTAACAGGACGTATTTACTTATCAGCATCCATCAAAAATGAAACTGTGCAACAATTCCACTTTGCTCTTCTCATGGCAATTTATGCGAAATTGTCTACTTCTTTATCATGTCAGAACAAATTGCGAACGATTTATTTATAGAAAGGAAAAAGATCTATGCATTTTTACTTAACAAATAAGGATGTTTTTTTAATTAGTATGGGGCTAAATATGACAATAATATATAACATGTGAGGTTATAAACTGAAAGGTACTTTTCAAACATAAAGGAAACAAAAATTTGACCAGTTAATTGTCCGTTGCTTTCTTGTTCCATTATTTCATCCATCGTTCTCTTAAACAGCTTCGCATTCATTAAGTTAAAGTTTGCTTTCTACACAATAAAACTGCTTTGGTATTGTTTCTATTCGATAAGTGAGAATTGCTTTCGTATTGTTTCTATTCGATAAATGAGAAATGCTGTGGTACAGTTGTTGTCCGACAATATACCATTGTCATTGTAATGTCTTTCGACAAGACAAAATTGATTTCGTATTGTTTCTATTCGATAAATGAGAATTGCTTTCGTACTGGTTCTACTTGATAAATAAGAATTGCTTTGGTACAGTTGTTTTCCAACACGATCCCATTGTCTTTGTAATGTCTTTCGACAAAATAGAATCGCTTTTGTTCTGTTTATATTCGATAAATGACACTTTCTTTGGTACAGTTGTTTTCCAACATGATCCCATTGTCTTTGTAATATCTTTGCTCAAAATAGGATTGCTTTTGTACGGTTTCTTTTCGATCAATGAGAATTTCTTTTCTACTAGTATCTTTCGGCAAGACACTTTCTTAAAATTGAATTGCTATTGTAATATTCATAAAGTCAAAGATTATTTTGTCTTATAGTTTAAAGAAGGTCAAACACAAAAAAGTCCAAGGCATATGGCTTATTTTGGTTTTTTCTTTCCTTATTTTTTAATCTGTTTTTTTTTTCTTTCTTCGAAAAGACAATGGAGACGCAATGAGCCTAGCAATGCGGGAGGTAAAGAACACTGTGGAAATCTGGTTGCTGATCAGTTGAATGATCTAGACTGTGACGTGAAGCTTCCTTTTATTTGCGAATCTACGAAATGTAAGTAAACCAATTAAAGCAGTCAGGATAAAACGAATTAAACTAGACATGTAGTGCCATTGCACATCATGCTATTCATTACTACTACTACTACTACTACTACTACTACTACTACTACTACTACTACTACTACTAATTAATAATAAGACTTACAATAATAATGATGATGATAATAATAATGATACTAATTGCATTATTATTAATAATAACAACCACTTACAGGGATAGATAGGCAGATAAATAAATTTAATATATAATAGATTCAAAAACAAACTACACTGCAATCGATATAAATGTCGCTTTCCAAACATTCTTTTAATATTGTAAACAAGATCTAAATTTAAAATGATATAAATTTACATATATCGTAGGGATAATTTTACATATATCGTTTGGATTAGTTTGCATACATCGTATGGATAATTTTACACATATCGTATGGATAATTTTAGATATATCGTATGGATAATTTTATATCGTATGGATAATTTTACATATATCGTATGGATAATTTTACATGCATCGTATGGATTAGTTTGCATACATCGTATGGATAATTTTACATATGTCATATTGATAATTTTACATATATATCGTATGGATAATTTAACATATATCGAATAGATAATTTTACATACATCGTATGGATAATTTTACATATATCGTATGGATAATTTTACATACATCGTATGGATAATTTTACATACATCATGTTGAATATTTTACATACACCGTATGGATAATTTTACATATATCGTATGGATAAGTTTACATATATCGTATGGGTAATTTTACATATATCATGTTGATAATTTTACATATATCGTATGGATAATTTTAGATATATCGTATAGATAATTGTAAATACTTCGTATGGATTAGTTTGCATACATCGTATGGATAATTTTGCAAATATCGTATGGTTAATTTTACATATATCGTATGGATAATTTTACATATATCATATGGATAATTTTACATATATCGTATAGATAATTTTACATATATCGTATGGATAATTTTACATATATCGTAAGGATAATTTTACATATATCGTATAGATAATTTTACATATATCGTATGGATAATTTTACATATATCGTATGGATAATTTTACATATATCGTATGGATAATTTTACATATATCGTATGGATAATTTTACATATATCGTATGGATAATTTTACATATATCGTATGGTTAATTTTACATATATCATATGGATAATTTTACATATATCGTATGGATAATTTTACATATATCGTATGGATAATTTTACATATATCGTATGGATAATTTTACATATATCATATGGATAATTTTACATATATCGTATGGATAATTTTACATATATCGTATGGATAATTTTACATATATCATAGGGATAATTTTACATATATCATATGGATAATTTTACATATATCGTATGGATAATTTTACATATATCGTATGGATAATTTTACATATATCATATGGATAATTTTACATATATCATATGGATAATTTTACATATATCATATGGATAATTTTACATATATCATATGGATAATTTTACATATATCGTATGGATAATTTACATATATCGTATGGATAATTTTACATATATCGTATGGATAATTTTACATATATCGTATGGATAATTTTACATATATCGTATGGATAATTTTACATATATCGTATGGATAATTTTACATATATCGTATAGATAATTTTACATATATCGTATGGTTAATTTTACATATATCGTATAGATAATTTTACACATATCGTATGGATAATTTTACATATATCGTATGGATAATTTTACATATATCGTATGGATAATTTTACATATATCGTATGGATAATTTTACATATATCGTATGGATAATTTTACATATATCATGTTGAATATTTTAGATATATCGTATGGATAATTTTACATATATCGTATGGATAATTTTACATATATCGTATGGATAATTTTACATATATCGTATGGATAATTTTACATATATCGTATGGATAATTTTACATATATCGTATGGATAATTTTACATATATCATGTTGAATATTTTAGATATATCGTATGGATAATTTTACATATATCGTATGGATAATTTTACATATATCGTATGGATAATTTTACATATATCGTATGGATAATTTTACATATATCGTATGGATAATTTTACATATATCGTATGGATAATTTTACATATATCATGTTGAATATTTTAGATATATCGTATGGATAATTTTACATATATCGTATGGATAATTTTACATATATCATATGGATAATTTTACATATATCGTATGGATAATTTTACATATATCGTATGGTTAATTTTACATATATCATATGGATAATTTTACATATATCGTATGGATAATTTTACATATATCGTATGGATAATTTTACATATATCGTATGGATCAGTGAAGAGAAATAATACTACACCTTTCCATACTCATACCTTTTAGTCTGGAAGTCCCCCGTTAATGTACCACAACTTATATCGATATCACCAACGAAAATAAGTACGTTGGCTCCTACTACAGGTGAGTGGTACCTTATCATACACACACACACACACACACATAGATACATACATAGATACATACATAGATACAAACATACATACATACATACATACATACATACATACATACATACATACATACATACATACATACATACATACATACATACATACATACTGTAGATTATTTACTAGAACATCATTTATATACTTAAGTTGTTAAACTCCTGAAATACGAGTACATTTTGCATCTTAGGTTTATCATTTTGTGAATTTGTATATATCCGCAACGATCATATTTTAGCAGTATTGCTCATATTTGGAGATGATAATAATAATAACATCGTATAAATAGACATTGCAAAATGATAAAAATTTCACCATGTCACCCATAAAAACTTTCAATTTGTTCATATTGGATATATAGAGTAAGAAGAATATTTTTAAAACACAGGATAACTGATAATTTCTCATATTTCAGCTCCATATAATGTTCCAATACCATCTGGCCTCGGGCCCGCTGTATATATGGGACAAAATGTATTTTCAAGTGAGTGTTATTCAGCGTGTACAAATATATTATATTTATAAACCCGATATTCCGTTTTAGTTTATATAAGAAATTAGACTGATATTGGGGTGTCCAAATCAATATGACTATATATAATTTTTCACTGCAGACCGATTTAAACGCACATACTAAATCATTCTTTTCATACTTCGTTATCCATATCGCTCACCCTGACTGGAATTATTTATATATTTTAATGGTGTCTACGTATCGATACACCAAATCATATTTGCTACACTTTTTAGTTTTCTGATTTCATAAATCTCAATTTATGTCTAAATACATTCGCAGTGTAAAGCTTTGATTAATGGTAAAATGGTAAAGCGTTGATTCATGCAGCATGCAGAATCAGGTTTAATGTTTTGTATTAAGATGGGGAAATGATACGACATAAGACTTGTAAGCATTATGGCATCCACGTAACCTTATGTCGTATCAAGTTCATCACCATCCCATCCCCTGACTTGGAACGTAAAAAGTATTCAGTTATGTGTATTTATCTCTTCTTAAATTCAGAAGTGAAATTCAATGTGGTTTTCGTGGGAAGGTGTGCAAACATAGTAGTAGAATGTAACAAAGAGAAAGGGTTTGATATAATTTGACCAAATCAAATAATTTGCATCGTTCGTATAATCATTTGTTCTTTATATTGTAAAAATTATTTTCATTATCATAACAAATGGATTAATCATGACGTTCTATTCTTATAATAAAAAGAAAGAAAAACTGTGCCTGCATCAGTTTTTAAATACAGATTTTGAGCTAAAGACGTCTTTATTAAACAACATATTAGATGTGTGTTGGGGTATGCTATAGAGAATAATGAACGAGCCATTGTCAGTAGCACGCGCATATTCATATAAATGGAAAGAGAACCAGGAGGTTATATAAAAATAGTTTATAGATCTGCACTTAACAGGAAAATAACTCTAAATATTGCGTACATTACAAAGTAAATGAAAATGGTTTGTATTTTAAGAGTACTCAAGTGAACAAATTCTTTTCTAACGTCACAATAACTTTTGCATTTTTCTCATAGCTGGATGTTACAACGTCACAAACTGTTCCAGTATGAAATGGGGAGATTATCAATCATGTAACGGATGTGGATTCTACATGACATGCGCACCAAACGGAGCCTTTCTACGCCCATGTCCGTCTAATCTGAAGTTTGACGATAACTTGGTGGCCTGTACAACCCATTCATCTACCTGTAAAGGACCGTGAACAAAATTAAAGTTTCAAATTGTTTTATATTTATTGAATGGAAATTCGAATGAAATAAATACATTTCAGAGAAAAGTTTTTTTCTTGATGTAATAGATATATGAATATCCATTTTCATACATTAGATTTTGTTGAAGTCTTGAATAAGAGTAAAAGACCTGCGATAAATTCAAGACAATTGAGATATTGACTAAAGCAGTTAAAATTCCTTGCCTTACCAAATGACATTTGTTGCTGATACTTTTCTTTTACACATCATCGCCATTCCGTCTTTTCATGTTTCTCATTCTCCTGCTACGGCTTCTATTACTAGCAATGATGCTGCTGTTGTTATACTCGACTGCTACTACTGTACTACGACTGCTACTATTTTACTACGACTACTACTAGTGTACTACGACTGCTACTATTGTGCTCAGATTGCTACTATTTGTACTACGACTGCTACTATTTTACTACGACTACTACTATTGTACTACGACTGCTACTATTGTGCTCAGATTGCTACTATTTGTACTACGATTGTTACTATTTAACTACGACTGCTACTATTGTACTGCGCTATTCTTTTTACTCAACTTGCTTATATTCTACTGCGCTTGCTACTATTGTACTACGACTACTACTATTGTACTACGACTACTACTATTGTACTACGACTGCTACTATTGTACAACGACTCCTACTATTGTACTACGACTGCTACTATTGTACTACGACTGCTACTATTGTACTACGACTGCTACTATTGTACTCAGATTGCTTATATTCTACTGCGGTCGCTACTATTGTACTACGAATGCTACTATTGTACTACTACTACTACTACTATTGTACTACGACTGTTACTAATGTACAACGACTACTACTATTGTACTACGACCGCTACTATTGTATTACGACTGCTACTATTTTACTACGACTACTAATATTGTTCTGCAACTGCTACTATTGTGCTCAGATTGCTACTACTGTACTACTACTGCTACTATTTAACTACAACTGCTACTATTGTACTGTACTATTTTTATTTTATTAAAATTGCTTATATCTACTGCGGTTTCTACTATTGTACTACGACCGCTACTATTGTACTACGACTGCTACTATTGTACTACGACTGCTACTATTGTACTCAGATTGCTTATATTCTACTACGGTTGCTACTATTGTACCACGACTGCTACTACTGTACAACAACTTATACTATTGTACTACGACTACTACTACTACTACTATTGTACTCAAATTGCTACTACTGTACAACTACTGCTACTATTGTACTAGGACTGCTGCTATTGTACTACGACTGCTACTTATCCTACTGCTGATACCAATTATACCGGTCAGAGAGAGAAGATAACTTCAACAAACACACCAGACGAATCCATTATAGACTGTCAATAAGTGCACTTTTTACAACAAGGTGTGCACAGCAATCACCTATTAGACCACTCGTGAGACTCATGCATTACACATTTACGGAATTGAATTGCTCATGCTTTTAACGGTGTCAGTCAAATATGTTTTGCGGCTACACAGAGATACACATTTTATGATTTTACAATACTTTAGAACAGCTACTCCTTACAAATTGATCTAGTTGTGTCAGTGTTCAAAACTGTATTTTTGGCTAAAATGATCTTCATTTGAAAAGAAAGAATTTTAAGTTCATTAACACGATGATTCTGCATAAAATAAGGATCGTTGCAGTACGATTGCATCTCTACAAAGCGCTTAGATCCAACGGCCTTATGAGCGTAACATCGTTTAAACCAAACATGTTATGGTCTAGATTAAGTGTGTTTTATTTATTAATTTTGTTTGTGTCCGCATTCAAATTTGAATTATGTGGCCTTGGTAGGTTTGCAATCAAGTTCGGAAACAGACGACATTGATACCCAAATTGGTATATAGGTTTTCAATTAACTCTCACCCATCCTCGATTTCTCCATTGTTCTTAAACAGGATGATGGGTGTTGTGAGCGAATCTAACCATAAAAATGCTGCCATTGTTTGTCGTTGGGCGTAATAGATATGCGTAGATGCAGGGAAAGATAAGACGAATGCAGTCCAAACATGGCACAATACGTAGATAGTAGGTCATGAGTTCGAACCTTAGTGCCGACTAATTTATTGTTGAACCCTTGAGCAAGTTACTTTGATTCATTTTGGAACTGATGCTTGCTGTAATATTTAATTAAGATTATTTCTTTATTTATTTAGTATTTGGATGATTTGGGTGAAAACACATTTCAGTAAGTTATACTTGAAAGCTATCTGTTGTTGTTGTTTGGAGTTTCGTTTTGGCAGGGTTTTTTTTTAAGGTCTACTCTGTCTTCGTCATTACGTATGCAAATGTCTTGTGTTGATATATTAAAAAAACCTGTTCATCCCGAGAAAAAGAGGAAGAAGAAGAAAGTTAAATAAACTTACAAATAAAATGTATCATACGTAAGTGCAAATGTATTTCTTAAATCAGCAAAGAAAGACGTTCAAAGGGAGATGTTGCCACGGTGGCGATTCTATTTATTTGTATTGCCACATATCACTATCTCACTACGAACTATATAATTAACGATATCATAATATCATTTTGAGATTTACAATTAAAGATGTCAATACCTTATTAGGAGATATATAATTAATGATATCATTATTTCATTGTGACATATATAGTCAACAATATCACTATGTAATTTTGCGATATATAATTATTGATATCAGTATCCAATTATGAGATTTATAATTAAAGATATCAGTATCTCAATAGGAAATATGTAATTAAAGATAAATAGAACATAACAGTTGAAGGTAATTATATCAGCTGATTTAGATGCATTGACTGACCACGAATTATCTATAGAAATACGCATAGCATATATCCATATTATAACAAGAGCACCTCCACTCCCACCCCCACCCCCGCATTGAGGGAAGGCTGTAAACATGCAAAACTCATCACACTATCGTCAGCTTAACTTAAAGTGTCAACCCGATATCCTCGCATTACCCTCTGTGTAATATAACGCGTCATTACGATATCCTCGCATCACCCTCTGTTTAATATCATGTCACCACAAAATGCTGTATATCGTGAAATCGTCATCTGCCTAATGTAATGTGACCACGCGAACATTTAAATAATTTGAATAATGATACGTCCTGGTGAGAAACAATTTTTTTTTAAAGACAAAACTTAACTAATGTATACCACATAAATGAACCACAGCAGCAACAACAATGAAATAATGAGTCGGCTAAGATAAATAAAAGAATGCCTGTAAAAAAATCAACATGGACGAGAAAAAAATTAGACGTAAATTTAAGCGTGTGCATTCAGGTATAGCATCTATATAACCCTACCAATGTAAACATGATGTAATTTAGATCATAACCTATAACATAAATGTATATGAACTGGACAAAGATATATTGGTATATGTATAAATATAAATTAGTAAAAGTATGAAGAATTATATTTAAAATCTTGATATGATTCCTGATTTACCATATTTACTCTCGTAACTACCTAAAGACAGGAAAGAAAGAACTAGACATGGTAAATCATTTTTCAAAATCTATGCATTAAGGTTGAAATATATATTGGATGAAACTAACATATACACACTAATTCGACCAATTTCAAAAATGCATTACTCAAGCTTATAAACTTAAGTGTGATCATTTATAACTTTTAGCAAAATTAATCTGTGGTCCTGATTAATACTGCATATATATATATATATATATATATATATATATATATATATATATATATATATATATATATATATATATATATATATATATATATATATATATAAGATTAAGCAACATAGCAAATGCACATACGAAAGTATTTAAGTTAGTTAGTGAGGCATTTATATATATATATATATATATATATATATATATATATATATATATATATATATAGATATATATATATATATATATAACTTTAATTTTAGTCAAACATTATAAAGTTGTGGTTCTCGTCATGGGCTTAATTAATTAGTATGACGTCACTCACATTTTCATCAAAGAACATTAACATTAAATCTAGTTCCATATATAGACGTAAACGTTTTCTTATTTTCTTAAATATTTTTGTTTATGTCTGTGTCATTCTGCAACTTCTTTTGATGCCTGACTCGAAATACATCTTTGTAAAGCATCCAGCTCCATTGCCGTCGCCCTTGTCATGCCATTCATTATACTACCGAGTTGATATATATTAAAATATGTTAATGGCTTAGATAGCCAAGACCGAATCAAGTGGGTTGGGATAGGGATGCGTACCTCTGATATACGATTTTACTCTTACAAAACAATACTATTGGTAAGATAAACCCAGTTTCATAGCATGTATGAAAATGTTGTTATTTTGCCTTTTAAATGAATATAAACCTTATTTATTTGCACAATAACGTAATGGCATGACAAAAACATTGAGGAATATTCATATTGTATTACGGGGTTGTAATTGTATGTTTACACAAAAGCAATCAAAATAAATCACAAAGACAATGCATTACATTTGCAATCTATATTGTGTTAAAAGCTCAAATAAAATACAGAAAACTCGCGTGAATACGTCAGCAACTATTTTACAGCCATAAAAGCATTACAAAGACAAGATAAAATTTAAAATAAATTTAACTTTGAAGCAAAGATACAGTTCATTGCATAAATTTATAATAAAGATACTGAGGTTACTACGAAACAGATTATAACTAAAACACATTGACGTAACTTCAGTAAATCAGAAATGTATTTAAAGCTTACATGTTCCAGGGTTGAATGAGCTGTATGCAGATTGGAAATTTATAGACGATATGAATAACACGTTGAATGACCGATTAATTCACACACTTGGGTATGAACCAGAATACAAATGGATCTTATTCTAAGTAAATATCACAAAGTATATATGTCACAAAGTATATGCCACAAAGTATATCTGTCACAAAGCATATGTCACAAAGTATATGTCACAAAAAAAGTATATATGTCAAAAAGTATATGTCACAAAGTATGTCACAAAGTATATATGTCACAGTGTATATGTCAAAAATGTATAAATTCCATATGTTTAGAGACAGAGTCAGAAGGGCGCAATTTGGCATTTGCAAAAATTAGATTATTAAAGGTCAGTTTAAGAGAGCTAACGTATTGTCGTTTTCAACACTGTTATGACTTCTGAAAAAAAAAAAAAACATTTCACTTCCAAACTCTTCGAATTGTCTCTGGAAAGTTCTTATAGTTCTGTATGATTCGTCGTGAGCATTTGACTGGTGCTCAGAACAAACAGAAATTACCTTTAGTACACGAACAGTTCATGTTATTTTTCAAAGCAGAATTGCAATGCAAAGGTTTGGCACAGTTAATAAAAAGTCAACAGGCAGAGAATTATATATATATATATATATATATATATATATATATATATATATATATATATATATATATATATATATATATATATATATATATATATATATGAGAGAGAGAGATGGAAAGATAAAAATGCATACTTTAGACAGAAATTCAAGTTTAAAATGTGCAATTCCAAACAAATTTGAAATCCACAGATGATAGGGGTTTGATAAACTAGACGTGATTAGCATTCTACAGGCGCCAAGGAGGATCGTGGAAACGGACAATACTACACCAAACCTAAAGGTGTGATTCTGCAAACAACTCTATAATTTGTAAGTGTACCATTCCGAAGCCATCAAATTGCGATTTTCAGAAGCAAACAGATAGCGAGGCAAGCGCACTAATGTATCAGCACAGAAACACAGCCTCGACAGGTTCGTCAAAAGGCGGTTGAACATCCTCCATTCCAAATGTTTGCTACTGACTTTAAAAGTAGATGTCAAACTTTAAATTTTTCAGAAAAACAAGATGTTTATTAATTGGTTTTAAACAGAAAAATGTCGGTTTAATTTAAGACTAATCTTTTCAACGTTTTCAGATCTACGTATTTTGATGCATCTCTTGTTGTTACTATGATTTTGGGATAATTTGGAAATAATATTTTTAAAACAGTCTCGAGCATCAGCTAAAATGCTTTGAAACACTTTGTGCTATCATTTTTAACTTAAATGTCGTCATAATTGTAAACGGCCGGATAGAGTCTTTAAAAGTGTTTAATTTATTTTGAATATACCTAGAATAAAAGTATGTAACGAGAGAAAATTGCAAATATAAATATAATGAAATATGATTTGCTTGCATGCTAAAGTGATTTTAATTAAATTCATGTCTTACTTTATATCAATTCTGCAGCAGTACGTGTATTGAAAAGGCACGACGAGGCTTGACATACTTTATTCTAGCTAAAACTAATATAATGGGATCATAACATTATACCCATTTGACCAAAGCTTAACTTTAATCTTTCGATAATCTTATTCCTATAACAGAAAATCGGAATATGTAATTGTAGTTGCTTTTGTTCGCGCCTCAAAATTAACACATTAATTACATTTGTGTTAAGCCACATTTTCCATACACCTATTACTATGGATTCATCGACGAAAGCAGGTTAGTTTAAACTATATTTCACTTTTTGTTGACTTTGATACAGTTCGTGTGTCACTACTTTGCCAGTACACTATTTTACTGCTGGATCAAGTGGCTCTGTTTGGGGATGTATCTCCATACATGCAGTTACATTACTCACTTATCGAAATACAGTCACAATAAACTCACTTATTGAAATACAGTCACAATATACTCATTTATCGAAATACAGTCACAATATACTCACTTATCGAAATACAGTCACAATATACTCACTTATCGAAATACAGTCACAATATACTCACTTATCGAAATACAGTCACAATATACTCACTTATCGAAATACAGTCACAATATACTCACTTATCGAAATACAGTCACAATGTCCAATAATCCCATCTTCGTTGGCATTGGTTACGATCACATTTAAGACAGCTTGGACGATACATCATACATTACTTAAGATGATAATGTCTAAACCCTCGATTTCTTTGACAATAGTTGTAATCTGTGTGTGGACATAGTTAGGGGTATTTTTTGGAAATATAAAATATAATATTGTCGAATGAAAAATTTGCATTTAATTAGTTTCAGACCAATGCCAGCACTTCATTATATATATATATATATATATATATATATATATATATATATATATATATATATATATATATATATATATATATATATATATATATATATATATATATATATATAATTGCTGAGACGCTTGTCACATACTTCCATCGTGTTTTGTTTACCCGTCGTCTTAATAATCTCATTTAAGTCGATCATGCATGTTTACAATATCAGGTCTGTTTCTCCGAAGGTCTTATCCTTGACGGATATCCTAACCACTCAATTGACTGTGTTTGTCCGAACAAACTAATACTTGAACCCCATGATATGTCATGTCATCCTGCGTACTAGGACTGCACCCAGTGAACGGCTTACCTTATTTACCAAATTTCAATGTAAAAAAAAAATTCCAGATTATAAAAAGTTTCGGGTATAAAATTCTTCTTCAGGTCAACAATAAAATGTCTTATCTAGATATGTTGCACTTGTTACTTTTTGGGGTTAAATTTCAGTTAAATCTAGTTTTTCATTTTCATCCGGTTTTTTGTCAATCATTCTCTGGCATTTGGTATAAAATCGCGGCTGAATAGAAGCTAGAGGTTTACAAGTAGACATTCAGCATGGAGATTACACATTATGTAATACTGGCAGGTAAGTGCCATTAGAACATCTTCTATTACAGAATTATATGGTGATCTGAAGCATGAAAGAAAATACTGTATATGTATAAATAAATATAATATAAATACTTGATTTTTTATTTTTTTAAAAAAGAACAAGCGATTAATAATTGTATGAATATTTAAGTAGATTTTGACATGCCCTATAGCATAAATGACTTAAAAAATCGCAAGCGAGTATTTTTTTTCTTCTTTCAAATAATCGAATATCTTTAATTTAAATTCATTGCGTCATTTTTCTAACATGTGTACTAATATTTAAGTTTGTTTTGACACGCACAGCGATATAGATTTAATGTGATAGTCACATATATAACACAAATATAGACCTACATTTTATCCATACTATTAAGAAACGATTACTTTTATCAGGTGTAGACATGAAGGATAAAATCCCGTATTATTTTTATCCTAATACTTTAACATCTTAAACACTGAAATTGAATCGTAAAGATATATATATATATATATATATATATATATATATATATATATAGAGAGAGAGAGAGAGAGAGAGAGAGAGAGAGAGAGAGAGAGAGAGAGAGAGGGGGAGGGAGGCATTTTATAAATGTCAAATTTAATCAATGCTCTTCTTATATCAGACACTCGTCAACATGATTCCCAAGATTCATGTAGTGATACAAGTGCTAAGAAACGTATTATTATGTGCTTTTCATGAATATCTTGCAACGAATATGTTCAATACAAATACAACAACTTTCCAATGAAATATGAATTATGTGCTTGTTTTTCCAGGGGTAGTAATCTAATTATTGGATACAAATTTTATATTAAATTATCATTCAAAAGATTTACTTAGCATCTTTAAATCATGCTTTGGACAATACAATTATATCTTGCAATCAATACGCTATTCTTCTCTTTTACCAAGCATATGTGTCACACAGCTCTTATTCCGACCAATCAAAAAAGACTTTACTTCTCAAAGGTCATTTCTGATTAGCTGATACTGGAAATTCAATCTAATATTACTCAGTTAGTATGCAGACTACTCGAAACGCCTTCGTTCTCCTTTATTTTATTTTTTTTGGATTACTTTCTCGAAAGTAAACAGTTCTTGCATTTCATGTTAATGTTATTGAGGTGCATTTAACTAGGCTGACAAAGTATCAGTTGTGAGACGCTGATATATTTAAATACAAGCTGGAAATTAAGATCGAATATGCTTTCGCTACTTTAAAAAGTATAAAGTTAGACGGGTTGCTCACCTCTGTATCGTTGAAGATATATCGAAAAGAAAATTAGTTGGAAATTTTTTCAGACACTTTAGATAAAATGCACTAAAACATGCCGAAGTTGACTATTTTAAACTTTATGTTGTCATTACATTACCATTCATTGGGACAATCTCTTTACCCATTCCTATAAAGTGGCATAATTAATTGTACATACATTAAAATTAGTGTTTCTTATGAATCTGCTTCGACGTATTGACCAGCCTACATTGAATCAGAACACATTTTGTTCTAATTTTAAGCTTAAAATTAAATAATTGAAAAATGACCAAACTAGGAATTAGCACTTATATTGTGCTTAGAATTGTTATGAATCACCATTCTACACTAATTTGGATGGGAAAAAAGGAAAGTCGGACCAAAGATATAATTTGGCCAAACTGCATCGAAAACGACAGACTTAGTCATTTCGAGACATTTAGTCATGTCTGTGAATGGCGACAATTTCTATTAACACCCCAACTAATGTTTCTTATGCAGGTTCCAGTTCCACATTTTTAAATTAGCATATGTGACCGTACATAAATGAATTCTAAAACGTTTACATGCTTCTAAAGAAATCTGTAATTGTTTAAAAGGAACTTACTATAAAAGCGATGTAGCATTGACTTGTTTAATGTTTACGCTATTATTGGAATGGAACACCACCACCACCTCTCTCTCTCTCTCTCTCTCTCTCTCTCTCTCTCTCTCTCTCTCTCTCTCTCTCTCTTTCTCTCTCTCTCTCTCTCTCTCTGTATTTATTTTTGTGAGTACCAATACTGCTATCTTTAAGAGAATTCACAAATGTGATTGGTACTTCAGTACTTGCGGATTTAGAGAAGGATTTTACTGTTTCCACAGTGAGATCAATATGTTTAATGTTGGATTCATAAAGAGGTCTAATTGTTTCCACGGAGAATTCATCGTTTGTAACATTGGATTTGGAAACAGATTTTACAGCTGCCACAGCATTATTATTGTTTCTTATGTTGGATTTTTTTTAAAAAGGGGTCTTACTGCTGCTTCAGCGATATCATTGTTTGTAGGGTTGTATTTTGAAAAATGCATTATTGTTCTCACCACGAGATTGTAGTTTGAAGGTTGGATTATGCCTGGGGTTTTACTGTTTCTAAAACGATACCATTGTTTGTAGGGTAGGATTTGGAATGGGGTCTGACTGTCTCCGTGGCGAGATTATTTGTTGTACTGTTAGGTTTTGAAAAGGGACGTAATGTTGCCACACCAAGATTATTGTTTTTAGGATCTGAATTGGTAATGGGTCTTATTATTTTAGCTTCAAGATCATTTTTTTTTTTTATATTTAAATTCTATGAAGGTCGTAACCACGAAATAAATGAAATATGGTCATTTTCAGTCATTGTTGTTATGTACAGAATGATGGTCAAAAAAAGAATTCCCTTCCACATTTCCGAGTATAAGATTTTAAAAAAGGTCATCTTTACATTAAGGCTGTGAGATATATGAAATAGAAAAAATACTGACTGCATCTTTCTTATCTGCGTTTACCATGGTGCATGCAACTTCATTTTGTGGGATTTGCAATGAGTGCAGTTTACTGCTGTGACATATTGATCAGAAATTTATATCCGAGAATTCCACGATAGTACATTATTGGGATTGGCAATGAGTGTAGATTACTACTGTGACATTTTGATGAGAATTTTATATCAGAGAATTCCACGATAGTACATTGGTGGGATTGGCAATGAATGTAGTTTACTACTGTGACATATTGATGAGAAATTTATATCAGACAATTCCACGATATTACTTTGGTGGGATTGGCAATGAGTGTAGTTTACTGCCATGTCCTATTTATGTGATGCTGATGACACAAGTGAAAAATATAAATCATCGTTAAGCAGCTGGTTGCATGTTTCTCAATATAAATTAATTCAATAGCTTATCCATTACCGTATAAGAATGGATTCTGGATTCTTTGCTTGTCCATAAAATAGGGTTTCTATAAACGAATTTAGCGGGAGGTGGACACAGTTTTGTAGAAGAAATTAAATGTCTTGTTAACTTTATATTGGATGGAAAACTAAAAAACTCATTGCCATAGCTTAATACGTAATTAATTAGTTGTAGCGTGTCTTTTTCTATTGTCCAAAGTTTTCTTCAGTATTCCTGGTCGCATTTGGGATATAGTGTTTGCAATGTGTGTGTGTGTGTGTGTGTGTGTGTGAGAGAGAGAGAGAGAGAGAGAGAGAGAGAGAGAGAGAGAGAGAGAGAGAGAGAGAGAGAGAAGAGATCAACATAAAGATGGAACATTAATATGTCCTTATGGCTAGTATTACAGCTTATATAAATGACTACAGCTAAAGACAAACCTTCTAGATGCTCTTTTGTTCTTTGCAGTCCTTCTTCTTTATGGATTTACGGAGGGTAAGTCAAATATTTTTATTCATTATATTATTAATGTATTGTTGTATTTTGCTTGTCTTCATTTTCATTCCTTAGAAAAATTAAAAAAGAGATGCAAATAAACCGTCAAAAATAAGATAATATACAGGAGCAATCTTCAATACCATTTCTGATAATTGCATAGTGGCTTCATGTAATAAGAGGGACGATAACACATCAATTTCTAATATTCCAAAATAAACAAAGTTTTCTTTTATTACACTGTTACAGGAAGCGTTGTGCTATTTGTGTCATTGTCATGAACGTTTTATTTCACGATGAAACTCTCATAGTATCTACTATGCTAATGTAGTTTCTAAATGTAAATAAAAATATAATTGCCACTAGGATCAGGTGACACGAAAAGGCACATCTCTTTGTCCTTCCTTGTTTATTGAATGACGTCTTTGTGTATCACATACATGAACAAGTGTGTAATTAAGCCATGAAATTACAAATCAGTAGGGAATATTTCTTTTCATTGATTGTAATTTTGAATATTTTTCATATTCGAAAAACATACACCAAAGTCATGTGAACTGGGTCCAATGCCAACATCACTGCTGTTTGAGTGCTTAGATTAAATTGCCTTCACTATCTGATGCCTCTCTCTCTCTCTCTCTCTCTCTCTCTCTCTCTCTCTCTCTCTCTCTCTCTCTCTCTCTCTCTCTCTCTCTCGGGGAATTCCCATCATTTTTAAAAAAAAACTGCCATTGTAAAGCCTCTGCTGAAAGAAACCAACACTCGACCATAACGGTTTACGAAAGACCGCCCAATTTTTAATCTCATTTTCAAATGAAAACATCATAGAAAATTTGTTCTAACCCAACTTGTATCTCATCAGAATTCAAACAGTCTTTTTAGCAATGTACAGTCTGCATATCGCCCTTGCCACAGTACTGCTAATGACATTCGCTCTGCTTTGGATAGCGGCCAGACTACAGTCATCACATTCCTTGATTTGCCTGCGGCATTTGACACAATAGGCCATGGTACATTACTTGACCAGAGCCAGTATGTAGTTGTCATTTACAATACAGCCTTACTGTGGTTCAAGTCCTACTTAGTGAACAGGACACAAATTGTGTTGCAACTGAAATACACTCCAGCTCAGTTGATCAATATTTGTGGTGTTCCAGAGGAGTCTGTTCTTGGACTGGTTCTCTTCATTCTATGCACTCGGCCGCTCTCAAGTGTCTTAGATCATCACCCAGTGTCTCACCAATTGTACTCTGATGTCACCCAAATATACAACTCTAGCCATCTAAATGAAAGACATGCTACAATCTAAGGCTACGAGAGGTGAATTTCTGATGTGAAATCATGGATGACATGTACCAAGCTGCTGAAGATGAATGATGATAAAACTGAGGCCATGTTGATCGCAACACAAATACTTTCTCATTTGCATCCTTTACCTCAAACAATAGATATCAGCAACATCAACATTAAATTTACAAAGACAGTACGAAACCTTGTTGTTACTCTCGACCGTACTCTCTCATTGCACCAACATTTCAAGAACATATGCAACGCTGCATATCTTGAGTTGAGATGCATTAGTTAAATTCGCAGATATCATTCAATTGATGGCACAAAAACACTCGTGTGTTCATTAATACTTTCAGGACTGGACTATTGTGAATCAATTCTGTCTGGTTCCTCTCAATATCTACTCCAGAAACTTCAAAAAGTTCAAAACACAGCTGCTCGGATCATCCTTAGAGTACCACGATCGGAGCACACCTTCCCACTGCTCTGTATCCTACACTGGCTATCCATTAGATCCTGAATCAAACACAAAATGTGTTCTCTGTGCTAAGTTTCACTGGCGGACTCCATTCCTACATACCTATCCGACTTCACCCATGTGTATACACCAGCTAGATCCTTACGCTCCACTTCTGACAATGTATACTCATTATCCCCGCTATGAAAACGAAGTGATAAGGACAACGTTCTTTTACATACCAGGGCCCAGCAACGTAGAACGAATTGCCAATTGAACGTAGGCACAAAGACACAGTGATCCCTTTCATGTGTGCTCTTAAAACGCAAGAACAAACTTAAAGACTTTATCATGTTTCTTTCCTTAAATATGTTCAGCATGTTATTATGTTTCCCAATTTCATGGTATTTGGTTTTTGTAATAATATCACTATATATGTTGTAAAGCGCTGAGAGCTTCTAAAGATTAGGCACTATTAAATTATTATTATTATTATTATTATTATTATTATTATTATTATTATTATTATTATTAATTGTATTATCTTATTAGTATTATTGTTTTTGTTATTATTATTATTATTATTATTATTATTATTATTATTATTATTATTATTTTCCCTAGGAATACAGATTAAATTATGTGAGATCGATCCGCCCAAAACAATACAGTGCACAGGAGGACAAGTTCTACAAGTGTACAACGTAATTTTCGGTCGAACATTGCCACAAACTGAATGCAATCCTTACCAAGTGCCCATTGCAAACTTTAACTGCAGAGGCAGTCCAGCTTCTTACCAAGCCGTGTCCGCCATGTGCGACGGTAAAATGTTATGCACTCTGCAAGCCGATGTTAACCTGCTTGGTGGTGATCCGTGTGCCCAAACACCGAAACATTTGATTGTAGATTACCAATGTATAACACCAACGCAACCAACAACACCAACCACGCCAACAACAATAACAACGACAACGGTCCCGACAACGACGACTACGACTACAACGCCGTCGACAACACCAACACCAACATCAACTCCAACCACAACATCAACCACGCAGATGACAATTACGTCTACACAACCAACAACGCCGACGACACCAACAACTATGATGACTACTATAACAACAACCCAGCTATCACCAACTAGCAGTGAGTATTGTATTATGTGACTGTATACATTCGATTTTTTTTTTTTGCATTTTCTGTATTTAGTCTCTCCAGGTGAGAAGGTAGAAACGACTATATTAAAATTTGGAAATGGTTTTACAATTGCAATTTTCATATAAACAAATTTCCCTTGAAACAATGCAAATATTTTTCGCAATGAGTCAAATAACTAAATATGGTAGAAGAAAATTAAATAGGTACGTACTATCATATATTAAGGTTTCAGCAACTAATGTTGTGGGGTAGCCCCGAGTGGCCGAGTGGTCTAAAGCGCTTTCCGTTACGGATCACTGCCGTCTCACCTCTGTCTGCGTGTGTTCGAGTCTAAGATTCGGCTAATGTAGTTATGTGAGAAAGCTTACTAGTAGCTTCTCGTGGGTCGGTGGTTCTTTCCAAGGGTTTTCCCGGTTTCTTCCTCCACCAATAATACTAGCCGCCATGTGTAGCCTATCGTGTGCTGAAAAATGGCGTTAAACCCTAAAACAAAATAACAAAAGCTGTGTTAATAAAAAAAAAATATTTAAATACCATTCTTCGACAGAGGACTGGCCGGGAAAAAAGGAATTCTCGCACGAGTTTATCACACATCTCATCTGAATATAATTTCGATGTTTGTGTTGATAAAGCTTGAATTTAGCTAATGAAAGGCAATCTATCAAACACCTGTAAGTATAGTCATTGGTACAAAGAAGAGATCGACAGTCGAGTTTAAACTTGTAGTGTATGCCAATACCATGTCATGATCGCTACATCACAATCACATTATAGCTCTGAAAAATTGTTAGTATTACAATGAAAACCTCAGACATCGATATTTACATGCATTTCGTCAATATATAGTTATCGAGTAATTGTTCATGCCTTTGATGCAAAACGTCAAAGAAGAGAGTCATACACGTTGAGAGAGTTCATTTTAATCAAGGGTACAAACTAAAGATTTACTAAAGTTTTGGCTTAAGCGTAGTCTCGAACAGAAAGGTTATCTTCCATTCGACACTGTGTTTGCATGTTCACTTGAGTCAAAATCGCACTTTGTAGCATGTAGTACATTTCCATATAGTGTAGCGGCGACATCCAGCATAATAGTAAATACATTCAGACTCGACATCATACTAGTAAATACATTCAGACTCGACATAATGCTAGTAAATACATTCAGACTCGACATCAAACTAGTAAATAAATTCAGACTCGACATCATACTAGTAAATACATTCAGACTCGACATCAAGCTAGTAAATACATTCAGACTCGACATCAAACTAGTAAATACATTCAGACTCGACATCAAGTTAGCCAAAAACATTCAGAATCGATTTCATACTAATAAATACACCCAGACTCCAGATTATACTAGTATATACATTCAGACTTGACATCATACTAGTAAATACATTCAGACTCCTGATCATACTATTAAATACATTCAGAATCGATTTCATACTAGTAAATAAATTCAGACTCGACATCAAGCTAGTAAATACATTCAGCCTCGACATCATACTAGTAAATCCATTCAGACTCGACAGCAAGTTAGTAAATAGATTCATACGACTTGACAGCAAGTTAGTGAATAGATTTAGACGACTTGACAGCAAGTTAGCAAATACATTCATAATTGACACCAAACAAGTAAATACATTCAGATTCGACAGAAAGCTAGTAAATACATTCAGATTCGACATCATACCAATAAATACATCCAGACTCGACATCATACTATTAAATATATTCAGACTCGATTTCGTACTTGTAAATACATTCAGATTTGACAGCAAGCTAGTAAATACATTCAGACTCCACAGCAAGTTAGCAAATGCATTCAGACTCGACATCATACTAATAAATACATTCAGACTCGACATCATACTAGTAAATATATTCAGACTTGATTTCGTACTAGTAAATACATTCAGACTCGACATAATGCTAGTAAATACATTCAGACTCGACATCATACTTTTAAATACATTCAGACTCGACAGCAAGTTAGTAAATGTATTCAGACTCGACAGCGTCCTAGTAAATTCATTCAGACTCGACAGCTTAGTAAAAAAAATGCATTCTGTCTCTTCACCATACTAGTAAATATATTCAGACTCGAGCGTTAAGTTTAACAAAGACATATACCATTTGTGATCAGTTATGGGTATTGTTAATCACGCTTTATTGAAAAACGTTGTCTTTAACATATGTACGTGGTGGGTCGCCTGAAGTTGTCATTTCACGTTTAATAAAACAACCACCGCTACGACAAACCCGAAACGGTAGACGGAATTGTGATTTTATGAAATATACCAATGTCTATGTAGAGTTAAGGTAAATATGAATCACCGTGTCAGTCCGTACTTCCGTCCGTTCAGCGCATAAATCTGTGGACGCACCAAGCCCTGCAAGTTTTAATCGATTCACATTGAAACTTGGTAAATATAATGCTCATCACCTAAATATGTACATGGCTTCAAACTACTATGAGCAAGCAATGATGTAAGAGTTATTGTCCATTTTGTCTTCCAGTTAAATTTAATATCTGACAAAATCTTGTGAACGTAACCAGTCCAGGATGTTTTTAAAAAACCATAATAGATAACTGTTAACTTGTTAAATGTTATTATCATAATCGGATCACGTTCACCCCACAATTTTGGCTATTGTTATTTCCCTTATGTTTTGCAGTTGTTTCAAAAATATGGTATAATCTTGTGAACATGTTTTGGTTCCAGCGTTTTTTTAAAAGAGTCTAATAAAAATTTGTCAGCATCTTACCGTATATACCCGCTTATAGATTGAGTCAAACCTCAAACAACAAAGATCTGGATCTGCTGTAGTATAATTTGCGCCGATCAGGGTCTATGCTGTTTGTTCTCCTGATTATTTCTAACAGACTGCATTATGCGCTGGCAGATGGACTCATCTTCTAAGCGAGTACAAACAATTTGTTGCTCATATAAATATATATATATATATATATATATATATATATATATATATATATATATATATATATATATATATATATATATATATATATATATATAAATAAAGAACAGTGCATACGCGATATAATTAGAGTTAATGTCCGGTTTGAGATGCAAGTGCATGTAGTGTGTGAATCGTATGAACAACGTGTCTCGCAGATTTCAATGGATTGACATGACACCTGAGAAAAAGTAGGATCGTGTGGTTATAGAAAACTGTTTGTCTTCTCACATTTCTGGTTAGATTTATTGCCCTTTTTTCATGCAGCTGATTCCAGTGTATGACAAGATCTGATAAACGCAGCTATCCTGCAGATTTCTTATTCGTATATCGCTGTGATATTTTGATTGGGACTGAGTGTATTGTAGGTGACGTACCTAATCTGACAGTTTTCAGTTGCTATTCGATATTGTACATGTCACTGAACATGTGAAGATTTGCAAATCGACTAATCACGGTGTACTCGCAGTTTATGTTGGAGTTATTTCCCATATTTTGCCATGCAACTAAACATACAACCTTGTCAATACAACCTTTCTCGCATGTTCTGGGTTTTTTCTTCTTTGTTGTTTGGGGGTTAGATGCGTTTGGGGGTTGATCGTTTGGTTGGTTTGTTCAATATGCATCACAGAGAAACTTGGCACATAATGTAGTCATAATCTAAAAATGAACACGTTGACAAATCTTTGTCCTGTCCTTTCGAATTTTTGTAAGACTTTTCATTTATTTTGCTTATGATGGATGCAATTTATGACACAATTTTGCGTATGCAGCTACAGGTGTCCTTCAATTATCATTTAAATCAGATCATATCATGGTCACTATCAGAATATATGTACATTGACCAATCATTATCCTTCCACTATATGTCATATGAACAACTTCTTCAACTGTAGACTCGACCTTCTTGGTAGTTTGTGAAACAGAAAAGAGGAGGAGATATATTTGCTTCAGCAAATCGCTCGCCATTTATCTTGGTCCATCTACATCAGATTGGTTCTTAACAATATCGTGACATCTGTTAAATAAAGACGACTTTATTTTAAGAAATACTTGTATATTAATTACAACTGTATGTGATATAATCTATTTTTCAAATCAGACTGAAATCAGATGTAGAATTAAACTTGTTTGAATTCTGTCCATGACAATTTTTATACTTCACATTTATCGTTGAGAGAAGAAATCTTGTAAAGAGCTAAAGAACTAGGACACCATGCAAAATAAATACAATAAGATGGCCGCTTTTCCTTGAAGTTGTAGTGTTATTCCCAAAATATTTGAAACAGCAATTGTACCTTTAGGAACGAAACATTAGTGTATGAACAAAAACAAATGCACGACGAGACGATTAAGACACAAAATCAATTTTGATCATTTTGCCATAAGATCAGAAATTTGAAAGTCATCACATCGTCATTATTATCATTAGCAGTAGCTTCATCAGTAGTAGTAGTTTTATGAGAAGTTTTGTTGGAAAGATTTATGTTTCGTTCTCATAAACACATGCTGGAACTCAGGACGATAGAAAGAAGAGAAGACTGAGTTCCTAGATAAAGGATGTCACATGATGATGGAAATGTCTTGGGGAAAAAGTCAGGTACGGAATCGAAGTTGGAATGAAAATTCAAACATCTATTTTCTGCTGATATGGAGAACTTTATTTAAATAATCAACACACATATATCACTACATTCTAGAAACACATCTAAAAACTTTATAATAAAAATTCATGAAATACATATTACATTTTCCTTATTAAGCTTTCCAACTTCATTTATTCGTATAACTTCTGCATTTTAGAATATCATACAATGGTTAATTCTCGATCAATTTCAAGATAGCCAAAAGTATAAAATGTAATAACTGTAATTAATGCAACAATTAATTTAAAGAAATGCATTTTACTTATTCCAAAACAGAATATTGATTTAGAATATATTGCTAGATATTATTCTTTCTTGCTTAAAGAATACTTTATTTCAACATTAAATCTAAACATGAAGTTGGTAGCAATTCAACTTTTACAATAAAAATTACATAAATATGATTAAATATGAATTCTTTAAAACATAAAACATTCTATTACAATATATTATAAATAGAAGTGTTAAGTGAACAATGTTGCTAACATAACAATGTTACCATTAAAATCTCAAACATTAAAAATACCTTTTTCTAAAAGTAGTTACAACATATACAGTTTTTTTTTAACCTGGAATGAAGAGTCAAACATCTATTCTCTGCTGATATAGAGAACTGATCTGACCCGACTGCGCATCTGTATTTATACACATTCGGCCAGATTCAGAGTTAGATAAGGTCATACCCTCCATGTACCAGTCAGAAAAATGCTGACTCTCCCCCAAGCAAGAACCGGTTCCAACAGGTGAAAACCAATTTATTTTACGTCATAAGACTTAGTCTTGTGGTTTATTTATATTCGTTTGGCGACGTTACACCAAATATGGGTATCTGTTGTTGGAAGCCATCTTGTTTTATGTCTTTTAGAAGTTTCTAGAGAAAGATTACTCCACTTTTATTAACCGAATTGGACTTCCGCCAGTGCCTAGGTTTACAGAATATATATTTATACTAATGGAGCCTAGAGATTGTAGCTGAGTCTGCAAAATGACATGTTTTATGTTTTTCGTTATATAATCCCACACAACACTGTACATTAGCAAAGCTCTTAGTTATTTTTATCGGTCTTATGCAGTATGGCTATATACATTGCCTTTTTTTCACTTGCGCAGCAACCATTTTTATTCTATATAGTTGTGCTTCAAAAACAAATGAAATTATCTTTAATATATTTTAGAAACTTACTTAAATATAAATAAATAAAACATTACTTTAATACAATCAAAGAAAATGGCAATCTTATTAATTTTACTAAAAATCCTGTCCTAACAGTAATACCATTATTATCATAATATTGTTGTCATCGCCATCACCATCTTCTTCGCATCATCATCATCATCATCATCATCATCATTATTATTATTATGATTATTATTATTATTATTATTATTATTATTATTATTATTATTATTATTATTATTATTATTATTAAAATATGTACTATCAATTGTACTTTTTGTCGGTTTGCTTTCACAAATACGAATAAGATAATTTATGTATGAATAATAATTATATTTCTCACGTTTCCAGGTCAAAACAAAGTAATCTGTGAACAACAAGGGGAGACAATTCGATGCACTCCTGGCTATGAACTTGACATTGATACCGTGTTTTATGGCCGGATTCAAACCAACTTATGCAACCCCTTTAATGTTACAATAACAAATACCAACTGCATGTCTACTAACATAAGCACGAACAGTGTTAAATCCGTATGCAACCACCAGAGTTCCTGTTTACTTACAGCGGACAACCATTTCCTACGGGAGGATCCTTGTCCGAATGTTCCGAAGTACTTAAAGGTAATCATATTTAAATATTCTTCTGAAATGTATGTCGAAACGATGTAAGTAATCATAATAAATCCATAACTAATCCAATAAATATCATGCTTTTGGTTAAAAGAAAACTGCTATGAAAATCAATGCATGCATCAGATAAGCGAATAAAACCGAAGCACGAGAGTGGATAGCAAAGGCAAAAAGTCAGTTGGAACATTCTCGAACTTTTTCATTTAAATCAGTAAATAAACCTTGAATGTAATTCGGTGTCATTGAGAGCTACATTCAGAACTTCTTTTGCTCACAAGGAACTGTATAGCGGCATAAAAATGTCGCAAAGTTACGTTAGAAACATCGTTGGCCTTTTAAGTCGAAACATATATTGTGCACGCTGCCGGAGGTGAATCACCAAACCAATCGAAGCTTTGTGCATTCCTGAAAATAAATCCAATGGTTTTTGTTTTATCGTCTTGACATATATGGCTGTACAATAATACGGTTGAAGATAAAGTTATTGAAACGCAGTCAGCGGTAAATGGTTTCTGTTCCAAAGGGTGACATTATATATCAAACTATACTTTATGTCGGACATGGGTTTCGGTATATGTGACGATTCTTGTATGTAAAATTGTTCGAATCAGAAAAATTAATAAGGGTAACAATATTGCAAACAACACTACTACGATGCTATTGCGACCAAGACATATTTAGGCAGATTTTTAAATACGAGATAGTAAACACAAATAATACAGTTCTAGGACATAACACTGAGTTTGCTTTTGTGCATAGGCATTTATTAAGGGGGGGGGGGGGGGTAAAAGGGTTTTAGTGCATGTGCATGGTTTTGGAGTTGAATTAATTGAACTGATTAGAATATCATAAATTATGAATAATAGATTTTGTTTTCTTTCTCTCAGGTAACTTATCATTGCAACTTATTGACTACGCCGCACACAACAATGGCCTCTACACCAACTAGTACAAGTCCAACGTCGACATCATCAACAACATCTACAACACAGACAACATCAAGCACGACAGCGACTCCTACAACAAACACCACTCCTACTACAACAAACACAACACCAACTACAACAACAACAACTACAACTCCTACAACAACAACCATAACACCAACTTCAACCACCACAACACCAACACCAACTTCAACCACCACAACACCAACACCAACTTCAACCACCACAACACCAACACCAACTTCAACCACAACCACAACAACTACAACCACACCTACTACAACCACTATGACAACAACGCCAACTTCAACCACCACACCAACAACCATTACCACTACACCAACTACAACATCAACAACGACGAGCACAACTCTGTCAACGCCAACATCAATATCAACTTTAACATCAACTCAGACACCGACGTCAACAGTAACTACAGCTACTACAGTTCTCACTGTGGGACCCTGGATAGCACCTGTCAACGTTCCAGCTGGTAAAGATAGTAATGTAAATTATATGATTATCTAACGTTGAAATTAATGCGAAAAAATCTTTGTCGACGTATCCAACAACTTTACATTTCCATATTTGGGTGTTGTTTTCATATTCGTATTAATTGTAGTAGAAATTAATAATTTTGTTACATCACACAATTCAAAGAATTATCATGAATTCAAATTTAATTTTCTTGATGTCTGCAGGAGATCGCATTGTTGTATTGACGCATTTAATTTTTGAATACACAATATTATTTCTACTCAGCACGCTCTTATATGCAAGATTTCATAACATGAGCTTCAAGCGCTTTCAAAGTTTTTTTGGAAGATATTTCATATAAAATCATTGAATTCTTATAAAAAGTTGGTTCTTTACCATCTTTTCTGGTGTATTATTAACTAATTGTATTTCTTCATAATGTACTTGAATCAAGAAATTATCATTTAAAAAAAAACAAATATGTAGCTAATGATAGACACATTTTATCGTAGATATCATGAGCTATTTATATTTATATTAACGCTCACAACATGTGGCCTACCATTAAAACACAAAATAAAAACCATCGAAGATAACAGTAAAAAAGGAAAGGTTTGCTCAGTTCCATCAAGTGCAGATAGAATCACGTGATGGCGGATCAGGTGTTACACTTAAACCAAGTAAAGTGTTTAGAATAAAACTTGGGTATAATTTACGGCACAGTAAATCCAAATTTGACTAAAAGACGACAACATAAATGGAAATAATGGTACATTACACAAAATTAAATGACTACGGGTTTAATCAAGTTTCAAATCACACATACAGATATATTTCTCAACCTAATATAGCCATGCATTAACATATATGCTCTAGATAATAGAAAAGTTAAAACAGCGTTGCATCAACATAAATTCTTTGAAAAAATAGAAAAGTTAAAATCTTTCTCCAATTTATTAATATCATCAATTTCATTGATATATGAAAACGTCTTTATTTATTAACATCATTTATTGAATTGATGCTTTTAAAGATTCTCTTCTTTTAATTAATATCCATGTATTGTAAAAATGCACGAAAATATCCCTCGATTGCATAGATTCCATCTGCCGTGATAATACATGTTCCATTTTAATTGGCCTCTTAAGTCCCCAAAAGCATACAACAAAAGCGGTCACACATCATAGTACATTATAATACATAAACCTCCATGTTGGATATCACGGTGCCTTCTCTTTTCTCCTTCAGGCGCTCAGGTTTGTCACGAATATCTGGTCTCTGGACCGAACGGAATCCCTGATTCCAGCTTAACCGCATCCTCTCAGTGGAATTCCCATCTTCCCTTTGATCACAATGGACCAGAAAGAGCCCGCCTATTTTCCTTAGCAAATGATTTTGGTAATGGGACATACTACCGCGGAGCGTGGTCAGCTGGAGTAAATGACAAAAATCAATACGTCCAGGTATGTTTTCACTCGTATCCATTTTAGTGTGGGACCTTTTTCGTGTTCTGAAACCAGATACCCTTGTGTGTGTGTGGGGGGGGGGGGGGGAGGTGAGCGTGAGTGCGTGCATGTGCGTGTGTTTTTTTTACAATTGGTGGTGGAATGGGTTCATCCTACATATCCTACATACACACACACACACACACACACACACACACACACACATATATATATATATATATATATATATATATATATATATATATATATATATATATATATATATATATTGTTAAAAGCTACGTTAAAAATCCTAATCAAACAAACAATATATATATATATATATATATATATATATATATATATATATATATAAATATATAAATGACTAACTTTGTTGAAGCATTTCGAACATTTACACATTTTAGGAAACTACTAATCCGAAGATGTACGGACTATACATGTATATCATTATGTTCAATGATGCTTGAGTTTTTTGTTTTAAAGGCAGAATTCAGGACTCCATGTCTCATACGGGGTATCGTGACGCAGGGTCGCCATGTCAATCCCAATACCCTTTGCTGTCACCAGAGAGTCACCCAGTACAACGTCCTATATAGTAATGATGGAAATAACTGGGAAACTATCAAGGACGACCAAGGAAAGGACAAGGTAGATGTTATAGCAGGGACAAAGCAGGGTATCTGAGCTAAGATTAACGATATGAAAGCGATAAGTGATAGACATTGCTCAAGTCTTCGATAGACCTTCATCTTCTTGCTATCCAGGTTATGAATCAACAAGATCCAGTGATATAGCATTTTGAAATACTCAGACATAATTAAATTTATTTTAAGTTATTGGATTAGTTTTATTAAGCTTTATTATCTCAATTTTCTAAACATTTTGACTATTTGCCAACATAGTTTATTTGAATGTCTTTTTTAAATTCACTGTTTTTGTTGCTGCAGTACGAAGAAGTGGATTAGGAAATATAAACATTTCATTTAACAAGGTATCTCGTATAGGAAAATATTTTATAAATACTTATGGAAATTCAGTTGTATAATATTAGAGACATATTTTAAAATATCATGCATGTATTTGAGTAATTTAAAATTGAACAATATGTGATAGTGGTACGAACATAAAAAGAATTATGTATCAGAAACTAATTGTTTCTTTATTCCATTTCATGATACAATTCGTGTTCTGATTTCTTTCTGACAGCAAATAGTCATTCAAACCTGATTAATTTAGTTGTAACTATATACAATGTCTTAAGCACGACACCTTTCATAACAGAAGCTTCGTGTGCACACTCACAATATGGGCTTTTATTTCAACTGAATAAGCACAATTTAGCAATGTTTATATATATATATATATATATATATATATATATATATATATATATATATATATATATATTAAACTTCATATGATATACTCAGCATGTTTGTTTATTAATCTCAGTGTTTCTGAACCTTATGGCTGATGATGCTTTAAATTAAATTTCAGACATTCAAGGGCAATTTGGACCAAGACTCATTGGTGACGCAAATGCTTGCATGCCCTATTATTGCCAAATTCATACGAATCAACCCCGTAGATTGGGTTACCCACATTGCACTTCGGTTTGACGTGATCGGTTGCCCCACCAACACAGGTACGCTAATTTGGACCCGATTCTGAACGTCAGGTTTAGAGCAGTATTATTTTAAAGGCACTGTATAAACAATCAAAACTCTATTTGACCTGAAAATATAATTAATATTTTTACTTAATCACACAGCAGATGAGATTACTTCCATTATTAATTTGAAGGGACTAAAAATAATAGACGGAAGTTCTAAAAAAAATCAAATATAATTAAATGTCACATGGCACAGTCCTTTTTGATGTTTCATGTAATAACATTTTATTTGGGTTTTATGGAAGTCGACTACAGCTACACATTTAAGAACATGGTACATGCCCTTCCGGTGTTTGACATAATAACTTTTAATTGGCTATCACTAAATCGGGATATAGTGAAATGAGTTTAGTTTCTAATTTCCAACGATACAGTCTATACTTTGAACTTTGGAGCTATTCTATTATATTAGTTCCGTAACATATCAGCTCATTTTTTAAAACCATAATTGATCTGTTTTATGTTTTGATTTTCTCTTTATATATCTCCGTTTATATTTGGAATTATATATTATAATTATATATCCATTGCCCCTTTTCCAACTGACCAATTCCTATCAATCGCCAACCTATTTATATGGCTGTATGCTGACCATTATGAACCTTTCCGAAGAAACAGATTCATCGGTTTAAATAATTTTGTCAGCCTCAATAATTTAATTACTTTACATCTGAAATCTTTTCTCATGAAGTAAGTTTATGACATTCTCTAGTGAAATAACAATGTGTCTTCCATTTTCGTCCAACAGGTTTTCGAACTGATAACTTCAATTATTCTCAGAAGGAACGAAGTTTGAACTCTTCTCATAAATGATGTTTAAGTAACTAAAATGTTCAGTGCTATCGCGGTAGATAAAACACAATATTGGCATAACTTGAATTGAAATGTAGCTAGTTATATGGCAGAAAAAGTAATCAAACAATACAAGTGCACCAAACTGGCATATAATTTAACATATCCTTTTCCACTTATTACAGACAATCTCGGCGTTTGCCCAAAAGGCTGGCTTGAGAGACCTGGAAGCAGCACGTGCTATTTGTTTCACACCGGAAGTGATGTCAAGTCGTGGGATGATGCAGAGCGATATTGTCTTCTTGAACAGAGTCATTTAGTTGAAATCGATTCTGTGCAGGAGCGGGTAAGCAGAGATAGCAATAACTCATGAAAATTCAGTCGAAACTGCATCAGGATCGAATTTTATTGCAAAATTGCAAATTCGGCTTGCTTTAGAATTGTGCTTTCAAAATAACACAAACACACAGACAAAAGAACAATCAATGTGTGTGTGTTTGTGTGTGTGTGCGCGTGTGTGTGTGTGTGTGTGTGTGTGTGTGTGTGTGTGTGTGAGAGAGAGAGAGAGAGAGAGAGAGAGAGAGAGAGAGAGAGAGAGAGAGAGATGGATTTGTAACGTAATGTTAAAAATTTTCAGTCTTATCAATAAGATCAATCAATAAATCACTTAAAGGTATAATATTGTCCCTGTACTATTCCCACATAGATTTATTTTCTTTATTAAGGTTGATTACACTACTGTAGAAAGACTATCAAGTTTTAAAAAAAAAATATTATGGTCTCAGAGAGAGAGAGAGAGAGAGAGAGAGAGAGAGAGAGAGAGAGAGAGAGAGAGAGAGAGAGAGAGAGAGAGAGAGAGAGAGAGAGAGACTTATTCCCATCTTTTCTCGATGACATTTTCAGGACTGGGTAAGACAAGAAGCGGCTCGAATCGGAGGTCAGGCGCATATTGATATGTGGTGGGTAGGGCTGTCAAATCAACCCCGCACGGACGACAAAGACTATAAATGGATCGACGGAAAATCTCTGGACACTATGATCACGTAAACAACAGAATCATTTCTAATCAGTTTAAAGTATAAATTTTCATTAGGTATGATTTAAAGAGCAAAGCTTCAATGGACATAAAAAGACTATCTATTTTTTTTTAAAGATGGTTGCTTAAAGAGTCATTAAGAAGTAATATTGACAATTTTGTTTCTTCTATTATTTAGCGTGTGTGTGTGTGGGTGGGTGGGGGGGTGTGTGTGTGTCCATCGCAAGGAAACCGGATACTGTAGAGGGTTCGACTAAATACCCTGTCGGTTTTACCTTGCAATGGAATAATGAATACGCATCATACTGGCAAAGTACGGCAGCAATATCACAACCAGGTAAACCAAGAGTAATGCATTCACATTACCGTGCTTATTTATCTGTACGACCAGGCCCTTGAAACTATTCATTTAAAGGTCAATATGGACGGATCATGAAGGTCTGTCTATAATACCACAAATATAAACGACATGTGTTTCATCAGACACATGAAAGTATGATCATTGAAAGCAATGACAGTAACTAAGTGAATGTACATTAGTTTTAATTAATTTTTATTAAATTAGTAATATACATTTTCTGATTGTTATGATCTTCATTTTATGTACTGAGACCATTGTATTGTATAGACAAGTCCTTATATACACTAGTGAACATATTTTAGCACTTTACGGTTACTTTTGGCCCCAATCTCTATGTTAGAGTATTCCCGGATGTATTCTGCACTTTCCGAATTCTCTGTCATATGATCTGTTTCAGTTCACTCTTTCTCTCTAGAACACCAATACAGTGAAATTATTGGTGTTCATTAAAGACCAATGGTCACATTAACTTAAACCGTTTTACGGTATTTTGCTTTACGGTCGTTTTTATTACTCAGTGAGTTTGAAATATCTTTTCCAAAACCAAAAAGACTGCAACCGATCCAACCTTGTCTAGTAAGCAAACCCGGTTCTCCAGCATAAGAATCCATTATGTTTTCCATTCAGCTCCGAGTCTATTCCACAAAGACCATGTGGACCAATAACGAAAATGCGAACTGCGCGTACGCGGAACGTTGTCCTTTGAAAAATGAGGCTGAACAAACAAATAGCAGAGAAAGTTTAAACAAATTTAATCTACATTTATTTTGAACTTACATTTTGAATGTTTTAAAACCATTAAAAGTTTACAAGTGAACATTACATATGTTATTTTGTTTGGATTACCAAAGTTGGCGCGTAAAATTATTTTAAGTTCATTAGTACTTTTAATTCGAAAATCCACCTATATTTTACAAATACCAGAGATTTAAAAATTACTTTTCTTTGTTCTATTCTTAGTATAGACCCGATACATAGAAAGAATTGCTAAATAGCTATAAAGGAATAGAGCTGGATTTATGTTGTGCATGGAATCAATTTGTATCGTATATTCTACTTGGGAAAACACTTATATAAAAGTCACGAACACGTCTTATTTCAGACCATGGGTGAAAGGTCAGCCCGATAACATTAATGGCAATGAACACTGCGGACAACTATGGAAGAACGACCTAAGTGATTATCCGTGTCCTAACAAGATTCACTATATTTGTGAGAAGCGGAAATGTATGTATATAAGTATAACAACAGAGAGAGAGAGAGAGAGAGAGAGAGAGAGAGAGAGAGAGGGAGAGAGAGAGAGATTTATTCAATTTACAATTTACTAATGACCTAAGTTTAACATATAATTCAATATTAACAGCTTAATATCTCCGATTATTCCATTCTCTTCGAAATGGGGTTATAAATTATGCACATTGGTCATTAATATTTTTGCACGAATATCACAATCTAGATTACATAATGAAGAAGGAGTAATTGGTGGTGTCAAGTGGTTTTCTATAGAAACCTCATTCAAAAAGCGACTACAAACTGGCAGATACTCATGCAGATGACTGCACAAGAAGTACAAATTCCAGAAAGGTGGTTAAAGTCCAATTTGAAATCTTGAATATTGCATTTGCATCATGATCTGGACAAACGATCGATCATGTGATCTAGTTGAATCACAAAGGGCATTATATAGTGATCTGGCTAAATCTCACAAGACATCATTTGTTGATCTGGCCAAATATCATAAGACATCATCTAGTGATCTGGCTAAATCTCATCAGACATCATCTGATGATCTGGCTAAATCTCATAAGACATCATCTGATGATATGGCTCAATCACATTAGACATCATCTGGTGATCTGGCTAAATCTTATCATACATCATCTGGTTATCTGGCTAAATCTCATCAGACATCATCTGATGATCTGGCTAAATCTCATTAGACATCATCTGGTGATCTGGCTAAATCTTATCATACATCATCTGGTTATCTGGCTAAATCTCATCAGACATCATCTGATGATCTGGCTAAATCTCATTAGACATCATCTGGTGATCTGGCTAAATCTTATCATACATCATCTGGTTATCTGGCTAAATCTCATCAGACATCATCGGGTGATCTGGCTAAATCTCATAAGACATCATCTGGTGATCTGGCTAAATCTCATTAGACATCATCTGGTGATCTAGCTAAATCTCATCAGACATCATCGGGTGATCTGGCTAAATCTCATAAGACATCATCTGGTGATCTGGCTAAATCTCATCAGACATCATCGGGTTATCTGGCTAAATCACAGAGGGACGCATTTAATGCTCTGTCTAAAACACCGGATATTCAACATCTGGTGATCTGCCCAAATCACAGGGGACAGTATCTATTGATCTGTCTCAAACACTGTGGGCGGTGTATATTTATATCGCCAAAGCATAGAAGGCAACATTTTGTGATCAGGCCAAATTAAAAAGGCTTTCATCTATTTATCTGGCTAAATTATAGTGGGCAATATATAGTGATCTGCCTAAATCGCAGAAGGGAACATCTAATGATCTGGCCAAATCACAGAGGGAAGTATCTAATGATCTGGTTAAATCAAAGAAGAAAACATCATGTGACCCGGCTTAATCACAGAGGGCATCATATAGCAATCTGGCCTAATCAGAAGGCGCAACATTTATTGATCTGGTTGAATCAAAGAATGTGGCATAGTTATATCGCCAAATCACAGAGTGTAACGTTTTATGATCAGGCCTAATCAAAGAGGGTTGCATCTATTGATCTGGCTAAATCATAGAGGTCAATATCTAGTGATCTGGCAAAATCACAGAGGGCAGCATGTAATGATTAGGCCAAATCACAGAGGGCATCATATAGTGATCTGGCCATATCACGGAGAGCAACATCAAGTAATCTGACTCAATCAGAGAGGACAGCAGCTAGTTATCTGGTTCATTGTGTAGTATTCTGGCCAAATCAAATAAGGCACCATTTATTAATCGGGCTAAATCACAGAGTAAATGATCCACTGACCTGGCTAAATCGGAGAGGACCACATATAGTGATCTGGCTCAGTTAGAAAGGGCATGATGTAGAGATCTGACTAGACCGTAGGAGGCATGGTAAAGCAGCATCAGGCTAAATAAAAGGGATCAGCATCTTGTGATCTGGCTATATATATATATATATATATATATATATATATATATATATATATATATATATATATATATATATATATATATATATATATGGTATTGAAATAAATATGAGATCGATTTTGTAAAAGATGCCGACATGGAATCAGTACATCTTTATAACCTTTATTTTAATTTGCCAGGTTTGAAAATGTTTTCTTTCCTTTATAATAAGACTATTGGAAGCAAATATTACATCTTGTAAAGAAAGCATACCCTAAATATATTATTTTGTTTTTCAAGATTGGACTGTACCATCAATGGCGTCTTCCTCAGCATCTACAAATACACCTATCACATCATCAACAACCACAACATCGACGTCTACCTCAACATCAGCGATAACAACTACGCCGATGACGTCACAAACCACAACAACATCATATCCATCGACGTCTACATCAACATCAACGACAACTACACCTATGACATCACCAACCACAACAACGTCATTTCAAACACCAGTCATTGTGACAACAAAGGCACCAACTCAAGGTACTATTATCATCCCTGTCTTCACTCTTAGCGTGCCAAGTTATTCAATGTTGGTATTACTAACTACTATATTTCATACAGTATTGATATAAAAAAATATAGTAATTATTTTTCTTTGTAAAAACAAAGACAAAACACAGAGAATGAAGTCAGTCAATAATATCGATAAATCGGAACATTTTTGCAAACGTCAGTCAGAATAATATTTTAATCGTAAATCAATCCATATTGTCTTCACTTGACAAGGATTCTAAATCGTAAATCAATCCATACCGTCTTGACTTGACAAGGATACAAAAACGTAAATCAATCCAGATTTTTGACTTGACAAGGATACTAAATCGTAAATCAATCCAGATTTTCTTGACCTGACAAGGATACCAAATCGTAAATCAATCCATACTTTGTTGACTTGACAAGGATGTCAAATCGTAAATCAATCCATATTTTGTTGACTTGACAAGGATGCCAAATTGTAAATCAATCCAGATTTTGTTGACTTGATTAGGATGCCAAATCGTAAACATTCTAGATTTACCTGACGTGATCCATCCATAAGAAAGCAAAATTTCAGGATGTATAAATACAACAAATATTTTTTAATGATGCGCTTTGTGACAAGAAAAGTTAAAGAATATATGCTTAAATTTTTTTTCGATACATTGTTTTAACTCTTCAGTTAGAGAAAAACAGTTTAGATGTTGTAACTGAGTTATTTTCATGATCTTCAAATTCATATTGAAATCCGTGTATGCCAGGTAGTATTCAATCCTTTCATATAATGTGTTAATTTGTAAGCGTACATTTCTTATTCTATTATAATTTCATCGATGTGATTGGTTACATGTATTTTTACATTATGTCTGCAATATAGATCATTGCCAACCCAAATTAATTTAATGGATCGAGCCTATTTTAACACTATTCCATAACGTTCGAAATCTTTCTTCTATTACATTAGAATTTGCTGCATTAAGTTTCTTTCATACTGCAGAAGCCTAACAGAAATGTGAGATCATTGTGTAATTTTCAGGGCCTTATTTTGTTCCGACGCAGAAAGGTGGGGGTAACGCTGTACAAACACCAACAAATCTTTTTACCAGTAAGTACCTTTAATTTTAAAGAAAAATAGATGAAATTGATGACGGGGACATTTTAAAACGTTACGACGCAAAAATATGGTTTTATTTAGGTAGGATTAATAGTAGCAGTAGTAATTATGGTGATGATGGTATTAATGGTATTGGTCATGGTTTTAGTGGTAGTTGTGCGGCCATAGTAAAAGTAGTTGTAGTGACAGCTATGGTGGTATTAGTAGTAGTAGTAGTAGTAGTAGTAGTAGTAGTAGTAGTAGTGTTTAGGTAGTGGTAGTAACGTATGATAATGATATTGGTAGTATTAGTAGATATAGTCATGTTTAGGTAGTGGTAGTAACGTATGATCTTGGTAGTATTAGTAGATATAGTCATGTTTAGGTAGTGGTAGTAATGTATGATAATGATATTGGTAGTATTAGTAGATATAGTCATGTTTAGGTAGTGGTAGTAATGTATGATAATGATATTGGTAGTATTAGTAGATATAGTCATGTTTAGGTAGTGGTAGTAACGTATGATAATGATATTGGTAGTATTAGTATATATAGTTATGTTTAGGTAGTGGTAGTAACGTATGATAATGACATTGGTAGTATTAGTAGATATAGTCATGTTTAGATAGTGGTAGTAACGTATGATAATGATATTGGTAGTATTAGTAGATATAGTCATGTTTAGGTAGTGGTAGTAACGTATGATAATATTGGTGGTGTTGTCCATGGATGGTCATCATGGTAACAACAGCATTAGCAGATGTGGTAATACTATGGTTATTGTAGGTTAATGTAACAGTAGCAATCTAGCAGAAAAAATAACATGGTGTTAGCAAACAATACATGTACCCACGTAAGTTGATATTGATTCAGTATACTCAGAGGCGCGTATGTGTGTGCCTGCGTGCGCACTCGTGCGTTGTGTGTGTGTGTGTGTGTGTGTGTGTGTGTGTGTGCGCGCGCAATTTGAAAGATATAGCAGTTACGTTTACGGCGGAGTCGTCTTCGTCAAAATTTCCTTCAGATCTTGCTGAAGATTTTTCATTTGTATATATTTTCTGAACCATTTGATCAGTTACGTCATTTCAATTTTTCGGGGAGGGGGAGGCACTTGACGGGCTTGTTAATTTTCATATAGATGTCACATCAATTTTACAGTGCATGCATCCACTCCCTCCTCCCCACCCCAACCGGCCCTTCCCAAAATGACGTCATTGCATTTGATATATTCTCATCTCGCTTGGCATGAATTGCCATGAAAGTGAGATAAAAGTCCAAGGTCGTTAGTTTCATTTTCAGTAAGTGATATGCTTAACATGGCGGCTAGCAAATTTGGTGGAGGCCGAACTCGTGAAACCCCGGAAAGAACCACCTACCCATAGGAAGCTAATGGTGAGCTTTCAAACATACCCACGTTGACTGAGCCCGAGACTAGAACCCACGCGGACAGAGGTGAGATGTCAGTGATCCGTAAAAGCGAGCACCTTAGATCACTCAGCCAACAGGGTTTCCCCAGTTATAGAAAATCTCCGTTAAGGCTTCGATTAAGTTCTTACTTCTTTGCTTGTATTTCCTAAACCGTTGATACAATTTTCATCATATATGGGCTCACCATTATGAAGCCAAATTGATTATGTGACACTTGCACTTCAAGATCCCAGCCATAGAAAATTTGCGTTACGGTTTTGGTCAAACGTTTCTTCATTTGTTTGTATTTAGTAAACCCATAGCTGTATATTTTTCATGCTTACAACAAATCTAAATGATGCTAAGACAATTAATCCTGTGGCATGCCTGTTAGCCCTATTGACCAAGCGGTCAAGGTTATAGAACATTTCAGTTAAGGTTTGTAAAAGTTCTTTTCTCATTGTGAATTAAATTATACTATGGATGAATCATATAAAGCAAATACGATTCATGTGGGAAATGCTTGCTGAACTTTTTGACCTTGGAACCAAGGTCACACCTTAAATAGCAATGCTTTGATCTTGGGTACAGGTGACATGCAGGTTCTTACCTTCTTCTTATTCTTCGTATTACATCCTTCCATCGCACTTGTAATATCATCATCATCATCATCATCATCATCATCATCATTATTATTATTAGTATTATTATTATTATTATTATTATTATTATTATTATTATTATTATTATTATTTCAGCCGGATGTATGAAGTCGGTAAAGGAATGTTCCCTAAAAGGCCAGGGTGACTTCCAGTCATGCACTGGTTGTCAATTCTACGCCACTTGCGCCCCAAGTGGGTTCTTTGTGAGACCTTGTCCCATGAGTTTGAAGTGGGATGACATACTAAAGACGTGTCAGTATACATCTTCTACATGCCAAGGGCCTTAAGTACTGCATGAATGCAAAGGATAAGATATTTTCTTTGGCGGATCTACGTGAATTTATTGTTTTACCCTGCCAATATTAACACTTTTTTATATCATTCATAAAATAAAACTTACTTAATATCTTATTTGCTTATTTCTTTACTTTCTCACTTCTTTTCATTATCCGATGCAGCCTTCCTTAGTTTCAGTCTTGGTAAGTTATCCAATATTTTGTTTACCAACTCACAAAATTTATACTTTTTTTAATTCTATCAAAATGTCCTCTTGCTTTAACTTACATATTTACCCATTTACTGACTCATTTACTTGTTTCACCTGCTTTAGTTAAAAACCAGTCATATAGATGACGCCGTTTCACTTTTTACCTGTGGTTGTATAATCTGTGTCCTACATTTTTGTTATCAGTGGATACATTGTGATCCTTGAAAAGAAAACCAACTGTTCAAGTTGCATTTCATAACGTTTGATATAAAGGGAAAACATTGGACATGTCGTAATACCTCGACACTTTGTAGACTATGATATCAAGTCTTGTAATATTTTATTTTTTTTTAATCAGTTTTTGTTGCTTTAATTTAGCTTTTGAGCTCGCCGTGTTTGCAATTACGTTCCTGTCCAGTATTTTTTCCATCCATATCATCCCACTCTTCAGTTGCAGAAAGCATTTTTAAGTGTACATGAGAAAATCTCATTTTTCAAAATATTATTATAATACTAATTGTGTAGAATTTGTACAATTGCCTTTCATTCTTATGCAGTTGTAAAATTTACGAATATGCTTTCCATGTCTGCCACAGACCGTTTTGTTTCAAATGATGGGTTTAGGGTCAATTTAGTCTTGCACATGAATTCGGGATTACTAATGCTGAACCGTTCCATTACTAATTCACAGTCCATTTCTAGCGCAGAATAGTTCCGTTACTAATAGCGAATAGTTCCATTGCTAATGCCGAAGAGTTTCATTGCTAATGCTGAAATAGTTCCATTGATAATGCTAACATTTTCTGTTTCTTAATAAACTGAATATCAATAATATTCTTAAGAGAAACGTTAAGTGGATTTTCGTTTCTTACACTTTGTTTGGCCTTTGAGCAACACATTTTATATTTACATTCAATATTATATATTTAATGTAATAAATTCATGTAAGCCTAACTCAGTGTATTGCAACATAATATCCGCATTATGCGATTTAAATGGATTATTATCCCCTTTATGCCATTTAATGGGATTACATTTAATTGAAAAGGATTGATAATGCTTTAGCAGTGATGATCAAAGGTTGTGATCTAATATCTGTGTAAATGATAGGTTGGGGAGCATAGAAATGTCTCTTGATAAAGTATTAAAGTACACTATGTTAGTGCAGGGGTTGGTAAACCCGACGGTTTGTTAGTCGTGCTAGTCTTCGGTGTGAAGTGACTTGTTTGTTTACTCGCCCAAATGTTGCATTATTGCTAACAGTACATTACGATGAACATGCATTGCAAGCCATATCACCTCTGTTCTGAGAACAATATACAGTCCCTAAGAACATCAAATCAGATTCACGCTTCACCAGGATTGCCACACACAGACAATACTAACACATCTGAGCATCCTTTGAAATTGACCGGAAATATTGACCAGGAAATTGCATGATCGGTATATGTGCGATGACTACTATGGATAGAATGATCTGGGTCCTAACGACGCATATAATTTAATCAGATTAATAATGCTGTAGCAGTGGTGATTAAAGGGTTGTGTTCTAATATCTGTGTAAATGGTACGTTAAGGAACATAGAAATTTATCTTCATAAAGTAAACGCCTCGTAAAAGATGGTGGTTGGGGTCGTGCTACTGCCAAAAAACTACATGCACGCTGATTTGCTACATCCTTTACAGTCATATCGTACTATTAGGTTTGAAAAAGTCCGCGTTTTTTAAATATAATTTTTTTAGAACAGTCAGCGTTCTGCAACAGCAGAGCATTTTACATTGTGCAAGCTAAATGTTTATCAGTTCAGAACTCATTGCTTATGAGAACCGCATTAATAGATGTAAACAATCTACCCAAGACAAATGGGCCTTTGGAAATAGTAGTAGATTTAGGAAACAATTAATCCGATATAACAAATATTTCGCAAACGAGTATATTATAAACTAGACGTTTTTCTTACTTCAACCTACGTACGAAAACGAAAGCGATACCAAACATCCGGAATTGGATTACAGTAATTACATACAGTTTCTCTTTAAGTAGCAAAATCTAAGTAAATATCTTTAAAGAGATTTTGTCAGATATTCAATGTATTTTAATTATAGTCTGTTTTAAATAAACTCCCAAATATATGCTCCCTCCCCCTCCACAATCCCGAATGCAGGCCATGTGAGCTTTTATTTCGCTTTTGCCGCTACGGGTTATAATACTTCTTTTTTATATGACCCAAAACAGATTGTTTCTTGATTGCAAAACTCGTTAAGCTCGTTTCAAGTAGTCTTACGTGTTGGGTCAATAAAATGTTTTCTCGTTACCCAAATATTTTGTCGTCCATAGCCTCCCCATTGTGCGTGCGTCGTGGAAAGTGAATGGGTAATAAGATCACAGAATATCAGAAAAGTGGAATCCAAAACGATTATAAGAAAGGGAGGACGGCTTCAGCTGAACCTATCTGGCGTCATATCCGTTGCTAAAAGGCTCATTCTTACTGTGGGTTTTTAGACTGGTTCTCTGTATGTTTCCGTGAATCAGAAAGATCAGAGATTGAACACGCCCCATGTTACATTAGTGTTTGGGAGCGATCCTTTGACAAATATTGTGCTGATTCTGTTTGCGTTTAAGGATAACACAAATCTACGCTCCTCTGTGTGTACTGCTCCCTAAATTTGATAACATCTTGAAAACACTTCTTGAGTCGTTTCTTTTCACGTCTAATAATGCGATCATACGTTCGAAATTAAAACATTTTGACATCAAGTTTATTTAAAGTGTTAAGCAAAGTCCAATTTACCAAAGGATGATGACACTTGAATTTCCATTAATGTCGCAAAGGTGCTGAAAAACATATTCAAATAAGAAAGTTCAAGATATAAATGAGAGCTAATATGTGTGATAACATTTATATCCTTTCTCAGAAGATATAAATTACAGAACCTTTTTACCAATTGTTTGATAAATATGATACATCTAACATTCACTATGCTATTTTTTCCTCAGTATGGAATGACTATACATGCCTTTCGCTTTTCATAGGCAACCTAAAGAACGAGAAAATAGTGACTCAGACGGTGACAGTCACTATATAGTTGAATCGTAGCAAACTTTATGCTCTAAATGTCCAGTTAAAGGCACAAAGGTTATTGTATATATTTCTTAAAAAGTTAATATGTACAAGTTGAAGATCTCAGAATACATCGCTTGACAGAATCGTCAAAACTTAGGTTGTTAGGGCAACTCCTGACGTAGAAGCCACTTTGTGCGCATGTGGCGAAACTTGTACAGCTATTACAATACTGAAAGTCTCCTTCTCCCACAGTATGGCAATCTTCAAACTTAGAGATACATCTTCCGGTGTGGGTTCCACTGCTTGTACTAGTTACAGCGCCTGTTCCGGAGCTGGGTGTGGCTCCTGTGGCAGATCCTGCGCAAGTGCAAAATATTTACAAATATATTATTACTGACGACGAGGCTTAGAAAAGCAATTTGCTTCAACCACCATAGAACGTATATGCAACAACACCATAATGATAACAATATCGCAAAATGTGACCGTATCTGGAAACAAATAGGCAGTAACGAGGGAAGATCAACTTCTTATTTTTATTTGGATATTCGACATTTAGGAGATGTTTGTTAGGCTTAAAATGAATACTCGTTTCCATTGCACTCTTAAATTAACACTATTTTAATTTGAAAAGTAGGTTTCGACTGAATTACAGCCATACATGAGTATTGAACAACTTCTATTCAGCCACTCAATAATTAATTGATTGCTTCAGAAATATTTTCCTACAGCTCAAATAGTTTTACGGCTTGGTCTTTAACGTATTATAAATTCAAATCCATAAGTTGGACATTTCATGGTATATACTGAAAAAGAAACATATCAAATACAAAATATCGCCTAAAATTATATGCACTATCTAACTGTCAAATGAAACAGGACTATTACGTTATACTAAATGAATACATTAGGAGTGCATTGGTGTAGTTGTTGTTGTAGGGTTTAACGCCATTTTTCAGCACTCGATAGGCTATACATGGCGGCCAGTATTAATGGTGGAGGGAGAACCCGGGAAAACCCCTTGAAAGAACCACTGACCCACGAGAAGCTACTGGCAAGCTTTCTTACATATCCTCATTGGACGAATCTGAGACTCGAACCTACGCAGGCAGAGGTGAGATGGCAGTGATCTATAACGGAGAACAATTTAGACCACTCGGCAACTTGGGACCCCATGGGTGCATGGTATTCCCGGTATACAGTTTTAAGACAGTATTCTTTCCAGTGCTACATAACACGATACTTTTTAAATGTACCGGTACGCCTATAGTTCCCATCTGTATGAAATGTACAGAAATACCCGATTAATGTTACTAGAATGTTAATGATATTTACAGCGTGTTTCTTTTATTCGCTATAAGTAATTTATCATGTTTTCTGAAACATTTCTTGTTTGCTGATAAGTGTGTTTAATCTTTACTTTTTCTAGCTAGAATATTGTCGTCGTTAGTAACAGCATTTCATATTTTTATCAAAAGGCTCTATATTCGAAAATATATTTCAGTTAATGCCACTAAAACACTTGTATGTGCTTTAGTACTTTCAAGACTGGACGCGTGTAACTCGGTTCTGTCTGGTTCGTATCAATATCTACTCTAGAAACTTCAAAAAGTTGAAAACACAGCTGCTCGGAGCATCCTAAGAGTGCAACGATCAGAGCACACCTCTTCACTGCACTGTATACTACACTGGCTATCCATTCGATCCAGAATCATTCAAACACCAACATTTGTTTTCTGTGCTACGCTTCACTGTCGGATTCAAGTCCAACATACATATTTCGCCTCTTCCATGTGTATACACCAGCAAGATACTTACGCTCCTCTTCTGACAATCGTATACTCATTATTCCCAATATTAAAACGAAGTCATATAGACTAATTTATGTTGCATACCAGGGCTCAGCAACGTGAAATGAATTTACCATTGAAATTAGACACAAAGACAGTGATTTCTTTCAAGAGTGCTCTTAAAACTCACCTTTTTCGGCTACAAGAACAAACTTAAAGACCTAATAATGTTCCTTAAATATATTAAGCAATTTTTATGCTTTCTAATTTCATGGTGGTTTTTTTTTCTTCTTTTGTAGTCATATATCATTATATATATTGTAAACTTCTTAGATCTTCTAAAGATTAGGCGCTATGCAAAGTCATTATTATCATTATTATTATTATTATCATTATTATTATTATTATTATTATTATTATTATTATTATTATTATTATTATTATACTGACATCATTATATCTTTCACTGTATCAGCTTTAGTGTAAGCTTAGTCAATGCATTTTAATTACAGCTTTTAGTTTAGTTGCAACTTGTACAACAATTAAATTATACATAGCAAATTAATTACTGTAAGGTATTGGCTATTTATTTATCGAATAGGGGGTTGTGATTTTCTCTTTAAGTGAAATTGTTTTTTTTCTTAAGATAATACATACTATTCCTAATGATATGATGGATGTACTACAGTGTTAAATCAGAGCAAGATATTTTTTTCCAGTTATTGACAGACAGAACAGAATAAAAAGTGTCACGCACCTGTCCCATATCATTGAAATGTTGGTTTCTAATATAACTGCATTATACCGTGGCAGGTTTTGCGGTAATATCATCGGTACAAAACTTTTTGCGGTACCCAGCTCGGTTAATATACATATCACGAGTCAATATGTATTTCTCTTGTATAACGATTTACTCTATAATTATGTAATGTTATTTCTGTCTTTGTATCAGTCTGTCTGTCTGCTTGTCACGCAGTCTCTGAATACACAGAATATCTCATTACAATACATTCAGAATGCTGTTATACACCAATGGTATTATTAGGTATACACAAACATCAAATTTCAGATGCAATTTGCTTAATGGTACTAAAATTTAAAATAAATCTCGTTCAAAAATATCTAAACACAAAAACTAATATAAAATGTGTAACAAGCTGAAGAATATCTATACTGGTCTGAAAATACAATCTGTTTGAACTCTTGAAAATACAATTATACCTAATATATTTTAGTCATGTAACTAAATTGGCGGTGGGTGGGTGTTTTGTTTAGGTTCCATTTGTTTGTGCTAAAGAGCATCACAAGACCGATAAACAGACTCGATTGATTCAAGGAACCCGTTAAAGTGGCATACAAACTCCAACGTTAAACTAAGATCATTTACATTTCGAATATTTCATTTTTATTTTGAAGGTTTACATTTAATGGAACATTTAAACGTTTGAGGTCAATCTTATAATTAACTCTTCAATGCAACACCTTTGCTCACTTGCGAATTGGCATGGTCTCATTTCGTCAACATATTGCAACTGCACAATGCAAATATGTATTGTGTTTTGCCTCGCCATCGTTAAAGAACAGTACGATATCATACCGCTTATCCAATGACGAGAGAAAATATCAGCTTCGTAGTACATGTATTCAACACTTTTAAAACCATATATTCTCTCGTATATTCAGATCAGCATACAAAATGGATAGACCCAGATGTAATGTAGTAAAATGTGCCTGCATATTTCGGCATATACCGTTTGTTAGACCTAGTCCACGTCACAAAGTACATAGACCCTGATCGACTGGTGCATTATGCGGTTACGAATCCGGGTATACCTATACTGTTTGTATTTGGACAAGGTTAATAATATTATATAATATATTAAATGTTCTAATTTTACGTTAGATTTTTTCATTTATGTTTTGTTTTTAAAGGAAAAAATATCATTTAAAATAGAGCTGCCTGCAAAACAGACATAATGTTCTGAGGACTCCGTACGTTTCGTCGTAGAGATGTTCAGTTAAGAGAATATAGTTTGGTGAGGGCTTTTACTTACCACCCAGACAATCCGAGAAGGAAGAAGCGTTGGACCAGCCATCGAACAGACTGCAGGAGAGCGTGGCGGACGTTTTTCCTGTTGCAAATGTGTGCCCAGCTCGGCACGTGGCTTTACATTCTCTACAATAGGAGGATAAATCATGTGATTTTTGTCAAGCTGTATCGTGCTATATAGTTTATAAACATTTTAATGTTCCTTTCTGCGTTACGTAATGTTTGATACTATTTTGAGTTTGAAATCGTAAAATATCTTATATTCTTCTGACGCTCTTTACTTCCCAACCCTTCGCTATTCAGTGTCTTGATCCAATAGTGAGCGTACTATATTTATTCGGAATATTTGCTAAATATTTGAAACAAGAGCCAAACATGTTTTACAAGCCAAGCAGTCAAGAAGGTAACCGTTTGCATTTCTACATTAGTCCAATAGTTACGACAGTTTGTATTTAGTCAACCGGGATCCCGCTGTCTTTGAAGAGTGATTCGTTATTTGGCTGCTAATTTCCATTTTCATTGCTGGGCATGGTGCGGTTCAATCATATGCGGGTACGAAACAAATTCAAAGCGATTAGATACCAGGAGTTTTAACGGATTTACAATAATATTAAATATGTAACCTGAGCATCCATAAACCCTTTTTCAGCTATACAAGAGTTTTCAGCCATTTGTAAATTTCGCAATTGTCTTTTAACCCCTGACGCTCAATCCAAATTTCCAAATTAGGTCAGGTCGCTCAGTCCATATGTAACACTTCTACAACCGATCATTTACATCGACATGGTTGCAAGATTGTCTTGTGTGGATAGTTAAAAACTAGTATATTCGGTTTTTATTTCAATAAATTTCACCAAATAATGATCTTTTCCGACGCATATTCCACATTTAATTAAATTTTTCACTTTTTGCAGAGGATCACTGTTCAATAAAATATATCCCACTTTTATAATGCAATAATTTTGTGATATATCGAAATTTTCACATTGAAAGCATAACATTTGTTTTTAAAAAAATCAAAATCAATCAAACGTTTTGCTCATTGATTTTAAACTGACTTTTCTTTCGATGTTTTTGCTTATTAATTTAAAAATAACCATCACAACATCGTATTTGGTGTTTACTTACAGTTTATATAGAGTGTAGTCACACACCATATCTGCTTTTATTGGTGCTCGGGGGACTGGACATTTTAGCAAAGTCTCGGGCTCCGGGCCTGTAATTCATTGATGGATTTGTCATCATAAGTCAGTATGAACAAAGCTGATGTCCTGCTGAATTCTCTCTCTCTCTCTCTCTCTCTCTCTCTCTCTCTCTCTCTCTCTCTCTCTCTCTCTCTCTCTCTCTCTCTCTCAAGTATTGGTCCTAACAGGAAAAGTCGAATCCATTACCATATCAGCAATCTTGATAAGCCCCAATTTCTTTCAAAGATAGCGCTCTTATTGCAGGTATATAAACGGAAATAAATATGGTTTAGTATCATTCGGGTTGGGAAGGGCATAAACAATTAAGCCGGGTATGTGAAACTGACACATCTGTAAGCGATAACGTAATTATTATTCAGGTGTAAGCAATTTTACTCTGGGGAGATTTTCTTTCTAAATTCAAAACATAGGAAACATAATAAATTTATGTTCTTGCCAATTTTGTTGCTATTAAGTTTGACCCAAACGATTTCGTTCGCTCATTTACAAGAGCGGTAAATCTCAATCGAACTGAAAAAAAAAAACAATATAAACAATCTGTCAGGCTGAACAAGTCTGAGTTTTTTATACCTCAAATACATACATACATACATACATACATACATACATACATACATACATACATACATACATACATACATACATGCATGCATGCATGCATGCATGCATGCATGCATGCATGCATGCATGCATGCATACATACATACATACATACATACATACATACATACATACATACATACATACATACATACATACATACATACATACATACATACATACGACCACTCCGGTGGCCCAATGGTTAGAGCGTCCGTAACGGATATGGGAGGTCGTGGGTTCAATTCCAGGCCGAGTCATACCAAAGTCGTACAAAAATGGTTGTAACAGTTGCCTCGCATGGCGCTTAGCATTAAGAAGTTAGTGTTAGAACTGGTCGGCATGATGTCGGGATAATGTGACTGGGTGGGACATGATATTACATGTCTGCGACATGATGATCATGGACAAGTGCTATACATCACTATATACTGCCATACTGCAGAAATCGTAGCGATACGACTGAAAAATTGTTAACGCTACGTTAAAAATCCAAATCACACTCACATACACACACATATACATACATACTTTTTGCAGATTCGCAGAAAATATGTACTATGTAGCTGATGCCGCTGAAACGTTAGACTAATAAACAAAATCTTGCAGTTCATTAAGGTTCACGTATACTGATATAATTAATTATGTTACGCGTTGTACTCAATATAAAATCTGCAAAATTAAAAGAATGTTTCTTTTATACAGACACTGAATTGTAACCGTATAAAAATCTTTCTCACATATATTTAACTGTAATCGTATTAAAATCTTTCTCACATATATTTAATTGTAATCGTATTAAAATCTTTCTCAAATATATTTAATTGTAACCGTATTAAAATCTTTCTCATAGATATTTAAGTGTAACCGTATTAAAATATTTTTCATTCTCGATAGAAGTAAGGAGTGCTTGAAATTTTCAGAAAAAAAGCTAAGTTATTTTGCATGTCACTGCTTACATGGCGTGGTCACTTTGAATGTTCGACGCCAGATATAGAAAAATGGTCGAACAAAAACAACTGGAATGAATAAAATTCCAGTAAATAATGTACCTCAAGTTATTTTTAAAAAGATATATTTATTGTTTCTACATTTGAAGTATGGAATCCATTGCATGATGACTATCTTATCTTTGTTTATCTCGAACCCGAACAAAGTGTATAAAAAATAAGCGAAGGTTATGTTGCAGTTTATGTTAGTGTTTAAATGAAATGTTAGCGCGTGTACATTTTGAAGAACTCTCTTAATCATATATATGATCTTTGTCCTCATGCACGAAAGCCAGTGTTTAATACTGCACGCAAGCAACATTCTTCTGGGTTGAAAATCTAGAGGAAAATCAGAAGAAAGAAACAATGGTTTTCTTAATCACTACAATAATGCAACATCAACTGATTGGCCCAGTTTACGTACTGATATTTTAAAACATACACAGTCATGTTAAATAATGTGAAGAAAAAACATGCGCATGCGCATTCTCTCTCTCTCTCTCTCTCTCTCTCTCTCTCTCTCTCTCTCTCTCTCTCTCTCTCTCTCTCTCTCTCTCTCTCTCTCTCTCTCTGAACCAAAGAAACAACCAACCAATATGTACTTTTAAATTAGAGATGTATTTTTAATTACCATCTTCCACCGATAGAGGCAACAAAAGTGCATCAGATCCGAGAAGATACAGAGAAACTGAAAACAGAAAATAATTTTTTAGAAACAAATATATAGAAAATTTTGAACTGCATCCAACCGAAGAAGATTGATCTTTAGGTGCCTCGCTTTTACGCAAAACAACTTTTTAACTTGCTGTGATAAAGCTTATTAAAGTAATAACTTACAAACATTGACAAAATATGAGCTCAGAATTTCGGGACATAAATAAATGAAGGTCAAATTAAGTTTGAAGCATGACTTTTAGCAAACGATGGATACACATCTAAAATTCCTAAAGAAATCATGTCCTTCTTTTCCAAGTTTTGTTTTTATGAGTATGACAGATATAAGGTACTATCTGCAAAACTATTGATTGGTATTTAACTTTTGATTGGTATTAAACTATTGATTGGTATTTAACTATTGATTGGTATTAACTATTGATTGGTATTAACTATTGATTGGTATTTCACTATTGATTAGTATTTAACCATTGATTGGTATTAACTATTGATTGGTATTAAATATTTATTGGTATTAACTATTGATTGGTATTAAATATTTATTGGTATTAACTATTTATTGGTATTTAACTGATTTTTGGTATTTAACTATTTATTGGTATTTAACTATTTATTGTTATTTAACTGATTTTTGGTATTTAACTATTTATTGGTATTAAATATTTATTGGTATTTAACTATTGATTGATATTTAACTATTTATTGGTATTAAATATTTATTAGTATTTAACTATTGATTGGTATTTAACTATTTATTGTTATTTAACAATTTATTGTTATTTAACTGATTTTTGGTATTTAACTATTGATTGGTATTTAACTATTTATTGGTATTTAACTATTTATTGTTATTTAACTGATTTTTGGTATTTAACTATTGATTGGTATTTAACTATTGACTGCTAATTAACTATTCATTGTTATTTAACTGATTTGTGGTATTTAACTATTGATTGGTATTTAACTATTTATTGGTATTTAACTGTTGATTGGTATTTATTTATTTATTGTTATTTAACTATTTGTTGGTATTTAACTATTTATTGATATTTAACGATTTATTTGTATTTAACTGACTTTTGATATTTAACTATTTATAGGTAGTTAACTATTGATTGGTATTTAATTATTTATTGTTATTTAACTATTTGTTGGTATTTAACTATTTATTGATATTTAACTATTTATTTGTATTTAACTGACTTTTGATATTAAACTATTTATTGGTATGTAACTATTTATAGGTATTTAACTATTGATTGGTATTTAACTATTTATTGGTATTTAACTATTTTTTTTTATTTTACTATTTATTGGTATTTAACTATTTCTTTGTATTTAACTGATTATTGGTGTGTATTTATTTCTTGGTATTTAACTGATCATTGGTATTTAACTAATGATTGGTACTTAACTATTTAAGTATCAAACGATGTCAGTTTAGTTCAGAATCCTTGCAGAAAATCGTCGAAATTTGCTTGCAAAACCTTTGAGTATGGATTTCTGCAGTTGCTATACTTGTAGCTGTTTTATTAGTATTCATGCACAAAACAGGCAAACACTCGTGTCAGTAAGGATTAAATCTATCAATCTTAATTTGATTAAGAATTTTTTTTAGAAAACTGAAATGGCATTGATGTTAGACCATGTTTAAATAGACTTTAATAAGGAGTACTCGTTGCTCTAATCATATGAGATACTGTCAAGATTTATTTTAGTTACATCACTTTTGCCTACATCTTCACCGCCTAGAACATCTTGCGAATGAGGTCAACTTTGGTTTTTGTTTTGTCTTGTTTCACATAGGCAACCAACCCAAATCTTATACTAAGCTGAAAACGAATCAGAAAACTATTATGTTCGTTGTGAATACATCAGGTTTAAAACGCTTCTAATACATTGATGTTTATGTACATTTGTAATAGCAGACACGACTTACTAACGCGAGAAGTAGTCACCAACTTTCACACAATGCATGCTAATGTAATCCATTTTTAAAGCACATAATGTCGAGACATCTGGCCGAAATTTAATTGTGTCACTTCATTTGAAGCGCGCTATCAATTGTTTCAAAAAGAGAAAGATTTATTGGTATAATATGAAGCTTCTCTTTGATTGGTGCACTTTAATTGTTTTCTAGAAATGGATTACTTAGTACAAAGGCTGGTATAAACCGCGGAAACACTGCATTCAAATTAAGTTAGCGACTTTTCTCGTAGGTAAAGCAATGACAGTTCCAGAAATACTTGTTTTCTCTTGGGAAAAGTAATTACTTGGTTCCAGAAATATTTGATGTAAGAATCGAGGGAAAAGTGTGAAAATACTTTTTTTATAGGTTGAAAACTTGGCATGTAATAGAAGAGATTCAATCTTGCTGCCTACAAGCCCGGACATAGACCCAGGGTCCCAAGGCAGTTAACAGGGTCGGGCTCTCTTTTTTTGTAATTTAGCATTAAACAAACTTGTATCCTCAATGTGATATTTCGGCCCCTGGCCGGGGTCCCATCTCCCCAATCCAATGCAGCTGCCTAGTTTGCCTAGAGCGTAAGCAGTGTTGTGGATAAATGTAATGTCGAGACTAACTCGTTTCAGGTATGTGTGGTTGGAAAACATCTCCTTAAGCCCAGTTATGTTTATTTAGAATTACAGTTCATCGTCTACGAATTGAATAAGTAACACGATTTTTATATATGTTGCAGCCTTGTCTATATGTTCAGTATAAATAGATCAAAAATTTCATGTTGAGTATAAGAATTAAAACTATAAATTACCTGCGAGAATAACGAACATCATACTGGCTGTGTATTACACGATGTGGACGAAGTGGGTCAAGCACTGGAGCGGAATGGCCAAGTGTCGGAATCCCAACCTTATGACATTCAACGTTATCTTTAGACACAACTCTTAATTGCTGACCTATCTCAATATGAGTGTTTGTCCACATGTATATAGACAATGTCGAAGATAAGATATCACTGACTCAAGAGTGTGTCTCTAAGCCAACAGATGGTAGCTGTACCAAATGTTTAGTTAAATAATTTGTTATAAAAATACTAAGCAATACTAATAATTACTAAATGTTAATCTGTATTCTTTACTCTACCTACTGTCGTGTAATAGGCGATGGAAAACATGCTTTAAAACAAAAGATTTACCCATTCTATTACAGTTATATATAAATATGAAATCTACTTTCAACCCTCCCCATTATTAACAATATAAGGAATAGCAGAAATTCAGATTAAGGTAGACAGCTGCATAAATGAGTTGCTAGCAAGGATGGTTGATACACAGACAAAAATATGCATAGATAGATAGATAGATAGATAGATAGATAGATAGATAGATAGATAGATAGATAGATAGATAGATAGATAGATAGATAGATAGATAAGAGTCGATAATGATATAAGCATCCTACGACTAAGAAGTTTCCCTTGCATCTTTTTATTAGGCGTTTCCTCAAACATATATTGCTTGTGTCTGTGTAATCGAGTTTTTACTTTGCTTTAACAATGTTTTAGTCATATCGCTACGATATCTACAGTATGTTAGTTTATAGTATTGTCTGGCATTTGTGCTTCATGCCCCATGCCGCAGACATGTTGCATGATGTCCCACCTAGTAAAATTATCCTGACACCAGGCCGACCATTTGTAACCTAATGCAAAATAAAACGTTGTTAAACGTTACATAGAAACTGGTACCATTCCTTGGTATCCATGTTTTGTGTTCCAACCTGAAGCCATATCGTAACAAGTCTGTGAGACCTAAAAACTTATATATGTTACCAAAATGACAATATTTAATCTAACATATACTTAAGTTTATCACTTCAATATTCTGAACAACGCCTAGTGAAAAGCAAAACTGGTGAGTTTGAAATGTAACCGTTTTGACATCGATCCATAAATTTCATTGTAGTGGATAGTATAACCCTGTTTCGATATATGACCCAGAAGTCGATATTTTACATAGAACACTGACCTCAGTGCGTGAGTGTTTGATAGAATATTGACCTATGACTTCTATAAATACCACTGATGTCTAGTGAATGAGGTGCAACTTCAATCATTCCTTTGACCTGAATATATATTTTCTTAGTAATGCTAAACGAAATTCGTTATTGGTATACGTTCCAAATTGATATTGTAGGTCAAAATGTCAGACTTTGCAATTTTAATATATTCCAGCCAGTGAAGTGTAGCTGGAGTAATAATAAACAGGATGAAATATTGAATGTTAATTACGAATTTTTAACAGGTTATATATGTATATATATATATATAACGCGAATGCACTTATAAATTTGTTTCGCGACAGGGTGGATACAATTCAAGAATCAATTTGGTAGGAGATTGAGATTGATTACATCGTAAATACACATGTGGCAACTGTGTTGTATCGTCGTAAGCATAATCAGTCCACTAAATGTGCATGTGGCTACTGTGTGGTAACGTCATAATCTGTTATTTTAAACGGATGTAGTAAAGCTCTTACTCTTGAATGGTTTCGATCACTATCTTCCATTGAATTCGATGCAACAATGAATGGAGAAGTCATTGCATCGCGAATTATAAAACTTGTTCACAGAAAAGTCAAGTGTTTGTACAAAATTGATCTTTCCGACTGTTTCACAACCTTCTTCAATACGTTTTCTTACTAGATGAAGATATCAATGGTTATTCATTTTATACTTTTGAATTCCTGTTATTAGCTAAAAATTTAGGAGCGAGTCCTTCTAGATATTTGGGACATCTCGATTTGAACGTCTGGATTTGACAGATAATCAGGTAAAACCACAGGAAATGTGTATTAGTCTTTGATTCTTGATTCTCCTTGAGCTTGTGATGCCCAGAGTTGCTTGTGGGTACTTGGATGACATTGATATATTTTGTTTGTTTTTCAGAGAGTCATCGGCTTCGTAAAGCACTGGCATCCACCACATCGTATGCGACGAAATCATCTGTTTTGAACGTCATGTTTCCACATTTGCAGCAAGCGGTATCCTTGAATTACAAACTCTGTCGTCATTGTAAAGTTTTGTCGTACAATCGCCCATGATCAAATATATCGAGGCGTTATTTTTCACTTCTGAGGGAGGATAAAATGTTGGGCATGCATGTACCAGTGATCCGTGCAATTTGTCCGAGAACTGTGGGTTTTTCCAAATCCTAACCGTCAACAGAATAAGGTCAAATAACTATTGAAATATTCCAAAAGAGCGAGGTCTAATGTTAACAAGGGAATGAACATATTTCAGTGTTTCTTCTTGAAAATCAAACGAAAAAAAGGCATGAAGCAGCAGAGAGGGTGAACAGACCACGATTTCAAGCAAAAATAAGGCTTCCAGATAACGTTTCCGAACAAAAAATGGCCTACACACTACGTTTTCAGACAAAAAATAAGACTTCCAACAAAATCTCATTTAATCAAAAAAAAAGTCTCCATTTTTGCAAAAACGGATATTTTACGATTTTGCTCGCAACGATGTGGTCATCCACCCTCTCTGCTGCTACAGGTTAACAAAAAATAATAAATGATTTGATCAAGTCTTTAGGATGAAAATCATTTATGATTTTACAAACAGACTAATCGCTAACACCTCTTCTTGTAAATCAATCAGATTATTTGACTGGTCGGTGAGTTTGAAATTAATCCTGGTTAATGAATTATTATGGCATCGCATATAGACAGGATTAATTGGGTTTTCAATAATTAGGAATCCTGGAGGAGCTGTTGGTGCAAATGAATAAAGAATATATCCCTGCTGAGCTTGATTTGATTGCTCTAGATTAATTTGATAGCTTCCTTCGATAACATCACACACTAAATTAAGCGCAATCACCGAGGATATATTAACGTTGAACGGAGCGATATGCCTGCCGCCACCATCTGGGTCATTATTGTGTGTCAGGATAGTTCTTTGTAGTTGTGATTGTGATGATGCTTTTTTCCACGTATCATGAATTATTTTAAAACCAACATCGATGGCATCACTGAGTTGTTTGTTTAGTTCTGGTACGTTATATCCCGGTAGTTTGAATGTTGGAATATCTTCAACGCGGATTTTATATTCTGATGCAAAAAAATCTCTTGTTTCAGGATTACTTTCATCTAATATCTCTTGAATAATTAGTGAATTAAATGTTTCCATGTCATTGATGACTTTGTTACATGTTTCTACAACGGCGATAAATCCCTCTCGGGTGAGAGAGCCGGATTTAAGAGATGTTAACAACAGATCAAAATCATTGTTCATCGCTCTGAAATTTATAGCGGAGTCATCCGGTTGAAGAATGTAGTGGGTCTTCTTAGTGGGAGGATCTACAATTTCAATAAAAAAATATGATTTATCATAATCGATATAAGTCCTTGGAATTTCAGATTTTATTCTGTCGGTGATATAATTATGTTTTTGTGGTTCTAGTATTTTAACGGGTTTCTCCAGAGTTTTACTCTGGGGTGGTAATTCAGGCCATCCTAGTACGGTTCTTATCGAGCTGTTATAGATGTCTACGACGTATCCTTCTGTGCTTATCTCAATTGCGGATGATAGTGTCGGCTCATGAACTGTTATAGCGATTTTTGACTCTACTCCAGTAATCGATTTTATTCTACGCGCGAATTCATCATTGATTTGTTCGATTTGGTATGACCCTGTTGGTATCGAAACGACGTTCCAGTCTGGAGTCCCGTCGTCTTTATTCTTATTCGCAAATACCAGTGAATTATTCGGTTGTTGACCACCAAATGATTTTGATCTGATATTAGGCCAACTGTGATACATTCGTAGTTTTGCAAGCGCTATCTCCTTCACTGGGACCGGAGAGGGGAAATTCACACTAAACTCGGGTTTCGTAGATGTTATTGATATCATGCTTGTTTGTACTGGGTTCGTGTTCTCCACTACTTGTTGAAGTAATTCCATCTGTGTCGTCATTATACTCATGATTTATTTCTAATTTTGGTATCGAGGAATCATAAATACTGACCATCACTGAGAACTCACAATCTGGTAATGTTGATATTATTGAGATCATTTTGTTTTTTGGGTTCGTGTTTTCTGATTCCATCGGTGTTGTCATTGTTATTATACTCATGTTGTCGCTCTAATTTCGATATCGCGGAATCAAAAATACTGACCATCGCTGAGAATTCACTATCTGATATAATCGTATTATCGAGTGACGACGATATCATCAATGATAATTGCGAATATGCGGTTGATGCAATATGAAATTGAAGTAAGTAATTCTGCAGTTTACTCTGGCTGCATGATGATATCTTTTTTGCTATCCCGGTTGATATACCCCCGATTGTAGCCACCGCAGAAATGCAAATTGGAACTACGACCGGGGCAATCATTGTAACCGATGCAAGTATTATTCCGGCACCAGTGAGAACGCTTGACACCGAGTATATAATAACATCAATTGCGGTGATTCTTCGTCGGTATTTTTTTATTTTTATTTGATACTCCTCAGTGAGGGTTTTGAGTCTATTTTGAAATTCTCTGACCTGATCATAGCGACATTGCGTCGATGACAAAGTCATTGTTGTTTATTTTAAAAACACTAGCGTTTTCAATTGTGAAATCCGAACGATTTAGTTATTTACTTAAATCCGCTACGAATTCCAGATACCATGTTACTGATGCCTTAGCCAAACTTTTATCATCGGCTTTTATCGTTAACCGTTCAGTTTTATCCTTGTCGATGATCGTTGAAATCGTATTGTTGACCCCGGATGAACTCGACGATGATATATTAAATTGAATTGGTGCTACCAGCGTTAATCGATAAATACCCTTGATAGTAGCTGTGATATCTAATTTGTTGTTTGCAGGTGTCCACTCAAATGATCCGTGTTGGATTGTATATACTACGTTATTGGTTTTCTCATGAGGAATTTTTGTTTTTTCAATGATTGTTATCATCCTCGAAAAATCACCTTTGACGGCTTCGATGAAAGTTTTCGTCTCATCGATGGATTTTTTAATATCAGGGAGTTTTATTTCAATTTTATCCAACTGGGTTCCAATAAATTTATCAATGATATTTCTACGAAATGATATAAACTGTTTTACGTTATCTTCAATTTTAGATTCAAGTATTTTTAGTACAGCCAGAGAATTGTTTAACTCATCGTTGAGAGTTTTTAATCGATCTGTAATCGTCGAAACGAGTACACCCGGTTTGAGTTTACCCTGATCGGAAAATAACGCGATAGTATCCTCGATTGCGTTTTGTTGTTTAACTAAAATATCATCCAGAGAAATATTACTGGTTTTCAATTTACCCTGATCGGAAAATAACGCAACGGTGTTTTCGATTGCGTTTCGTTGTTTAACTAAAATATCATCCAACGACACATCACTGGATTTCAATTTACCCTGTTTGTCTTGAAATACAACTATTTCATTAGGATCAACATTTGTTAAGTTCAACGTCTCAGCGATTTCATCTTTAATTTTTTTTGTTATATCCTTGATAGAATCAGGGGTTGCAGTGCCATCGGGTTTGGGTTTCAAAGATCTCCCCCAAATATCAATCATGTTATTGTAAAACTCTTTCTCTCTCTAAAATCGTTTCGATTTCCAGCGATTGCTGGTGTAGTCATTTACGACAATATGTGGTGGTTTTCCGCTTGGGTTACCCAAGGATTTAGAAATAGCGTCAAGGACATTTAATACTTCGCTGCCACATATTGGTGGGTCAATCATCGTTTGTGTTGGTAGCGTAGAATACCAAGTCTTCATTGGAAGGGTTTTTATATACCGCATAAACTCGCTTGGTGGGGCTAATCCATATGAATCAAAATAGACAATTCCACGTGGATCAATAGCGTATGCAACCCAGTGAGTTCCAGGTCCGGTGCTGTTATCGAGATTAATAATTCCTGTTTCAGTTTTATTTGGTTGATGTGGTAATTGATCTTTCATAAAGACACCTCTGAAGTTTTTAATCGCGAGTTTTTTAGCCGCATCCATTAAATCAAAATTGGACATGGGAACCATAGGTTCGGAAATCGAAGATTTCTGAATTAATAAATCGTTCCTGGTAGTCTTAGACCCTTTCCGCTGTACCACGAATACGGGGTTCCTGGTAGTCTTAGACCCTTTCCGCTGTACCACGAATACGGGGTTCCTGGTAGTCTTAGACCCAATCCGTGAACGGATCGTCCCTTTTTTTTATATCCTTTCCCAGTTGCTTTCTTTAGTGCCATTCCTGCTGCAGTACCAACAGCCCCTAACGCCGCTGCTTTAGCCACCGCTGGGGCTGCTGCTGCAATTAGCGCTGGTATTGCAGCTAACAACGGAAATATACCGCCTGTTTTAATCATATTTTTGATAGCAGCCGCAGAAAGAGTAATCTGAACACCTTTTTTGGCTGCAAGTGCATCATTGAAATGTTTCACCTGACGAGTTGTCAGCGATAGTTTATTTGCACCACCAGTCATTTGGTTGGGTTTCAACGTGATTGTGGTTCCACATCGCTTAACCGATTCTGATTGCAATTTTTTTAATTGACCGGGAGTTAACGTAACACTAATAACACTATATGACATTATACATAATAGATTGATTCTAATTCAATGAAAAATCAATCAAAGATTTTCTACTGGTGCATCTACCACTCTCATTCTTCCTCCAACACCTTCGAGTAGCATTGATTTGTCGCTGAGAATGACAGCAACCGCTCTATAATCAGCAGCACCAACAGGACGATTCACATTAGCTCTAAAGTGTATATCAACAACTGACTGTCTTGTTAAATCGAGATGTTCCAGTGAGAAGTAATAGATCGGATATAGATTTTTAAAATCATATTGTGATATTTGCAAACCAGTATCCACATTTTGATCACGTGCCATAAATGACAACAGACGATGATACACGCGTGCAATACGGTTGTTAGTGTAATCAAGTTGTATATCCTCGGATGGTTCCTGCTGGCCGTTTATTCTCAGTGAGACGTCTTTCACACCTAATTGATCAAATATCATATGACTGTAGGTTTGATTGCCAACTCGTGTGTTATCCTGTAACGCAATAAATATATGACGTGGCGCAGCAACACCTTGTTTTGATGCTAGATTCCACGTGAATAACCCGTTCAGATTTGATTGCTTCACATCTGTACTCACGGTTAGCCAACTCAACAACGACTTTCCTCCTTGGTCCATAAATGATAGTAATCGTTCTTCTGCAGTGATTGCTGGAGTCAACACTGGCATCCACAATGATATTTTTGTTAAAATAACTTTACCGGCATCATCATTTACATGATCTGCAGCTGGGTTTGCTGGAATCCTCCAAATTGCGTCATTATCATCACTCTTTCGTACAAGCGATACTGTATGCTTCGCCCCATAAATAACTTTTCGGACGTTTCTACAGAATCCAAATATATGATGTAGTGGAATCGCGCATGAAAATGATTTACGCTCTCCTTGCAACATTGCGTTTCGTGTTGCGGCTCCTAGATTGAAATTAACGTCGTTGTTTATAATCATATTCTCGACATCAGCATCACTATTATCACGTTTTTTTGGTCGTCTTACAACAAATGGATTTCCTCCAGCGGTATTCTTACCATCTTTTGCAAACATCATAGAAGGTCCTGCTGATCTTGTATAATCATCAGAATATCTCGCTAACCCGATTATTGTTGTAGCTACATCAACATCACGATCTATGGACTCAATTTCTTTTCCATCAATGAGATATCTAGCACTCTCAAATAGCGCCATAATACCATTATTGACAAAACCGACTTGAGTACCAGCTGGATACGGTGCTGGTACATCAGTAGTATCAGCAGCTGTTACAAGTACTCCTTCTACTTCAATAAACGCTTCACAGGGCAAAAAGTATTTACTGGTATCATGGACTTGAAGTTCAATTCGCGATCGACTATTTGCGTCTATTGCATGATAAGCGTAATATTGATAATCGCGTACAGAATCATCCTTGCCAACTGGGGCGTCTATATCAAACGCCGGATCATGTGATTTTTTGAACATTTTATTCTATTTATCAGAGTCTAAATCGTAAACGATTTTCATCGACGTAGTTTTTTAAAGCCGCTTCCTGCTATCATATTTGCAATATTGCTTTGGTCTCCTTGATTTACCATCGACGCTAATTTTTCATCTACTGCGTTATTTATAATTCTACTAACACTTGCAGGCATTTCCGCTGTAGACGGTAACGGTTTTGAAAATCCTTTGGATTTCATCCGTGATTTCACTAATGATGTTAATTTATTCCTCGCAGTTGAAAACGCTTTTCCAGCAAGATCTCCAACAGCACCAATACCCTTATCACGAATAACTTCAATTGCTTTCATTCCTAGTTGTTTAGCCAACGGCATCACTTTTGGAGCCATTCTCGCAAATAACCCTGCAATGGTATTGCCTAAACCATCTCCGTAGTATGCTCTATAAACTGGAAACCGTGAATTAACTACATAGACGGGGGTTGGTTTATCATGATTGTAGTGTATGATCATTATTTGAAATCAGAAACCATTTTTCAATTGTGAAATCCTTCGGATTTCCACGCTAGCGTTTTATTCAGTCTCGGTGATTAATCACTGTGATAATCATGGACGGTTTCACCGTCTACTAACTCGTCAATGAAATCTCGATATGTTTTGATATCCATGATACCACCCTGAAATAATCGTCTACAGATATCAGCTGCTTCATTAATTATTTCCGGTGAGTTATTTCCAGCTCGGAAACCTCCTACAAGAACTTCTAATCGTGATATATCATTGATAACACTACCAGGGCATGAAACACTGGAATCTCTTAATCCACTTCCGCTATAACCAGTTGCTTCATCCTGTTTTTCTAAATCCTTTTGTAAATAATCAAGAAGATCATCATCATCATCACGTGGTATTTGTTGTTTTTTAGGAGAGTAGACTACTTTCTTTGCAGGTTGCTGTCGCTTTCCTCGCAATTTTTGCGGTTTTTGTTGTTGTTTAAACTCTTCGTATTGATTATACACTTCGCCCACCTCATTGATATATCCAATGTATGATGCGTTACCCTTCTTCCTAATTCTACCTGTTTTCTCAGTTTTGATTTTGTAGAATATATCAGCCCAGTGAGTTATATCTCTAACAAAGTTATGATGTTCTGGTTTCAACAAATTTTTCCTGTTTTCATAAGTCGTAACAACAAGCGCAGGAATTTTTGCTAGTTTAGTCTCAATGATTGCTGCTAAACCCGCCTCGTTAAATATCACGCGTAAATCATCTACTATTTCTTTTGATTCCATTTGTTTTGTTTGTTCAGTTTGTTCAGTTTTCGCTGCTATTTTTTCGAGTTCACCGATAACAGATTTTCCCGTCTCGGGAACATCTCCCAGTATAGCACGCTCTATCCCCTTCGTTGCTGTGGTTACTGGTTTAAACAATTCTTCGGATCCCATAGCAAAAGCAGTCTGAAGACTCTGTCGTTGTTGTAGTTTATTCCGTACAGAGTCACGAATTGGTACAAATCTCCTGATTGCATCCAGTCGTTCACGAGCCAATCGGGTTGTTAATGCTTCATTGACCATTATTTGAAATCAGAAACAATTTTTCAATTGCAAAACAATTTTTCCCACTTTTTTGACATGTCAGATGATTTTTGATACGGTCATGGAAGTGTTATTTCATCGTGAGACACCTTCTATCAATGATGGGGAAAGTGTCCAAATTGTATATAAAATAAATAATACTGTCACTTTCCCCACTTTTTTGACATGTCAGATGATTTTTGATACGGTCATGGAAGTGTTATTTGATTGTTTTAACAGCGTTATCATTGATGAGGGAAGTGTGGAAATCCTTATAAAAATAAAAAATATCACACTTCCCTCACTTTTCTATTGATCAATCGGAATCATCATATCGACTAAACCAACCATTAACGGCCTATCGATTTGACATTTTTAATCAAAAAATGCTAAAAAAAAATTAAAATCTCTATGAGGGACGGTCACAATCAAATAATGATAAATGGTTGGTCAATCAAATAATGATAAATGGTTGGTCAATCAAAATTTTTCATTTTCTTGAATTAACGCCCGTAGGTTTCTAACTTTAGAATTAACCTCCTTTTTCAATTCGTATTCGTACCCCAATTCTTTTCGTATTCGTTCTACGATGGTATACAACGGAGCGAACACACTTATGTCACTGGAAAATGCGAGAGAGTCCTTAATAGAATTCTGAATTCTTTTGATGAGCGCATACTTCTTTGGTAGCATATATTTATTGTTGTTAACTCCGTATTCTATATCCTGAAAATCAGACATGATTTGATCAGGATTTAACCCATCTGATAGTTCAATATCCCAACCTTTCAATTTTGAAATCTCGGATAAAATGCTATTCATGTTTTCAGAATTCATTATTCTATAGCAATGACATATTTCTAAATGAAAAATATGACGTATTAGACATAACTAAATTGAATTTTCTGTCCGCTCTTTTTTGAAATAGCCGATCGACAAACCCCCTCTGCAACATATCGTACTGAGGGTCTACAAATATTGAAATACTTGCCGGCTTCATATATTGATTTAAATACTTTTTCTTCGTTAGTTATTGTATTCAAAGATTTCACAGGTCTCGCTTTTTTCGAGTATTTCCCAGTCCTTCCTCGTTTGGTATTCTCACTATGTGTGATTGCTTGAAGATTTGATAAGGAATTGTTCTTCGGATTAGAATCAATATGATCAATAACAAAACCATCTTTGATCAATCCATGGAAACATTCATACACGAAACGATGATTGTAATATTTCTTCTTTCCAACAGTAAAGAACAAATACCCCATACCATTATCCCACCCAACTGGGTTCTTCAGTCTACGGTTTCTTACAACACCATCACTGGATGCTTCATAATTTGTACTCACTGGGTGTGGTCTGAATTCTTGGTTCATTCGTATACTATACTATTTGTCTAATTCATTGACTGATCCATTTGCAGTGATTCATTATATAAAAATCTTTCATTTAGACACTTGTTTTTAGTATAGCATGATGGAGTTCAAGAGATTGACTTCGAGAAATGCTAAATTTAATGCTGATAGAGAGTTTAAGAGATTATTGAAAATCAGTCCTAGATTTAATCTCGATAGACCAAAACAACGTAACAAACGTCCAAGAGACGGAAACATGAAAGAGTTTAAGAGATTATTGAAAATCAGTCCTAGATTTAATCTCGATAGACCAAAACAACGTAACAAACGTCCAAGAGACGGAAACATGAAAGAGTTTAAGAGATTATTGAAAATCAGTCCTAGATTTAATCTCGATAGACCAAAACAACGTAACAAACGTCCAAGAGACGGAAACATGAAAGAGTTTAAGAGATTATTGAAAATCAGTCCTAGATTTAATCTCGATAGACCAAAACAACGTAACAAATTTAATCGCGATAAACCCAAAATCCTTCGGATTTCAAAAACGTCCAAGAGAGATTACCCCTGGAAAGATGCTCAATTCAATCTCGATATAGCTTCTAATACACCAAAGAATACAATTCTTGATAAAGCCATGATTAGTAAAATCAGAGATTGTTTTAATGAATTTAAGCGTGATGGAGCATCTTATTGTTGGTCAACATTTCGAATTGATGGTGTTGTTGATGCTACCATGACTGATGAAAAAGCAGCAGTGATAATTTCACGTGTTGGGGAAAAACGGCATTTTTTCCGAATCAAATTCATTATCGAAGTCGATGGCAAATGGATTATTAAGGATAAATTTGAACCAATCCTCAAGAATAAAAAAGCTGTCATTGTGAGTAGAGATTCCAAACCAGGGATTCTAACCGGCATTGACAAACCATACTACGAAAGATCTTATCCCGTAACAGCAATGGTTTATGGGATATATCCGTTAAATGATAAACCCGATATCGCAAAACTAGCTCCTATGAAATATTCGTCAGGGCTTAATTGTGTAGCAGAACGAATACTAGAACACTTCACAAATGCATTCCGAGGAAATAAACTAACTGATCTGCGACGTAGAAAAATAACCGAGTGGGAACTGACAGTGAAACAGCATGGTGCAAAGATTTCTGATATAGCTAAATTAGAAGCATCATTAAAATTCCCAATATCAGTAACAACAATAACCGGAGAAGTATTATACGAACCGAAATATCAATCGCGAGGAGCCCCAATACAGATTATTGATCATAACAAACACGCGTGGACACCTGCGGTAACAATATTTCCACGAGAACGAACCGTGAAATATATCCCCCCGGAATTTTCCGGGGAGTTAGTCGGGGATGTTTTCTATGAAGAGAAATTATTCGATGCTATTCATGCGTTGTGTAAGGATGATCCTGTGTCAGTGTGGTTACTTAGAAGTGATGAAGAATTCGATCAATTTGTAAAACCAAATGGTGAATTATATCGCATTGAAGAATTAGATAACAGAATGAGAAAAATCGCTAGTGATTTTTCACCGCAGAATTCCCATGAAAAACTACTCACGGATAGTTTTACTATTCCATCAGTGGTAGCTCACTTCGCAAGAGAAAAAAACTCATGGCGTCCAACACGAAGTGATTTTCTCGAAGATGTTAAATTGAGTTGCGTCGAATTTGGTCATGGAGGACTGTGGAATACGAAATACCATCGTGATGGTATGATTTCAATTGATATATCCGCGTGTTATCCCGGAAGTTTTCTCGGGTATGGGGAATGCGCTGAGTACTTCAAACGATTTGGACACCCCACGCATGAAATGACTCGTGTTGCGATTAATGGACCATTGCCTGATTTTGACTTAACCGGATTCGCTCGTGTGATATCATTTGAATTAGCTACAGGGTTACATCCGTGTAGTTATGTTTGGCTCGGTAGACACCTATCTGAAAAACACTGGATGCCAATAGTGCTATTGAGATATATGATTGATTGTGGTATGCTAATATCGTTGATTGTTTCCGAGGCTATTATATGCTATCGAGCTCAGAAAGAAGTTTGGCTACCACAACCCAATCTAAATAGAATAATCAACGAACTACGAAAACAGTTTCCAGATTTCAGTGAAGAAGAAATCATAAATTGGTCTAAGAAGTTATTTGAAATTAAAAAAGAACAAGCAAAAGATCTCGGAAGAAGAATAATCGGTAAATTTACCCAGGGTGGACGATACGATAACGCAAAATACTCTTCGCGGTTGATCATAGATGTCGCTGAATACGATTTTATTGTAGCGGATTTAATGAAACAGGGAAAACTTGTATCCCGTAAGGATGCTTTTCTATCCAGCGGCGAGAAATTAGGTACGGTTGTTACCTACTGTGATGGATATAATTCCCAGTACACACATTTGAGAAGTTCAATGTTAGCCTATGCTTGCATTAATCTATTTTCGATGATAAATAGATTTCCTAATACCGCGGTTAGAGTAGCCACTGATTCGATGTATATACATAATAAGTACAAATCAGCTGTAGCTAAATTCACAGATCCCGAAGAAAATTGGGGGTGTTGGCGATTTAAAAAGGAGATGCTACATGAGTATTGTGAATCCGCAGACGTTGCCATGGATGATAAATATATTTGTTGTAACCGTATTGAAATTGGAAACACTAGTGTTTCTACAGAATTTTCTAATGCACCACCGGTATCTGATCCAGTATGTAGATACAAGACAGTTTATTTAAACGGTTGTGGTGGGTCAGGAAAGACAACGCGTGCAATTGAATTATATCGTGGTGGTGGAAATACTTGTATTTCTACTAACATGATTGTGCTAACACCGACTCATAGACTCGCCAGAGAGATGATACAACGAGGGGTAAATGCTTGCACTTATCACAGCTTCTTTCGATGGAAGGGTGACAAATGGACTCCTGATCGAATGGGTGATAAATTCATTCCTGAAATCATAATCTGGGATGAAATATGCACAGTGTCATTAGATGTATTAAAAACATTTCTTGAGTGGTTGTTAACCAAAAACACAAAAGTCGTCATGTGCGGGGATCAAGGCCAACCACCACCATTTGTCGGTGCATCTCCACATGAATGGCTAAAGGGTTTTGTAGACTACTATGAAGAAATCACTACTGATTATAGATCACTTGATGAACGATTACGCGAGTTCAAAGCGCTAATTAGATTACAACCGGATAGAATCCAATGCGAAATAGCGCGTGAAGTGATTTCAGAAACTCCAATGAATGATTTCTGGGAAGCGTGGAGACCAAACGATTTGATCATTGCAAGTAGAAAAATAGTCAGGGACACACTTCAGATGAAGTTATTTGAATTGCATAAAGAAAAATTTGCAACGCTTCCAGTACCCCTTTGTTATAGGCCATCGGATACACGAAAACAGAATATTGAAGTTGATATTCCAGGACAGAGTGAAAAACAAATTTTGGTATTAAATGATATTGTGCTGGTTGATATCAATGTCGTTGAAGATGCATTGCGTGCTAATAAATCCCCGTGGACGCTAGGATACGCAGCAACAATACACTCTTCACAGGGATTGACTATATCGGATACAATTGTTTGGATGGTAGATAATCGCATCGAATGGTCAAATTTAGTCTATCTCGCAGTATCCAGAGTACGAAACATAAATCAACTTCGAAGAATTGTCCTCGATGATGAAATCATTGGTGATGATAATGACACAACAATAAGTGATATTGATGTTAGCATCATTAATAAAAAACTCTCCGGTTACAAACAACAGGACAAAAAAAAACAACGAGAATTTGATATTGATGCTAAATTAATAATCACTTTGAAGAAACAACAGAATAATCACTGCGCGAGTTGCAATTGTATAATGCGTTGGCAGTATTCGGATAAGGATCCTCGCCAATTTACCGTAGACAGAAAAAATAACAATCTCGGTCATGTCAGAAATAATGTGATGTTGACTTGTCTTGAGTGCAATAGACGCAACGGCGCTAGTTAAGACCATGCGGTGGCAATTGAGTATCCTCGGGAATCACTTGTAGTTGTTGTCGAGTAAAACCCCGCTGAGGGGCAGTTGAATCCAGTTTATAGACTGGAGGTCTACCAGTTGATCGTGTTATACTAGATATCTTATGCGTAGTGACGCTCCAAATAGGATCAGTAGCCCTTTTTCTACCCCCTTCAAGCTCTCCTGGTTCGTATAAGTACCTCACAATGACACTACTACCAAGAATTGGTTGGGAAATGCTAGCGTTTCTAGGGAAATCTTTTTGTGGTTGTACGGGTATTGACTTCTTTTTAATCGCGTTGATAGGTTTCATGTTGATTGTTCTAGTAATCTCGTTATTCAGTGCAGTAATCACAGATGGTAATCTTTTAACCCATTCACTGGATCGCTTTTCTTGAATGAATTCTTTTGCGTATTGATATCCAAATAACCGCTCAGCAATCGTCCGATTAAATCGTTCTACAATGGCCTGATCGCGATGTAGCGCAGTATGCCCTCGTCGTATGGTGACATTGTGATATTTCATTGTAGATAACACTGCACCCTGAAATTCCTTGCCCGGGTCAACTTGTAACAGATTTGGCCAGTGCAGAGGACCTCGTCGATAAATCCTTTCAAATGCAGAAGCGACTTCAGTGGCCGATTTTGTTTTTAATGGTTCTGCTTCTTTGTATCGACTCGCAACATCAACTATGGTTAGCGCGTATTTGTAACCACGATCATGTGGCAGAAATAATATATCAGCCTGATGAACTTCATTAGGAGCGGTCACATCAAAATGCGAGAATTGAATTTGTTTAGGCGGTGGTAGATAAATTTGCCATAGTGCCTGTTTGGATAACCAATTAGCCGCAGTGGTTTTTTTCACTTTTGCAGCTCTAGCGAGTTTATTGATTGCAGCGTTACCCCTCCAGTATCCCCTCGGAGAATAATAAATTGATTCCATATTATTAATTACCGGCACCTAACATCAATTTACTTTTCATAGCCGATTTTATCAAAAATGAAGACAATTTTTCTTTGAAGGATTTATCAGGAATAGCATTTAACGCATGAATTAATTTCACATCTGCTAGATGCCTGTGTTGCAGATTGCTGCTTTTATAAGCAACATCATGAAGGTGACAGGCCTTATCAATGGCGTTTATTGGTTCTTCACCGGGGTTGGGTTGATTTTGATTATTGAGTCTGATATCAAGTCTTGTTCCCGGTCCACAATAACTATATCCTGGAAGGTGCTTTTCTCCGGGGTACTTTGACCATGGGGTTCCAGGGAGTTTTGCTAATTTGGCTGCGATATCACCTCCTCGTTTTTTTTTAAATCAGATTTCATAGACACAAATCTAAATTTCTTTGTACCACATTGCACGCATTTACCAGAAAGCGCTGATCGGTTATTTTTAGTTGTAATCGTCGTCACATCATCTGTGCCAGTACGCGTTCTACACTTCACACAATATAGATCCATAATTTATGTATAGAGATATGGATATAATTGATTTTTCAGCGACTAAAACAAGAGAACCAATTAAGCATCATGCAGCGCTACCAAACTCTATCCGGATGATTATAATCGGGCCATCTGGATCCGGTAAAACGCAATTGTTGCTAAATTTAATAATGAGATGGATGAAGTGGGATAAGTTGTATTTAATTGCCCCTAGCGTAGACGACCAACGATGTTATGAAGTGCTAAAAGATTTTAACGAGAATGCATCAGAAATTAAGGGTGAGAATGCCATTGATTTTATAACCGATATCGATGAAGCACCGAGCATTGATGATATTGATGGAGATATTAACAATTTAGTCGTATACGACGATATAATGTTGGATAAACAAAAGAATCCTGCTAGAATATTTTCCCGTGGGCGTCACAAAAACACTGACGTGATATATGTCACTCAACGCTACACTCAGGTTCCAAAAGTCATCAGAGATAACTGCAATATTCTTTCTGTATTCAACGGAGTTGATACTCATACTCTTAGAAATATTTGGCAGACATGGTGCTCTGATATGGACTTCAATCAATTTCGAGATTTCTTTAGTTATGCTCAGTCGACTCCGCACGGATTCGCAACAATAAATCTACATGATCCTCGGACACGATATCGTATCGGACTGGATCAAATATTCGGTTAAAATCATTTCTTATTTTTTGTTAACCCAGAACTGAAATCACTAGTGATGAAATCACTAGCAGCAGAGAGGGTGGATGACCACATCGTTGCGAGCAAAATCGTAAAATATCCGTTTTTGCAAAAATGGAGACTTTTTTTTTGATTAAATGAGATTTTGTTGGAAGTCTTATTTTTTGTCTGAAAACGTAGTGTGTAGGCCATTTTTTGTTCGGAAACGTTATCTGGAAGCCTTATTTTTGCTTGAAATCGTGGTCTGTTCACCCTCTCTGCTGCTCATGATGTGTGGGCAGGCTTGGCGCCAGGGGCAATAACGTCTAGCTTTCATGGTCGCGACCATCGGGGTCGTAATGATATACTTCGTGCAAATGCAGGAGCACGACTTGCTGATTTTCTTTGGTATTGAAGCAGTATGCAAAATTTCATTTATTCCGTATGGTCGTTGTTGACAATCCTTCGTTTGGTAGTGGTGAGTTGATTCACAAGTGCAACTTTACCCTGATTGCATTATATGATGTCCAAGAATTTGGGAGAAACTAGTTCGGCAGCTATTGTAAATTCAATCCAGACTGGCGATTTCAAACTGTCATGAAGAACGACATTTGAAAACAACTTTGATCTTCAACTTGGCACTGTCGTTGCAAGTAGTCTTACATAGACACCAGCAAGCAGGTAATAAATACAGACGAGTTCTCTGCAGTTACTTTGTACATGAAATCTGTCAAATGAAGCTTGTATATGTAAGCAGTTGTTCTAAATTTAAATTTTCTGGACGTTACAGTGAGAGTAGTTTGAAAGCTAAAATATCAGGTTATACAGAACGAATTTCTTTATTGCCAATTTCGACTCTCCCACTCATAAGGGAAGGGAGGAGATGGATGTTATTGGAAGTGTATACATCTGTTCCTCATCAAAATTCCTAGGGTGAACATCCACAAAAACATTTCAAAGTTTTGGGTGACACGGACGTCGGCGTCTTGAGTCTGGTTTATTCTTGGAAGGATGTGATAGCTTCATGACGATATATGATTTAAGACTCGGTTCACAACTGTTACCTATAGACAGAACTTCTACGCACAATAGAATACACTCATTTAGTTCTTCAGTAAACCCGCGGAGGTTAGCTGGAAAGCCTAAATAACACTTTTGGTCAGATATTTACAGAGAGCCATTAGAAAATACACTTTAAACAGGAAAATATTCAATACTACTCCTCTCGAAATAAAAGTGAAGATACTTGCTATGTTTGTGAAGAGAAATCTATTTGCTCAAGAATATCTGCAAACGCAAAGAAAATAATCCTAAAAGATAAACAAGAATTCGCAGCAAAAGTAAAGATACCTGTTATTAATGTCAAGAAATAGGACATTAATCTTCAAAGTTCCACAAGAAAGTAAAAAAGGGGAGAAAACATGAGCTTTCAGAAGAATATAGACCCATTACAGTGAACACATTCAAAGCAAAATATTCCTCTAAAGAATACAAATGGTAGTTTGCGATTTGTTTGGAAAACATTGCGAATTTTATTAACGATATTATACAATTAACGTAGTTTATAATCTTGACTGGGTTTATTTTGCATTCATAAGATATCCTCACAGACATATATATTTTTATGGTGGGATCTGTTAATTTACTTTTTATTTTTTAATTTCGTAGTAATTCAGTAGCGTCTGTTTTCTGATAGAACTGAGTAACCTGGAAGGATTATGATCTTTATCAGACAAATGAAAAAACATAATGGATGTTTTATCGTCAACCTCGACTGCCTTTACTCTCCCCCGAGTTTAAATTCCACTGATGTTGTTGCAGTGGCTGCTGGCGCTACTGCTACCATCTTGATATTAGAGGGTTGTGTGTATGTGTTCATATCGTTTTGTGTTTTACCAAAGTGACTTCATACATTCCTCTCGGGTATTTTAGGAAAATCTTCTGTAACGAACTGACACAATTTTCTGTACAATGCTCATCATTTGTTGTTTCTAAACGTAGTACGGACGAATATGCCTGCGAGGAAAGCTAATCGCAAAAGGACAGTCGAATCCCAGGCATTATGTGGTACAGAAGATAGCTGTCTGAGAAATTGCAAACGTACAATCGAATTCCAGCCATTATGTGGTATGGAAGAGAGTCATGAAATAAATCGCAAAAGGACAATCGAACTCCAAGCCATTATGTGGTACGAGAGATAGTCATCTGAGAAATCGCAAAAGGACAATCAAAATCTCAGCCACTATGTGGTACGGAAGATAGTTATCTGAGAAATAATGCTGGATATATCAGCAGTAGTAGTACTGCCACTCTGGTCATATTAATACACTGCAGTACACATCAACAAAAAGCCGTCATTTCAGCCATAACTATTGTATTAACAGTTATATACGTGTGAATTGTACAAACTCACACTGATATAATATCAACAATACAAATGATGTCATATGTTAAATACGCATATTTCTAGGTATTAAACACTATTTCCCTTGTTGTTTGATCATGTGACTGTAACTTGTTACACGTATTATAACTGGTTGGATACAAATCAGGTCCTTGACTACATAGAGGTGAATTCAGTTTGTTTGTTGCTTTTTTTTTTTGTCAAGCGTTCTCGAGACAACGGACAAATATGAATGTCTTTCGTAAAATCCTCCACTATTAATTTCAACATGTTTAATCTAGACTTCCAGGTGAATACTAAGGCGGCAACGTGGGCCATCACCGCGATCATTGATATTGCCGCTTGAACAAGAAAACAAAGATAAGCAGTGATTCCTTGAAAATATTTTTAATCTAAACAATGTAGTACGGAGATGATTGAGAAAAAAAAAACCATGAAGAGGTGTAGTCGATTTTACCAGCTTGAACAGTCTTCTGTCACTCATAAGTCTCTTTTAAATGTTATGCAGAACACTCTGAAACCAATACACGTGCCACAACTATGCTCTTGCGTGAGTGTTTGTATGTCTTTGATCCAGATTTTTATTTCCACAACTAAAACTGAAATCCCCATATTGAACCTATTTGTCGCGTGTGATAGTGTATCTGTATGAGTTGTATGTGGGTACTCCAGCCTCTGTCCATTTTATTCCATCTTTGAACAGTTATGAGTGAATATGTGAGCACAAGTACATTTGTCTCCCCTTTCATCATTCGTATAGGGTTATAGGGGTGGTAGAGATAGTTGTAGAGAAATGCGTTAGTTTCATTTACATATCAGCCATAGACTGACAGCGGTAGGTAGGATTTTAATTTTGTTTATGAGGGATCTTTTTTTCTATCTCACCACCTATATTACATCGTAGTGTTAACCCTCTGGTTGTGCGTTGGTGTACGTGTTGGTCAGTATATCGAAATGCAGGTCAGTATATCCGGTTCTTGGTCAGTCAGACTATATATTGGTCAGTAGAAGTGGACGTTTGTCAGGCAATGTATGCTAATCATATAGATTGATTCAAGATTATTTTTTTCCTTTAACCTAAACCGTCCCATAATGTAAAATACATGGACGTTGTGGGCATTAATTTCAATCTTGACAAAATACCGTCCCTTAATCTTAATCATATGGATTAGATTTATGAGGTAAAAAGGGATGAATAAGATTAAGTTCCCATTGACCCCATATTGACCCATAATGTTAAACTTGTTGACTAGTTTTATCAAGTCTAAATGGAGCCGTAATGCTACATTCCCAATGACCACATGTCTTTCCATTCGACTGATGACCACATATTTACACCATTACTGATAACCTAACTTTATGAAAACCTCAATAGCTATTGCGAAAATAGAAAAAATTTGTTTGTTGTTTTTTTTATTAGGATTTTTGCGTAGCATTAACATTTTTCAGTCATATTGCAACAATGTCTGCAGCATTGCAGTTTATAGAGATGTCTAGCACTCAGGCATCATGCCGCAGACATGTAGCATGATGTCCCACCCAGGCACATTATCCTGACACCAGTCCAACCAGTCCTAACATTAACCTCTTAATACTGAGCGCCATGTGAGGCAGCTGTTAGTGCCATTTTTGTAAGTCTTTGATATGACTTGGCCGGGGTTCAAACCCACGACCTCCCGCTCCCGCGGCGGACGCTCTAACTACTAGGCCACCAGAGCGGTACAAACAGAAAAGAAAACAATATTTACATAATATTGGTGTAATAGCTAACTCGGTGTCATGCTCGCTTTGCAAATCTAAAAAATGTGATATTCTTTTCTCTTTGATGACGAGTATTTCCCTTATGTAATGCAGTTAATCTTTATTTTAACAATGCAAAACGATACCAAGCCAAACAGATATGCTATCCAAACGAAATGACGTCAAACACTATGTGAATTGTATTCGTTCACGAGAATTATGAAACAGATCAACTTCTTCATCGCTCAGGAATCTGAACATCACAAGCATCTTGACTAATAAATTTTCTATAATGTTTTAAACTCTCTAATGATCGTAACTATTTTTTTCCTGAAATTATTTTTACTCTTTTAAACAAACTTATAAAAGCACACACAATGTGATAAATTGTGATTTTTTTTTTATTTTTGAAACCTATGTTTTGAATATCAGAAGTCGTCTTCGGGACACCATTACAAAGTAAACGTTAGAGCTAAACTAACCGCCATCACGTGTTTAACTTTGGTCTGTCGTCTTCAAGGTGGAAGAAAATCGAAAGGTTTTGAAATCGGATAAGATTCAATGGTACATACTTTATGTTGCCAAGTTGAATTTCTATGAAATATTTTAAAGCAAACGTATACATAAAACAATTTGTCTGTTGAAGTATAAAGCTACAGCCGTCATGCCAGCATATTTGTATAGCACATGTGATCATGAGGATGTATCTGACGTCAACAAAACTCGGGTAGATGTTCGTATCTGAGTATATCTAGCTAGTTTATATTCCATTAGATACTGTGCATTTAAATTTGTTATGGACAGGTTGGCGATTTAAATAGGCATTCTTTAAGTATATCATCCCAAACGAGAGAAGGCAGTTGACATGGTCGTTCTATGGCAATGCCAAAGTTGCAAGTAATATAGTGATTGCAACTGGTGCACGACTGATAATCGCCGTTTGGCAAATTCTGACATCCACCCGAGACTGGTACACAATCTGTAAAAAAATATTTTAAAAAATATTTTTATAAAAATAATATAAAAAAAAATAATAATAATAATAATAATGATAATGATAATGATGATGATGATAATGATACTACTACTACTAATACTGCTACTACTACTACTACTACTACTACTACTACTACTACTACTACTAATAATAATAATAATAATAAATATAATAATAATGATGATGATGATGATAATAATAATAATAATAATAATAATAATAATAATGTTATTATTATTATTATTATTATCATTATTATTATTATTATTATTATTATTATTATTATTATTATTATTATTATTATTATTATTATTATTATTATGTTAAAGTTAATTAATATTATTCGTAATTTGCCATATAAAATCCATCCATCCAAAGTCATATATGATATGGTAAAACACTAATACAATATCTACGTTTGTAAGAATTTCCTCAATGACAACATGCCTAATCATGTTATGTACGATACATAACAGGAGACATGCAAAAATGGTTACATTTATATGTCCTCCTTTTGTTATCTTCATTGTTCAATTATTTAATTTTAATTATTTTGAATCGATTGTCCTACCCTTACGCGGGTTATTTTGGTGAATAGCTTTTATTTTATTTTATTTGTAAATCATATTACTATATACTTACGAACGGTATGGTGTTGGGAATTTGTTGTCACTTGTAACGTAGACTTTAACGTAGAATGTATTTCTGAAATGTAAATATTTTAACATCAATAATTCTTGTAATTTCACCCCGCAGAAGAATTTCTTTGTTTAATTACGATCATGAAGAGACAGATATAGATTTTGGAATTGCGTGTTTTATTAAAACATAATCGACAAATGTTATTGACTCTATTCATTGGTGCATTGTAATACGAGTTTGTTTTTTTTTCATTGTAGTCACTGCAAACTGCGTGAAAAACAATTAGGAAGGCATATACATGTTGTCTCAATTTGTATGTTATAAATAGCAAACTTATAGAACACTTTTGTCACTGTTCAAATCAACTTTCATGGAAATTTGTTAGATATACCTGTGATTGGTGTTGACGGAGTCGAAGACGCCATAGATGTAACGCTGTTGACTTTGTTTAATGAAATGGGTGGTGCTGTGGGGGCCTTATTCATCATGATTGGATCTAAACACAAATGTAAAGGAAAATATCTAATAATATATATATATATATATATATATATATATATATATATATATATATATATATATATATATATATATATATATATATATATATATATATATATAGCAATTGCTTGACCTGTGTACAGCAAGGTAAAGCTGGGTTCGTATCCTTTGATCTCGGATCGGAGTCTTAATCTTCAAAAAGGAAATCCCTACCTGTGGTAAGGAAACATAAATTTATTCTTCACAGATGATGTATTTAATTTGTTATGGATATTTGATTTAATTTATATTTGATGCAATTTAATTTCTTATTTGTTAGTTTAATTTTTTTATTCCATTACATGCTATTGCAATGTAATATTATTTACAGGATTTGACAGCTTCCAGAAATTCATTTTCGAGAAATTCAGTCCAGTATGACCTGACTGTTTTTCGTAAACACCTAATAATAGAAGCTTTGAAACTAATGAAGACATAGTTCCTGACTTTAAATCATGAGTAAACAACGTTTTTATTATTATTATTTTATTCTTTCTTAGAATAGTTTCATAAAGTGAAATCGAAGACGTTTTTGAGGTACGTGACAAATGACATGTAGCAATTATTTCAAACTCTGGTTTTGCCGAAAAAATTACCATTCTGGACATCTATTTTGCGCAGTAGCCAGGTTTCATATTGAAGTATTGAGAAATTTTATTCTGAGACGTCAAAGCGTCTTTCTTTGCTATGACCTGTTTGAATTTTAGTTTTAATTTGTCTTCAAATTATTTGGATTCTAAGAGATTATTTTGCTCCTTAAATACTTATGCTCTAAATTAATTCCTGGACAAGGACAGTTTTCGAAATTTACATAATTCAAACAATGAAATATTCTTTTCTGTGATTCCCCAAAGAACTGTTGACAAATCAGTACTACACTGATCACAGCATACGTCATACCCTTCCACTTTGGATTTCATCGAGATTCGAACTCCTCAGTTTTAATAGAACAATTTTTGTATCAGGACTTTTATTTTTTCATTCTTGGATTATTCTTGGATAATTTTTGGATTTGACTCGTAAAACCATAATTTTTTTTCTTCTCATCATTACCTTGTTCTTGTGGGGAAATAAAATCCTTGTTAAATTTTACAAAGCTAGTAGTCATCATTTTGTCCATGTTACTGTTTTGATAGAGGAACACTAAATTGTAAATAGTATGGATAACAAGTACATACATACATACATACATACATACATACATACATACATACATACATACATACATACATACATACATACATACATACATACATACATACATACATGTGTGTGTGTGTGTGTGTGTGTGTGTGTGCATAACTTTGACTGCTTTCTTATATTACAAAACCACAAATCATACTATTGTTATTTCATAACACCGTCGTGTCACGCAGAAATAACGTGTTATAGAAGGCAACATAGATCTGAGAAGAACACGACTGAAATACAAAAACGGATTATAAAGGGTGTTTGTATTAATCCATGTATGCCAAAATCTGGCAATGGAAGAGTTCAGTTGAAAGTCAATACTAATTTACTGATTAAAAGCTAAACAATGTTCTGTGAAACGAGGAAAAAATTTAAATTTGTGTACTTACTTCCATTGTTTGGCTCCAGGTGACATCCAATTAGGTCAAACCGGAGGGCTATATGTTGATTCCATTCCATGGGGACAATACGGACTGCTCTCGCAAATACTGGACAGTCAAACGTGTTCGTCACAGGTGTATCAGTGTCTTGGTTGCCTTGGAAATTCTTAAAGATATCAATCCAAAAAGACCGGGAAATTTGTATTTTTTAAAAATTGTTTTGGGATTATCAACTGTAGCGTTACTCCTTCACAAGAATATATATGAATATAACTTTTTCTGCCGACATGTTCACATTTCAAGTTTTCTGGATATAATTATCAATTAATTAATTAATTAATTATATATATATTAATTTACTGCTTTCAGCAGGAAAGCATTAATTTTGTTAAGCATATTACAAGTTTCATTTCCAATATGAAATTATTAAATTACCTGCTAGTTTAAGTTAACCATGTAATATTTTTAAGCCTCTTCTTAAAAAATATAAAATTGAAAATTTTGATTATTTATAACGTTTCTCCATACTCGTATATATATATATATATATATATATATATATATATATATATATATATATATATATATATATATATATATAATATCTATTCGAAAACAAATGCATTCGATAGCCGACGCATCATAATGGTTTTGCATCTATTTCAGGTGAACCGGTGTCTTCTTGGATTTTTTTTCTTTAGTTACTTTAATAACGCACATTTAAAAGAGAAATCCTTCTTGAAAAATAACCTATTAAATAAATTTGATTGTCCACCTAGTTAAACCTGGCCAGAGAATAAAGCTCTAAATAAGATTGGGGTTCACAAAAAATATGTACAATTGATTACGATTTAGTGTATCGGCAGGAACTTGAACTCTATAAATCCGTGCAAACCTAGACTCGTACCTGATGATGATACATCTCTTAGAGCAGAAAGTTAAAATATCAATACTGACAGTATCTATCTATATTAGAGGAACAGAGGAGCCCGCACCTTTAAATTGGTCATTGCAACTCAGCGGCCAATTATTGAGATTTATACTGGAATATGAAGGCATTACTAAATAGACGAACTTGCATTGAGAGAAAACTTGCACGCAGTTCATTACTTTAGTTAGATAAAAAAAACGTAATTCAGGATTTTAACGTATTATTGCTGCTATAGGAAGATGGTGTTATTCCTTAACACGGAAAAAACTAAACGCTACGGTTAATACAAATAAACTGTCGAATATATGCATATTACCTCCGCAGCTGCATAACTACCGTGATTCAGTACTGTTTATCGTACAGAAATGTTATTCTGCAGACAAAAGTCAGACCAACTTTAATAGGTTGCGTAAGCGAAGGGATTTTCAGTCAAACTAACATGATAAAATGACTAATGTCAAAGTAACATGATAAAATGACTAATGTCAAAGTAACATGATAAAATGACGTAATTTTTTTCAATCAAGCATAAGCTCAAACTAAATGTATTGAAAGTATTCTTTTCAATCTTAAAACAACACTAAAAATCTATATTATTCAAATATTATCTCGAATATTATCTCGATAAACAACACTAAAAATCTATATTATTCAAATATTATCTCGAATATTATCTCGATAAACAACACTAAAAATTTATATTATCCAAATATTATCTCGAACATTATCTCGATAAACAGAAACCGTTATGCATAATTTCAATTTAAGGACAGTATTTATGTAATGCAGTTAATCTTTATTTTTTTTTAAATATTTTTTTCTTTTGACCTACTATTTTTAACTTGTTACCCTTTCAAAAGGCGATCTAAATATGAACATTTCGTTTTTTCAGATTCTTAAAACACCACTTTTGTGAAATAATTGCGTTATAGTTTTGCATTACCTTTGCATTCCCGCTCGGATCTGGAACAATGTTCCAGTTCACGCCGTCTTCCGTATAATATACTTGATACTTCGTGATGTATTCCTGACAGCATGTGTTTCCCTGTTCAAGGTTACGACCCTGGGTCACAACGCCATTTACCAAGGCAAGGTCACCGAATTCAACCTTGGAGTTGTACGACGAAAATATGATAGTGAGTCATAGAGTTTCTTTAAACATGTGACCAAATGGGTTGTCTCTCCAACCATTTTCAAGCCAAAAATAAAAAAGTCGTTAAATGCACTTCTGACAAAATAGATTAATTCGTCGTGTGTACTGGTAAGCGCACAAGTTGAATAATATGACTCAAAATACCATTTAAGTTACCGTATAGCGAAAATATCTAAACACCTGTTACATCTTTGTACGGCGAAAATTTGTAAACACCTTTTTACGTCAGAGTACAACGAAAGTTTGTGAACAACATTTACATTACAGTATAATGAAAATTTTGAAAGTTTTTGAACACCATTTACATAACAGCAACACGGACTGATGAATACAAAAACACATATCTTGAGATCCCGAGAGAATATCGTTTTGTTTACATAGGTTTGGACAGCAAAAGTTTCATGTCTGCTCGTTAATTAATTTGTTATGAAGACCTTAAAGTGAATATAGTTCATATCGGTGGGGGTGGGGTGGGGGTATAAACATGGCAAAGATTCCAATGGCTGTCAGCGTGAATATGGATGTTTGTTCTCTAGACAATTCCCTTACCCAATCACGCTCTAATTTCCGTAAAATGCTGCTTTATTGATCGTTTTAGTTGCATGTAAATCAGTTTATGTATATTCTGCCTTGAATTCATGGGTTTAAATGATCATTGGTCAGTCTGGACTTTCTGATTTTAAACGGTCCTTGGTCAGTCTGGACTTCTATGGACACAATATTTAAGACATTCAATACTGGATCATTGTTTAAACAAAAGTAATACCGCGAGAGCCTGAAATGTCGTTTCGGGGTGCAGGTCGGGCAATATTATTAGGCGAGGGAAGCAAAGGACGGGCTCCCAGGTGGGGACACAGGACGTTAAGCTCACGGATGCTCCTGCCTGTTAAGCGTATCTAGCTGATGTTTTGGACCATGTAATTACAACAAAACCGTATTCTAGGAGAAAATTTGTTTCTCGCATGTTGTATTGGAAGAGACATGCTCTGATGCAGCCCCCCCCCCCCTCATCCGCCACCACATCCGTCCCCCCTCCCACTCCTTCCCCACATCAGCCCCTGTAAATAAATTCATTTACTTGCACATTATACATTTTTGCATGAAAAATATTCTTCATTATTGTAACATAAATGAGTACGGTGAATGCATTTGATCGTTTTATTACCATTTCAAAAGACTTGATTGACAATTTTGTATTGTCCTCGCTCATGTTCTGTTGTTTCTACTTTCACTTTAAAAGTGTGTCTTGAGGTATTTGGTAGCCGTTCTTATTCAATTTTTAAGACAAGGCAATCTGCAGATATTAGGGTCGGAAATAGTTCGCTAATTGCAACAGTTTCGATGGCACGAAGTTTGTATGACTTATCTCTCTTTTTTGGAGGTGTGTGTGACAAAAATATGACATATCGGTTTAGGACTGCAAAAATCTTAATTATGATAATGCTATTGCTTTCTTTAAAATAAGGTATCTTTTATTTCTTTCAGAAAATTTGTTCTTTATTCACCTTCCAATCTACCTTTTTCTCCTTAACATTTTATTTCTGGCGTGAAATACTTAGGATCTTCATCTCCGACTGCACACGGGTCACTACATAAGGTATATTTATTCCTGATCGTGCAAGACTAATACCAATTAATTACCTTATAAAATAAGAAAAAACTTGTAAAAATAGGCGTGGTGAATTATAAAAGCAAATACCAGAAATAGTAAAGACTGAATGAAAACGGAAATTTAATTTACACCACAAACAATGATGCCACATTCTGTAGCCTTTCTTACTCAAAACTAAATAGGAAAGAATCTACATATAAGTTAGTCTTTTTGGGGTGGATTCGGGGTGCAGGCAGGGCAATACTATTAGACGAGTTGTACAAGGGACGTATATAAAAAGCGAGCATTATTATAAAAACTAGTCATCTTTATTATTGTAATTAGCAAAGAACTTCCATCTTTAATTCCTTTACACCATTCTCTTAAAATTCGCATTGAAGTAACAAAACAAGAAAAGTCCTATTTTAAGACTATTTATTAACACAAGGCAAATTTTATGATGAAGGAAATACCGTCTAGTCTTTTTAATCGTACTCCTATTGTTTGAATTCCAGCGATCAGCCAATACAAACATTGCTCGTTAAATAAAATTAACTAAATTAAGTAGCACACTATCAGCTATTAATGTTTGACCGGTTTGGAGGCGATGTTAGGTGTATGAGTATGAGGTTTGCTGTAGATACTCGTTATCCTTACTTGCACGTACTCCCCAACTTTATCTTGTGCCGGCGACCATGCACCAAAGAGAACTGTGCCATCTGGAAGTGTTTCAGCTTTCTGGTAAAGCCTAGCCCTTTCTGAACCTATTATGGTGTGTTGGCCATGAGGAATCAAGACACTCGAGGCACTCAGATGACCATCAGGTAGAACGACTGGGGGACCGTTTATTAAATAATCACTGCATACATTAGCTGAAATAAAAAGAGAAACCAAAGAAACGTCCAGATTTCTTTCTATAGTTTCAACTTAAGGAAGGAAGACTGATAATAAATTATAAAGCTGTTTAATTCCGACAGACTTCTCGAAAACGTGTATATACTTTTGTTTTCATTGTATAAAATTGATATTGAACCTACCGACTTTAAAGAACACATCACACATAAAGCAAGCTTTAAAATTTACATTAAAATTCTTCTCACTTCCTGAAGCGAAAACGAAAGCCAGTTCGAAGGCCAGCCATCGGATTTTCACACACTTTACCCCTCGCCTCCCACCACCAATATCCTTCCTCCTCCAACCCCTACCCTAATGTCATGCTGTCACTATTTATATTAAATTTTGTGGATAGATGATACTATTTATGATCATTGATGTCAGTATATTTCTCTTTTGTAGACCCCCACCCAAACCAATGTACTGAAGTATTCTCAAAATTATAACCTTATAAGAAGCTATCCTCTGAGTTTGCTAAACTTTTAACTAGAAGTTAAAGAGCTGACCAACAAATACGGACAGACAATATCGACTAAGCAAACGAAGTATAAGAAACAAAGAAAAACTAATATGGCATTGCTCTCTCTCTCTCTCTCTCTCTCTCTCTCTCTCTCTCTCTCTCTCTCTCTCTCTCTCTCTCTCTCTCTCCGTCTTTCATAAAGTAATATTTACTAAAACAAATAAGGGATGCGTTTTTCGTTTTGATATTTCTCTACTTTCATCACGAACTAAAATGTGATTTCATATGATATTTTGAAATTCTTACCAACAGCAAGAGAAGAAGTCAATATATCTGAAACACACGAAAAAGAGCATAAATAAAAAAATAATGTTTTGTGGAATAGGTAAATGGACATTCTCTCTCTCTCTCTCTCTCTCTCTCTCTCTCTCTCTCTCTCTCTCTCTCTCTCTCAAACAAACAAACAAATAAACAAAAAATACAAACACACATGCAATCCATATATAACGTTTTGTTCTGAATAAATAACCCGAAGATCAATTATGAAGATCCTTCAAGATATATCGCCACATCACATTGAAACAAATGCTTCATCTCTTCCTAAAATGTTCTACCATTTACCAAAGTAAGGAAAAGTAATAGACAGTCTGATAAATCGTGTTGAAAATGAAGAAATTATAACTTACAGGTAAATGACCAAAACACCCAATCCATGGTATATCCGTCTAATAATTGGCAACACTACGTTTGACAAATGAGAATAACGCTATACTGATAAAGTTAACCATGGTTGTTTAGGTATTTAGTCTTAGGTACACACTTGGAGGCTTATTTATCTTCATTGGGATAGTGAGGGAAATCTTTATTTCATCTTTTCATATCTTGATCTGAGCGTGTCCAGTTTAACACAACTGGTATGAAATTTGTACAATGTGGTCAACACTTTTACTATCATGTGATCCTCATTGACATCCATATTGGAGAAAGGGCGATTGCCAATTAGTGTGCACTTTTGAGAGAGTGATGTATGTAAGGTGAAGTTATTTGCATTTAATCATGCACAGTGGATATAATGTTAGCTTACCGCTATGCTACTTTGATGTAATGTGGCTGACATGTTTTTGTAAATTGTACTTTTGGAAATTGTAAATGATCTAAACAATGCTAACTAAAATGACTGCTCCCTTGTGCTCCAAAAATCAAAAAATCAAACGGCTCCCTGGTGCTAACAAATCAGTCTCAATTTGTCTTTAGAAGCTATTAAAAAAGGGAAAATAAAATTTTGCCACATTATACAATACCAGCTTCTGAACGTGTCATGAATGAATTACCAAATATATATATATATATATATATATATATATATATATATATATATATATATATATATATATATATATATATATATATATATATATATATATATATATATATATATATATATATATATATATATATATATATATATATATATACATATATATACATATATAGTTATATATATAGTTATCAGCTCATTTTAGTTACAATTTACCTCTGAAGTTCAGGAAGCATAAATAGTCATGTGGAGCTAGCACTTTTTGGAAAGGTGCACATCTGGAGTAAGGCCAATGTATCACACTGTTCAGTACCGCTCCGGTGGCCTAGTAGTCTACCGCGGAAGCGGGAGGTCGTGGGTTCGATCCCCGGCCGAGTCATACCAAAGACTTACAAAAATGGTACTAACAACTGCCTCGCTTGGCGCTCAGCATTTAGAGGCTAGTGTTAGGAATCCTAATCAAAGAAACAAACAGTGTTCACTACTACTTACTATCAAATAAGATGGTAAAGATAATACTTATGTCTAATTCATATCCTGGACGAGACCGCCCATGTAGAGGTTTCTCGTTAACTAGGTTGGAGTGGATTGCTCCAAATAATAATATATTAAATTATTACAGAAGACCCACTCTGGCTCGGGTTTGTCGAAAAAGTGATAGAGAGAGTCAAAGCTCCAAGCCCCCAGTCAGCGATGCCGATACTTAAATTAATGAATACACAAAATGTGAAATTCAAATAAACAACAATTTAATATAATTCAATAACAGATCGTCATTCTCAAATAAAATTCAAATTTAAACCCTATCACTCGTCTTTCACTCGACCAAGTGAAGGCCTATTTCATCATCTGACTTCGATTGTCCTCCCGTCCTGTGTTTTTACTCATTTATATTATGCTTCTCTGGACCGGTACTCCAGTTCCCTCCTGTCCGTCTAACTTCTGCCCCTGTTCTTCCTTTTTCTTCGTCTCCCAGAGACTCGGGACCAACAGCAATATGATGTCTCCTACTGTTTCGCATGTCCCTCAAAGCTTCCTCTACGAACATACAAGGACATTAGCATAGCATATTCCCCTAACTATCTAAGCTCACTAAACAACAATATCATCAGATAAGCCATTACCTTCTTTGGTCACACCTTCATGCACATCGAAATACCCATTCTCTCTGATATGGTGTACACGGTATATATAGATTCTCCATCTTATTATACAGAACAATATCACAATCAGATGCATTTCTGTACATTGCACTTCTACAAAGTGTACACAGATATCCGCATATCCATGCGCTGATATATCCCTACACATGATACTCCCACATAGTATACATAAATAGGCAAACACCTATTAACTAATGTTGCCCACTGCAGCCAATATACAAAGTTATAATTCAATTCAACATTTGCAAATCTACAATATCACATGAATAAATGCACGAGATTACTACTAATTAACCAAATAGCAAATTACAATATTAATTCTTGTGTAGGTAACGTATTTTAATTCAGTAGTCGGATGATCTATGTAGGTAATTCTTGACATAAACATTGATCATATCTCCAAATATGCATGTAGATCATACACTACAAACTAATCAAACCCTACAAATGGTAATTTTACGTACTAATGATTCTAGTAATGAAGTGTACATACTGCATATATTAAAGTACAATTACTTTGCCGTCATAGATTACATCAATCGAGCAAATAGTCACTGACCTGTTCTAAAGCTCATTTGTAGTTCCAAAAATAACAATTTTCCCGTCAATTTAAAATGACGTCGGAGTAGCTTTTCTTTTTCTCTTATAATTCACGCAAGATCGTTTAGCCATTACTGACGTTTAGTTCTCAAGATAATAGATTTAAGCTTGCGATTCTAATAGTGGCCACGCCTTGCTCAACTCCGAGTGGATGTTTATTCACCTCTGATTCGCATAATTAAAAGACACCCTCCTCCCTGATGTCTGTTAAGGGTGGGTATACAACCCCCACTTGATGTTCCTTTGATCCGAACATAGGATTTCATCACTTATCTGTGAAACATGTTATGGTCATGTTATGTAACGCTTGCCCAAAATAAGGCGCCAGTCACGAGTTCATATGACCATATCAAATAACTGGCTTGACACCCCATTGTTCACAGAACTATGATTTGTACATTATTATGCGAAATTATTAGCCTCACGGTCTAGCACATACATGTTGCAATCTGGTTTTTTTCCAATAAAATTAAATTTTCTTTGAACAAAAACTAAGATTTACATGGTATTTCTTAAATAGCCAGTATAACCAATGAGGTAACCCGGGATATTTGTTATCTTTAAAATTCTAACCCTATGCAAAAAAACGAAACTGTTTATCGTGTGCCCTGCATTGACATCCATAATATGCTTGAGGTTTATCACATGACCCACATTGACATCTACAATGTCTATAGTTTATCATGTGACCCGCATTGATATTAACAATATGTTTGTGGTTTATCATGTGACCCGCGTTGACATCCACAATGTATGTGGTTTATTATGTGACCCGCGTTGACATCTACAATATGTTTGTTTATCATGTGACCGGCGTTGACATCCACAATATGTCTGTGCAATGTTAGATAGAATTCATAAGAAAAATATACAAATGAATATTTCTGAAATAAATAAAAGCATGTTTACGGTTCACATCTGTTGATGTCTTATTAAAAATATGCTTCTGAGCAAAAGACATACAGAGTAAAGGTTTGCTTAACGGAAGTCAATGGGGTGACAAGAAGGCGCCTTGACAGAAAAAGTCCATGCTCAGTCAGTTCGAAGAATTTGGAAGACCTGCGAAATGAAAATCTGATAGAATGGAGCTTAACCAAAATGTTTTGAATAATGCGCAATTCAGATTATCTATTTTGTTAACGAAAAAGAAACATGAATGCATGTACATGGGGCGATTGGTGGGTGGCCTACATCCGTAAAACTTAACTACTACCTTGTTTACTGCCCCACCATCCGCAAAAATAATTTTGCGAACGCCATTGAAGATAAAGTACACTATATAATTGTTATTTAGGTCAAGTTTAACAATGCCATCATGTACAAACAATATTCACTGTTCTATTCTCTGATTCCTGACACAGCCTAGTTATACGGTGTTGGTCCACTATAGCTTATCACACTATCGGATGCTGAGATCTAAGTTTGTCTTAAAGCTGACGCCACAGGAAGGAAATTAAGTACTTATCGCGTTGTTTTGTTTTTATACCACTTTTACTTCTAGCCGATAAAGTTTAACTTTATTTTGGACTTAGAATCTTGTAAAGACTAAAATCAGATGTCGTAAGATATAGCTTCAAAGAACAGCGCCACTAAATTGAGCCTTTGTACGAAAGTTCTCAAAGTTAAACCGTGGTAACGAAAATACAACATAGTTTATGAACGTGAAGAAAATCATTTTGGAATTTTATAGTTCCTAATAAAAGTGTCCTAAAAATATTTATATTATATATTATATTTATATAGTAGCGAAATTATATTCTAATTTAAACACTCCTTGTTCACTACATCGTTGTACATATATTCTAAGTAACGATTGCAAAGGCAAATGTCGCAAGCGTCAAAGCATATATTGTATGTATCCAAACCCAGTTTAGGGCACATTTTAGTCTGTTTGGTACATATTTGTAGAGTGTTATAATAAGCTATCTGCCGTGAATCAGAGGAATCTATAGCCGAGTTAATTACGGGGTACCTGCGGGTTTAGTCCATCGTCTCCGCGCACTCTTACACCAGCTCACTGTCTAGATGTTACTTACCTTCTTTAGTTATCTATTGAAATCCAGTAAAAAATGAGGAACAAAGAACCAGACTATTTAAGGCGGCTAAAATGCGCTTCACTGTGAATGCTAATGCTATCGATATATTTTTACGTCTGCTTTGTACTACCTTATAACTTACTAAATCTTATGCTCCATCTCTCCAGTAAAGAATTGTTTTCACATTCTTCATTTAAGCAATTGTAGACAAGAGAATAAATAAAACGATATCTAAACTGAATGCGATGCAATTATCAAAGCACGCCGTTTTCTCAAGGTGGCATTTTACTATCGAATTTATATCACTGCATGTCTTCCCAAAGAGAGGAGTATGAATTGGGAGGGACAGGTTATGGGGTTTTATAAGAACATCATAGTCACTTTCAGATGAGTTGAATAATCTTGACTCCTAGAAAAAGACTCGAAGGCAATCTTAGCGACGTCGCGATACTTGCCAAACCTTAGGTTTTGGCAAACAAGCACCAGCCTCTGTTTGAGTACAACGCATCATTATGTCTAGAAGTTTCAAACCATCAATTAAAATCATGCATTTTTTAATTTATTACTTCATTTTGTAGTACAATTATTTAACAAAATCAGTAAGTATCAATAGCCTCAAGCTTTTTGCTTACGTTGTTATTAGTGATGACACATGAGCAAGTCGGTGTCAGGCAAGTGAAGTTATTTTTATGGGATTTTGAGAGCTGTTCAAAATGACCACATTTTACAGATAAAGTAAATTTTCTAGCAAAATATGAAAAGACCGCAGAGGTTTAAATTACTAGGATTTTCTGTTATATGTTGGTACTTGTATTACAATCTGGGTGCTTCAGTTGTGTTTTGCATTGCATGGGGTTAAGAACAAATATTCGGCTTGGAAGAATATGCTGATGAATCATACAAACGTAAAGCAAGATAAGCCATGAAAGTACAAATTTTTAGTTTCCTTATATAAATGGTCATTAGTTGATTAAAATTAATTATTTGTTGGATTCGCACGTTTAGAAATCTTTCAGTTTACAACAACGGTTGTCATGTGGTTCCTCGAAATAAAATAAAAACAGTACCTACGAATGCCGGACTGACGCGGATGATGTTTAAACCCTTGAGTTGACCAGTATTGTCTATCAAGAACAATTGAAATGAAATATTGAATATACTATCATACGCTTCTACAACATCTACCGCTCCGGTGGCCTATTGGTTAGAGTGACTGCCGCGGAAACAGGGAGTTTATGGGTTCGATCCCGGCCAAGTCAAATCAAAGACTTACAAAAATGGTACTTACAGTTACCTCACTTGACGCTCAGCATTTAAGAGGTTAGTGTTAGGACTGGTCGACCTGGTGTGAGGATAATGTGACTGGGTGGGACATCATGCTACATGTCTGCGGCATGATGCCCCATTGCTAGACATCACTATAAACTGCAATGCTGCAGACATCGTAGCGATATGACTGAATATTTTTTATAGCTACGTTCAAAATCCTGCTCAAACAATCAAATTCTACATCTTACAACAAATTGTTTTTACTGGTGCGTATTGTTGCGTAATTATATTGTTTCAGGAAAAACTCTTGATCACTCTCGAGTTGTACTCCAGAAAATGAGCTTGCAAGCTTGCATCATTGTAAATCGGCCTCTTCCACAATATACAACAATAGAAACAACATATATATATATATATATATATATATATATATATATATATATATATATATATATATATATATATATATATATATATATATATATATATATGTATGTATGTATGTATGTATGTATGTATGTATGTATGTATGTATGTATGTATGTATGTATGTATGTATGTATGTATGTAAGCATGCTCCACAATATGGCACCGCAAACGTATAATTATGAATACTTTCCATAGTACGACACTTTGAATGCCATCTATATCAGATCTCATATGGAAATTGTTGACTGATTATTATAGGTCTGAATACAGTTAATGCTTGCATATTAAGTCAAAGTTAAAAGACATTATGAATATTTTGCATTTTCCATATCTTAAAGGAGTTAAATTAAATTATTCTGTCACTTCAAATTTCCTATCAAGTGAGTACCGTCCAAATATACAAGACCTAGTGACTTGAATTACACACCACTTTCTTTTACTAATGCTATCTAAAGATTTTCAAGTTCGGTTATCATACAGTTACCTCTATGGAGGACTGGAGGTCATACTGTCCGCTAGTACTATAAAAGTCAGTGAAACTTTTATATTTTAAATTTGTATTTAGACAACGAAAGAACGCCCGTCTTTTTCTATTCCTGTATAATTACGATATTTATAGAGACAAAGAATTTACTTCAGTTTTTAACAATGATAACATTATTCAATGACTCCACAATGTGGCTGACCGTGACATATGTATGTTCAGTTACCGTGACCTGTATCTTTATTAGCTGACCGTCTGTGAGCAATAAGTGACGTAATACCAAAATAAATGTACTACATAGAGATTCAGTCAGTGACTGTCATAGAAAAAGAAATGTACCACATAAAGTATCAAACAGTAGCTGTACTTCCAAAACAAATGTACCAAATATAGAAACAGTCAGTGACTGTCATACAATAACACATGTACCACATAGAGAAAAAGTCACTGACCATATTGCATCCTATATATAAGCAGCCAGTGACTATAATACCAATAAAAATGTACCTCATAGAGAAAAAGTCACTGACTATATTGTATCCGATATAAAAGCAATCAGTGGATATAATACCGAAACAAATGTACCCTCTAGAGAAGAAGTCAATTACAATAATATACCCCATAGAGAAGCAGTTGGTGATTACAAATGTACCCATAAAGGAACCATCACAAAAATGTACCCGAAAAAAGCAGCCAGTGACTATTATACCAAGACTAATGTACCCCATACTGAAGCGAAAAAAGCTTTAGTAAAAACGGTCAAGCATCAAAGTACAAAAATAAACTGCTCATTGACACTTGGAAGTGAACGATTCTAGCAAATTGTTAATAAATCATATTGACAAAAATAGATCAAATAATTTGAAGTTTAATCTTTAAAAAGTGGTAGAACAAATAACGTTTTTCTTTCCTTGTGTGCTAACTATATAAGTTTACATTTGTCTAAATATTAACATTAAATCAACTAATTGCTCTTAGAAGCATCGTTTCCCAGGCTAGGCCCAACAACCTACATATGCCAGTTTGTTTTGATGATAGGATAATGACGAACACCGTTATCTTTTCTTTCCCATGTTCTTTTATATAGGAACGTGCCTTTAGTAATGTTACGCCTAATTCTCACTTAACGGTCCACCGTAGAGAAGTAGTTATTGTCCAAACTTTGGTAAACAAACAAATGATAGTGAACCAGCAACCAGTTGAATGACATAGAAACAAATATTTCCTAAAGAAAACTAAAGTATATGCATGGGGCATGTTTAAAATAAAGAAATTTACAAAAAATAGTTTTCTGTCACAAAGTGAAAGTTCGTCATTTAGTCTCGGTTTTAAATGGGCGTTATTTGACTTGCCACACATTTTAGTCATAATTTATTTAGTAGAATATTAAAGAAACCTCAAGCACTGGCCAAATCGGCAATATATTTGGGTCTTAACGGTGTCCGGCCAGGAATGCATATCACTGTAATCAACTCTAATATCTATATAAATCTTTAGCATAATTTATTGATTTTTTTTTAAGGTATAAATCAGCACATGAACGACTTAATAGCGCCGAACTCATGGAAACAATCCGTCCTCCCAGAATGACAATATGTAGCCAATACGGGGTCTGCTTGGCATAATTCAGACCGCTGTTCACTGCCCGTAATTCATACAAGCTAAACAATTACTAATTGGAACCAAAGCATATATTCGAAATAATCACCAAAGTTGAAGCAGAGTACGTGGGTGGGTGGGTATCTGTAATAGGTAACACATAACATTTTCTTCGTATTTTATTAGAATTTGGAGTAAATGTGTTTCTGATTGTTACTTGAAGTTTTATAAAATGAATATTCAGACAACATTTTAATCCAAACCAAAAACAAAATACACATTCACGAGCTGATTACACGGAAAAACTGTTACCCCGTTCCTTCTGATTTCATTCTCAATCCTTGTATAGATGCCATTTTTCAAACCGTCCCTCGCAGCCACTGATAGGTGTGTTTTATGGCACGAAAAGGGATGAAAGGAAGAATGAGAAGTAACTGAAACAACCTGATAAGGGTCGCTAAATTCCTGAACTGTGCCGGTGTCCTGTTTGACAGAATTATTTTGGATAGTTTGTCTCAGCCCAAGATGGCTGGCACAGTCGAGATACTGGTTGTTTCTCTGGTACAAGGTAAGACGCCTTAGATATTTATTATCCCCTAGATGGTCATTAGCAGGTGGTTAAGATAGCATCCGCAGCCCAATACAAATAGGTAAACTTGCCTCTTGATTGCTGATGTATAAGTTGACCTTAATTTTAGATGTATCTTCTGCTCTATTTACCCGAAACGCCCCTGTCTAATCGGGGTTATTAAATGCCAAGAGTATAGACTTTTCGAGAGTAAATGAAAAGAAGATTTTTCACTGAAAAATAATCCTCGCCAAAATCTAATTGGAAGTGACATATTTCTGAGTAGAAATGGCGAATTTTATGTCGTGAACCGTACTGAACTTGCTGCATTTGCAAATTGTTGCATGATTCTAAAAGATGACGTCAATATAAGGATTGTTAAAACTATCTAATATGCAACGTGGTGTCCTTAATGATTGTAAAGACCATCTAATATGGAACATGGGGTCATTAATGTCTTTTAAAACCATTTAATATGCAATGTGGAACCTTAATCCCTTTTAAATATCATCTAACATCCAACATGGGGTCAGTAATGCCTTTTATAGACCATTCAATATTCAATATACCTTCCGTAATTTTCTATAAAGATCATCTAATTATACAATATATGTGATAATCCTATTGGGATATGTCCTATCAAATTTGCTAATCTAATTTACATATTCAATTTAGCTCAGGAACTTATTTACTCGTTTTATCTCAATAATCTCAAATAAGGCCATGTAAAGTAGGCATGAGTTTCCCAGTGCTATTCTAAATCACGATTATGAAAATTAATTCTTTTTAAACATACAATGAGAGAGAGAGAGAGAGAGAGAGAGAGAGAGAGAGAGAGAGAGAGAGAGAGAGAGAGAGAGAGAGATAACTATTTGTTTATCTTTTGTGGTTTATCGGCCGTTTCAAATGTAATGCAAACATTACGTAAGGATTACAATAACAACTCCAAACCTTGCGTAAGGATCACCTAACTCAATATCGTAATTTTAACAAGAAACAAATATGTTCCGAATGAACTAATCGCTCACATGTTTTTCTTTTCAGTGATAGTGATTCGTGGCGCATTAGGTATTTTCTCTCTCTCTCTCTCTCTCTCTCTCTCTCTCTCTCTCTCTCTCTCTCTCTCTCTCTCTCTCTCTCTCTCTCTCTCTATATATATATATATATATATATATATATATATATATACTCTCTCTCTCTCTCTCTCTCTCTCTCTCTCTCTCTCTCTCTCTCTCTATATATATATATATATATATATATATATATATATATATATATATATATATATATATATATATATATATATAGGTGTGGATGTGTGCGTGTAAAGAGTCAGACATATTTGTAGCCAGGCTGAGAAAGGGAAGTAGCTCGCAGAAAACGGAAACTATGTTGTGCTGAACTTGTCGTCGATGTCCAATAACTAAAGAGTTATCGTCTTTTATTTCCCTTATTTCTTTCTTCATAATTTTTGTTTTTATTCTTTCAGATATGCATACATATTGTCTATATTTGTATTTTGATGTTTTTATAACAAACCCGAATGTATGCGTCTCCATCAATCCCAATAAGCTTTAGCAAATTAGATGTGCGCTAATTTTGTTAATTCATCTAATAGAAGTGAACGGAGAATGAATTATAGATAAATGCATTGCCATTGAACAAAATAAAATTTTGATCAATATTTTTATTTGCCTCGACATTATTTTATGCAAAACGTTATTATTATTATTATTATTATTATTATTATTATTATTATTATTATTATTATTATTATTATTATTATTATCACACAGGCGAACAGACCTGCAAACCACTTGTCTCGCCCCTCTACGGCATCGTACAATGTGAAACCATTGGTGGGGAAATGTAAGTATTGATAGAACACATTAGTTATATTAGTTGCCAGTGAGCAGATGTTACAACTCTATAGTCTTAACTGAAGGAATAGAAAAGAGTGACATGCAGAAGCTTTGTAAAATTCAGCAAATAATTGTTTTCCCTAGAATACTAAGTGAAATTGTGAAAAGAAATTATGGTATTTTCAATTAAATCCGAAATAGTAATAGAATTTCTAAAACAAGTCCTACAGAATAAAGTTCTGAATAACGTTTAGTGGTATTTCAGATATTATCTAAAGCTGAAGGTGTTGATAAACCCGCAGTTGCCTGAGGTCTCGAAGGTTCTAATTTATGAATGGTCTGAAGTGTAAGGGTGTGGCAACAGCCTTTGATGAATCACGATAATACAATCCAAGAAGTAATTATTTAAAATCACTATAATGAATGTCTCTGTCCAAGAATATTATTGATCACTTTGTAACTCCAGAAAATAATATATTTTTTTTAAAATCCAGCCTGAATAAAATACTAAACACAAAATTAAGACTGATTCTACCTCAATGTCTTATAGCACTAACATTTTTTCCCCTTCAGTAAACAATATTATATATTAAAAAAATAAGACACAAAATAATCATCATTAGAATTCCACGATTAGAGTACACCTCTCCTCTGCTCTGTACCCTACACTGGCTATCCATTCGATCTAGAATCAAACACAAATTTTGTTCTCTGTGCTACGTTTCACTGATGGACTCCAGTCCAACATACCTATCTAGTCTCACCCACGTGTACACACTAGCAAGATACTTACGCTCCTATTCTGACAATTGTATACTCATTATTCCCACTATGAAAAACAAGTCATATGGACAACGTTCTTTTGCATACCAGGGCACAGGAACGTGGAATGAATTGCCCATTTAAACTGGACACAGAGACGCCGTGATCCCTTTCAAGAGTGCTCTTAAAACTCACCTTTCTCGACTGCAAGAACAAACTTAAAGACCCAATAATGTTTCATACCTTAAATATTTTTTAAAATTTTTTATGTTTTCTAATTTCATGGTGTTTTGTTTTTTGTGTTTGTAGCCAAATCATTATAGATAGTTGTAAAGCGCTTAGAGTCCTCGTTATTATTATTATTATTATTATTATTATTATCATTATTATTATTATTATTATTATTATTATTATTACTATTATTATTAACCCATATTAAGGCCAAAGGTGCTTTTCTGGAGCAATCTGAGTTATAATTAGAAGCTCTGTTACTAAACTTATACTAATGAACATGATAAACACAATGTTTTAGACTCATTTTAAGAACATGATAAACAGAATATTCATGATCTAGTCTAGGGAAAAAAAATCTTATTATTTATCCTTCGCGCACAGAGAAATATCAACTGTTAGTTGTTTACAGAATCAGAACAAATCGATGCTTCTGTTCAAGTAGACAGTGAGCTTGATTTTTGATAAGGTCAGCTAAAAAGATTTAATTATCAGGTAGTATTTTAAGACAATGTTGATTATACATTGGAAAATATGTTACAAGGGCGAGTGCTACAGATATAAATTGCACACACACACAGTGTGTATGACAGACAGTGCTATCCAACCTGCGGCCCATTGGCAGTAAATAATTAACTTTTAGAAAACTTTGTAAATAATATCTGAAGTATTGTAATATTAGAGTATTGATGAATAGAGGTGGATGTTTTATACAACCATTGAAATATCTATGATCGTACAAAAATGCTTCCTAATAAATAGATAGAGAACATGATTAAACTAAAACTTAAACAATTTTTAGAAAACACTTATTATATCATTTAATAAATAATAATTAAAAATAATAACTAAAACTACGTACACTTAATATTAGGAAAACAAATATAACCAAATAGGGACCAATAGGAACGGAAACCACCCTTGGGACTTAATAGTTCTAAGGGGAGGGAGTACAATCCTAATTCAAGACAAATGGGGAGGAAACCAAAACTTGCTGCAAGCTTTAGCAGTGAGTGCAATACCCTATGCCAGCTCTGGCTAAGGGTAGGAAGTACAACATGTTTGTCTATTTTGGGATAATGCAACTCAATAGATAAGACGAACAGAACAATGAATAACCTTCGCAAAAATATAAATTTAAAAATAATAAAAGAAACAAAAACACACTCAACAAAAATAGGTGGACAGGGAAGCACTACACTACAAAACACTCATTTTCGGAAAACGAAGGTGTTCCTCGAAAACGCAAACCAGCTAATATGCTGGGGAGAGTTAAGAGAGGATCACCCCCACCCCCACCGGCAGCTGATTATAAATGCCTCGCTAGCGCTCGAGCAATTTTTTGCCCTCATCTTCAAGAACAAGAAATTAGTGTCCCATGTGTAAAAAAGGTTGGACAACACTGTAATAGAGTATCGGAATGTCAGTTTGAACACGATTTGAAATCAACATGGAAAGGATGGAAAATGGATCGCGATGGCCATGATTAATTGGCCTAAATAACTAATGTACTGAAATGAGAATTAAATCTGTGTGGGGATAACGAGTTGGGGGGGGGGGGATTGAGGAACATACCTGTGCATCTACAGTTAACTATATACATGTGTGAAATAACTGTGTCATATTATTATGGAATGGTCAGAAATATAATGAGAGTGTTTTATTTTTTTTTCTATCAGACTATCAACAATATGTATATGTTTACCTAGATTCTTGTGCAGCTTTTTCAAGTAATTCAATTTTTTTTCGCCGTCTTCACTTTGCTCTTGATGATGATTTATTATTATTATTATTATTATTATTATTATTATTATTATTATTATTATTATTAGGGTATGTACGGCAGTGTGTAATCGTGATCACGAGTTTGACTCTGGAGAAAAAGTTATACACAGGAACTGCTTTTTAAACAATGGATCCTACCCGGATGGTACCATTTTGCCTTCTTGTGTGGGTAAGTGTAAATGATTATTTTTTATTAAAGATTTTCTTCCTCTTATCTTAATTTTGTCCTTCCTCAGTTTATTCAGCATACTGTTTCTTTGCACTTTTGCGCACACACACAAACACACACACACACACACACACACACACACACACACACAGCAATTCACATTTTCAAGTATTGTTATCGTCGGCAGGTAAATTGTTTTTGACGTATAAAGCAAAAAAGCTGGTAATTGTTCTGCTTCGATATTTCATAAATACATACTAAAAATGTGAATGGAATAAAAACAAAAGCTAATATAACAGATCATTATATCTTAACATCAGAAAATGCAAGAAACAGGAAATACGCAAGGAGGAATATACAGATGGTGAGATGTAATTCCATTATTAGGTACCTACCTACCTATATGCATTCATACGTCATAAGCCTAATGTAACTTCGTCCACACGTGTGTACGTACAGTACGTTAAATTAATTATATTGCCGGCTAGATACTAATGCTAACTGACCAGTATATCAATTCGCTACATGATCACTAGTCTCTCTCTCTCTCTCTCTCTCTCTCTCTCTCTCTCTCTCTCTCTCTCTCTCTCTCTCTCTCTCTCTCTCTCTCTCTCTCTATTAATATAGTATTTGCGTGAAAATAATTTCTCAGACGATTCATGTAATGATTTCGCAATATAAGAAATCGAAGAGACTGAGTAATACTGTAATAAATTTGGAGTATGTGTATTTGACAGCATCCCGTTTTTAATTTGTGCGAGTATTTGGTCTTCGTGCCATGGAAACATTACTAGCCCGAAATAGTTAGCCAGTTAGTAGGAGCAAACATCACAGAGCCGACTGTTAGTGAATTTGAACCATGCTGGGGTCGTTAGTAGTGAATTTGGGTACAAGCCGAATGACTGTCCCTGGCCTGGAGTAACATAGTCCATATTAAAATTCCGCGGTGTATAAAAGTGATGTGATTGAAAAGGCAGTATTTATGGTTGGAAATCAATAAATTATAGAATGGAATCAATAGGTTGGAACTTGGTAGGTACCGTTTATGTGTCCATAGTGGAAAATAGGAGTATGTATATGAGCGTGATACGCCGGAAATTCTGTGGATTGACTGGCCTAGGGTCGCGCAGTTAAATATTTCCCATTTAGTAAGAGAATACTAGTGGAATTTCTATGGCATGACGGGCTTGCGGTACGGAAATAGGATGATAAAGAAGAAAAACCATGCTAAGGTGCGGTTAATGGACTCTTGGGCAAGTTGTCTCCTCTGGGTCGCCAATTGATTAGAGCAAAGATTATTAATTATAGCAGACACGTCTTTCTTTCCATTTTACAACTCAAGTTGTATGGAAGTCTTTGGTAATTTGGGGAAAACATATGACTTCCAGCGTGACTCGCGCCAGGGTTTTGACACCGCTCGGTCAAGTGAATACCCCTGTGCGTGTAACAATACTAAAAATAGATATGACTAAACGTGCATGAAAGATGACCTCATCTATCAAATCGCCACAATCGCAATATATCGATAAAATGATTAAAATATTTTTTTAAAAAAAAACCAATTATCTTGTAACAAGCAAACACGTATCCCACCATAGATCTAAGTTTTCTTAAAAAGTATGCTTTCAATTCCGCACTGAAGAATCACCTGCCAATTTTAATACGTGAATATTCCAAAATCAAGTCAATTAAAGGTCTGAAATTACTTCAGTTAAACATTGCATATTTTTTCAGTTACAGCTAGGATACCGCTCACAAGATTTACCACCAAAATTTACTAAATTTTAACTTTTACTATCAATCAATCATGGCCAGCCAAACCCAGTAGCTTACATAAACTATAATATTTTAGACTAGTTCCATGATGTCCTTGTCAGTAGTCCAGCTACTTGAAGGGCAATAACTCAGTAGAGAATGAAATTTATATAAGTATTGCTGATTATTTCCCATAATTTGTAACAACTCTCGGTCATTTAAATTTTCATGTCTTGTCTTCTATGTAGCTCGAACGCTGTGCATGCCGCTTTATAATCAGGAACATGGAAGGGTCAACTGTGTATCAGAAGACACCAAGTTGTAAGCTGTTAAATCTTTTTTCAGTCAATAATAATAATAATAATAATAATAATAATAATAATAATAATAATAATAATAATAATATGGAAGGAAACTCAGTCTAGATGAGTTCAAGTAATCTCCCGTGAAACCCTCTGCTGTTCATAATATTTTCGGAGTATGATAACTTTAATACGTAAATTGTTTCGGAATCGTTGTCGAAACAATAGGAGCATCTCTGACTTTCTATTCTTTGATTAATGAACAGATGATCTGAAAAAGTTAATGATTTAATACTTAAACTCACTGAATAATGTCCAGCTTTTGCGCCATCTTATTCAACGAATTTCTTAAATTTTATATGCATTCATTACCCATTTGAGATTATGTGTATCACATGGTTCATTTTTGTAATGGAAATAATCTGTAGAGAAAGAAGAATAAATAATTACGTTCATTCCGACTCGTATGTTGTACCTTTCATTTCTTGCGCGTAACAAGATAGTTACAGACACAGTTATATAACCAATATATTAAAAATCAGATTCATTTACAAATTATAAATGAAGGAGCAACTGTCACTCAGAATTTAAATTGAACATTGGCCAAGACAACATCATTTTTCAGTATAGAATGTTTATTAGAAAATACGTGTGATGTCACATAGTTTGACCATGGTTAGGGTATACATTATTAATGACGACACCTGAAATTGTGTCAGTTTCATATATTAAGGATTCCAGTTGTTGGATATTCGTGTGAAGTGACCATTACTGGACACAGAACTTTAATATGCACTGTAATTTTTTTTCTTACTGAATATTTACATTATATGATTTGGAAAAGTAGACTGTAGTGGACATAAACTAATTGTATTGAGTCGGAATCACGTCATATAATAAGAAACATTGCCAGCTATTAAATACTTTTGATAGAGTGACGCATGTAAGATTGCATTTGAAATATGCACAATGGAGAGAATGTTTTTATACCACTATGCTACTTTGATGTAATTTGGCTATTGAATATTGTACTTGTGGAATTGTATTTTATATAAGCATACTGCTAACAAAAATGACTGATCCCTTGTGCTCAAACAATCAGGTTGAACTAGTCTAAAGTAAATTATCTTTAGCAGTCATTACACTAAGGAAAATGAATCTTGCCAGATTTTACAATACCAGGTTTTGAAAGGGCAATGAATATATTACCAAATATATAAAATGTAAATTTAAAAAAAAAGTATCGGCTTTTTTACAATTTACCTCTAAAGTTCAGGAAGTCAAAATGACCAAGTGGAGGTAGCAGTTTTTTGAAAGGTGCACATCTGGATTAAGCTAAGCTGTATGCTATATAACCTATATTACGTTTATCAATCATGCACCAAAATAAAGGGAATTAAATGTTATTTGAACAATACCTAAGATACACAAGATCTTTATTAAATAACCAGTATAACCAGTGAGGAAATTCGGGGACATTCTTTTTCTTTAACTTTATAACTCTTTGCAAAATGCGAAACTGTAGAGCGCCACCTTTATTTTGTTTATGTTGTTAAAGGGGTATACGCATTTTTCAACGCATGATATGCTGTAGATGGTATAATGAGACTCTCTCTGGTATATTAACCATATTCAGACAGTGACGTTTCGGTCCCATTTGCGTTGGGCAAGCGGTTTAAAGCATTGCCACGAAACTGTTGATTGTATTAGTGAAAATAACACGTAACAGAAGGCTGGGTTATGAAAATTCCCACGATCGTAGCAAATCAATAAAAATAATAGGGCACAAGAATAGCATGGGTTTATTTGAAATAATCAGTACATGTATCACATTATATGATATGTTAACATGTTGTCATGTCAAAAATATTAATCTGCATACACTATTTGTAGCATGTACCCACTATGCTGCGTGATAAATATATTATTAACATGAAGTCGAACCAGGTATTTTCAATTGCTATATTTTTAAGTTAAGCTTTTTGTTTTATATACTGTTATGCATTTGAAATGGACAAGAATAAATCTATTCCTTCTTGCCTTAAGCGTTCATTGATTTTTGAAATATACATTTGAGTACATACTCATATCGAGAAAATAAGGAAATCCAACATAACGCAATGTCCATTGGCCATATGGTCGAACCAGAGTATTGATGGTTCATTTCTAATGTACTCAACTAATCCATCTAACATGTTTGTTACGAACTGATCCTTGTAGCATGGGTCTTCATAACAAAATGAAAATAATGAAAAAGTCATATTATAAAGCCATGAACCATTAACGCATACTAAATCCATAATCCATGGGAAATATGTTTTACTGGCTGATGAGTTGACAAAGGGAATCTTGAATGGTTAGATCAAACGTCTTTCTAACGGTTTTCTATCAACTTCTTTCATAACAACCGTTCTAAATATACTTCCTCTAGCAATTATCTATCACAGACATCCAATCAACGTTCTCTAACAAATATATATGATATACATCCTCTCAACTTCCGCTAACAATTATATATCATAGTCATGAAATCAACTTCATTCGTAACAATTATCTATCATAAAAATTCAATCAACGTCTTTCGTAAAAAATATATATCATAGACATTCAAGCAACTTCCTCAAACAATTATATACCATAGACATCGAATGAACTTTCTCTAACAATAACCAGACAAGTCTGGAGAAAGATTCCTCACAAAGGTTTCGACATGTTTTGTTCCTAAAAGTGAATTTATTTTAATAACCCATCACGACAATAGTTAGGCATATGGCGTTATCCTCCGCCCATCCATCCATAACAATCTTCGTTTTTCTCTGCGTTCAAGTTCAAGTCAGTTTCCAGATATTATAGAGGGACATTCAGAGATAGTAAACATAGCTCTAGTCAAATACGTTCCTCTACAATCTTAATGTGACGTTACGAACCGACTGCCCGTATGTTATTACGAACTGACTGCCCGTATGTTATTACGAACTGACTGCCCGTATGTTATTACGAACTGACTGCCCGTATGTTATTACGAACCGACTGCCCGTATGTTATTACGAACTGACTGCCCGTATATTATTACGAACCGACTGCCCCTATGTTATTACGAACTGACTGCCCGTATGTTATTACGAACCGACTGCCCGTATGTTATTACGAACTGACTGCAAGTATATCATTACTGAGTGCATACATGTTTTTACGAACTGACTGCAAGTATATCATTACTGAGTGCATACATGTTATTACGAACTGACTGCAAGTATATCATTACTGAGTGCATACATGTTATTACGAACTGATTGCAGGTATATCATTACTGAGTGCATACATGTTATTACGAACTGACTGCAAGTATATCATTACTGAGTGCATACATGTTATTACGAACTGACTGCAAGTATATCATTACTGAGTGCATACATGTTTTTACGAATCGACTGCATACATGCCATTCCAACTGACTATATAACGTTTACAATCCATTATGCAGGAACATTTTCTATGCAAGTCTGCACAAGCGAGAAAAAGCTTCAGGGGATATAATTTCAGTGAAAATTAAACCAATGGGTTTTATCTCATTTTTTCTGTTTCTTTTCATTTTGTGAGAATCTCTGGCATGCCTTCTTCTTTTGATCATAAATATTCTTTGCCGTAATACATAGCTGCATAATAAAAGAAAGTGCCGAACCTATTGATAAACACATTTTCATAACTAATATTAATTCTGCTTAAATTATCATAGATTTTGTGTACAGTCTCTCCTCATTTTCTACAAATGTAACGAGGGGCCCCGAGTGGCCCAAGTGATCTAAAGCGATCTCCGTTAGGGATCACTGCCTTCTCACCTCTGTATGCGTGGGTTCGAGTTTCAGATTCGGCCAATGTGGGTATGTGAGAAATCTTGCCAGTAGCTTCTCGTGGGTCGTTGGTTCTTTCCGGGAGTTTTCCTGGATTCTTCCTCCATCATTAATACTGGTTGCCATGTTTAGCCTATCGTGTGCTGAAAAATAGCGTTAAATCATACTGTAGCAACAGCAACAAATGTAACGTCATAAAGAGGAAAAGTAATGTCATGCAATTCAGGCTTTTGACAGTGACAAGGTAGTGTCGTGTAGTACAGGCTGTTGACCTATACAAGGTACTGTCATGCAGTAGAGGCTGTTGACCGGTGCACGATTTTGTCAAGCGGTACAGGTTACTGCCTGAGGCAAGGCACTGTCCTGCTGTACAGACTGTTGACTAAGACGATGTACCATCATGCTTTGCAAGTTTTTGAAATTTCGTCTCGAACATGTTCATTGTTTCGAAACTTGTTTCGTGTACTAAGAAACATACTTTAACACCCACATAAACCTTGCCCCCATCGCACCAAAACTATTTGAAGATTCTTGTAGTAGCGCCATTGTGAATTTAGTTTCAGTGTTATTAATTCATACTAGAATGTTCATGCAAGCTGAGAAAAGTTATCGAAGAACTTAACACTGTCTAAGAGACAGAATTGAGATAGAATCGAAGAAAAAAGAATGTGAGAAAGAAGAGCGAAATTGTTTAACTAGTTTACAAAATAATATAAAGATGATGTTTTGGTTTCTATTTCAGAGCATGTTCAGCCATATGCAATAAGGGTTATAGATTTGAAACCGGAGAACGAGTTGTCCAGTTACAATGCGATAGAACCACCGATACGTGGCTAAGAGGGTCACTTATTCCAGCCTGCATTCCAGGTATGATAAGGACAGAGTTTTTAAACAAACTGGTTAGACCCGTATATGCATGATTCCTGATTCTCTGTCGAATATACTATGTACATAAGTGGCCAATACTTTTTCTTCTAGTGTCTAGGTGAAAATTAATACCATTCAGTTAATTCTATCATGTGTCTCAATCCCAGATTATCAGCTTTTAATCACAAATGCGATATTGCCTGAAATTAAATAGATATATCAATCACACATCGAGAATGTCATGAAATTAAAGAAAACATAATTAAATTTATATTTAATAACCATGTTTTTTAAATTAATTTGTCATCTTGATGTAAAAATCGAAAACAATGTACGATGCAAGTGGGAAAACTATGACATTATAAAAGTGATAGAGAAAACAAAAATTTGTTTTGAGGGAAAGAATATCCCATGTCAATATGTTTTTCTTCAACACATCCCAGTTCGTTGTGTAAAAGTATCAATTTTAAGTCAAAAGAGAGACAAATTTATTAACGGTTATATGCATTATGTGAACTATGGCAAGGTTTTACCATATACAATGATGAACGCTAATTCGGACTTAAATATGTTAAGGTCATGCAGGTTATAAGTGTAATTTATGATGCAAAGACAAACTTCATAATCTGACTAAGGTTATAACTCAGGCAATATTTAAATTTTAAATTTCAACGTTTATAGATCAAAACTTACTAAGGCTTTTTTATTTTATTTATTTTTTAACATAAACTGTTTTATCAAATGTTCACTTCAATTCACGAATTCCTTCAGAAGTTATTCAGTGGAAACACAACTCATGATAAATGGACCATAACTCGAAATCTTTTGGACATAAATGGCTAAAATGAATCTTGATTTGTTTTATAAGTGGGTACGCTCACCAGCTAGCATGTACTGTTGAGAGTGTGACGTATGTAAGATAAAGTTGTATTTAAAACATGAATAATGGGTAGAATGTTGGCATACCTCTATGCTACTTAGATGTAGTGTGGCTGACAATTATTTGGATATTGTATTTCTGGAAATTGTACATGATCAAAGCACACTACTAACTAAAATTAATGATTCATTGTGCATAAAAAATCAGCCAGATTTTGTCTAATGTACAGTATCTTAAGCGCCTATTAAAATAGGGAAATGAATTTTGCCTAATTAGACAATACCAGCTTCTGAAATGAATGAATTACCAAATACCTAAAATGTATTTGAAAAACCAAGTTATCGACCATTTTTTTATAATTTACCAAGCTGTATACTCTAAAACCCATATTGCACCTATCAATCATACACCAAATTAAATGCTTTAAAGGTTATTTGAACAATATCTGAGATAGACAAGGTCTTTTCTAAATAGTCAGTATAAAAAGTGAGACACCCGGGGAAATTCTTTTTCTTTAAAATTCGAATCCTTTGCAAATTACGAAACTGTAGAGCGCCACCAATATAAGCTATGTCATTCATGCATGGAATTTCGTTTCTAAGTCGCTTTATTTGCTATTACATTTAAAAGAACATTAATACATGTAAAATGTATAAATCTAAATAAATTGTGTAGCACAAAATGACCTTAGCTTGAAAGTAAAAAAGAGATGTTGGAACCCCACTCAAAGTTTCCCTGCATATTGTAGCCATAGTCAGAGGCGTAGCTAAAATATTTGCCACTCGGGGCAAATCCTTTCTTTGCAACCCCCACAAATAATTGTAAAATGTAAGCACACATAAAAATATATTATGCTTGCAAATAGATTTTTTTTAAACAGTATAGTGTTGTCATAAGCAAGTTGGAATTAACTTTTACTTTGGTGAATATTTAATTTGTTTCAAAACTTGCCACTACCGGTATTTCAACTCTCCGGATGACACACTTCCCTTTCTGGCTGTCACCCGGAGCGGAGCGCCCACCCACCCCGCACATCTATAATGTTGGGGGAGGGGGAGGCTACGATTATTTGAGAGCGGAGATATTCTGATTTCTTTTATCTCAAGATAAATAGTTTTTAAAATAATACAATAATAAATAATACAGTGTTATTTTGCTGTAAACAAGAAGAAGGCATTGAGATCTGGAAAAGATTTTTTTTTAAAAATCAGACGCTTACCCCAAAAAGTTAAATTATCTGTCCCTAATATAATCACGGTAGATCGTGGTATGTATTGCGGTAAGTAGAAAAACACCCTTGTATACTGCAGTACACAATTTTTCTTGATACCCAGCGCTACACGACCTCGGGACATTATAGCCTTTCCGTGTGTTAGCGTGGCGTACACACACACACACACACACACACACACACACACACCATAATGATCGCGCTTGAAAATGGCAACAGAATAAGATTTTGCTGATTGGCCCAGTTTTCAACTTTCCAATTACCGTCATTGATATGTATATATATTTACGAGATGATACAAAAGAAGAAGCTTTTCACGTTATCAAGTGACAGCTATTACTACAAGGAAGGTTTAGCTCTTGAAATTGAGAGCACATTTTTTCACGAATAATTGTCAGACATGATACGCTGGGTCAGATCGTCAAAAGGCAAATAATCTCTCTTCCTGACACATGTAGGTTAGTCCTTCAGAACCTTCCGGTCGATCGCTATAAATTCCTAAAGTGCAATCACACTTAATATATTTTACACTGCTTGCACAAGTTCGTCTTGGTCGTCTTTTGAGTCAGAGGAAACTGAAATAAGCCATCGAATTTGTTTGGTAGACTTACTGCACATATCCGATCTTGGCACTAACTCGACAACGCAGAAGTGCAAAGTAAGTGCGTTACCTCACGGCCTCTTTTTTTTGCTTGGCCATTTCAGGATGGGAAGAGCGGGTTAACATTTAATATTTAGAAGCAACCTACATATAGTAAATATGTAACAACTTTTAAGAGCTTGATAAGATTTGGGTGCATTTAAAACAATCACCTTTCTACGCATATAAAGTTTTATATAAACTAAGATATTTATAATAATAATAACTTTTGCTGTCTCTGAATTTGCTTTATCCGTATATCCATTATATCCATATATTCTATTTCAGAGAAATGCGAGGAGTCTCTGATGACAGACATACCGGACACACAGATCAATGCGACTTCTGTATGGACCGGAGTTCGGGGCTACTATTTTGGACCTGAAAGGGCACGCATAAACTCAACGGCAATTCAAGGTGATGGAAAGTTCCTCAGTGGAGGATGGAGACCTATGAGCAGTTCAGTAGATCAGCTGATACAAGTACATGCCTAATTCTTTGTGTCTACCGTCAAAGTTCTTTTTTTTTTCTTCTCTTTTGCTCTTTGATGTTTGTTACATCTATGCTGTGTTTCTTATTTCGTGTGTCTGTCTGCCTAAACTTCCCTCAATATATATATATATATATATATATATATATATATATATATATATATATATATATATATATATATTTAAAATTACTGTTATTCGATACGACATCAACCACATTCCTACAAGCCGTCAATCTGGACCCATCAGATATTTTTTAAAAGTTATTTCCTCGTTCAGTTCCCTGTACCAGTCATCTTACAAAAAAATATTATTCACACTTGTAGTTCCTGTCAAAAATATGAGTGTTCTAGAAACTGTTATGACCAAACTTTAATATATATATATATATATTTAATATATATATATATATATATATATATATATATATATATATATATATATATATATATATATATATATATATATATATATATATATATTTAATATATATATATATACGTGTATATGACATCTTATTTCGTCGTGAATGTTGATAGAATATAAATCATGCGTTTATTGCAAAACATTCATGAACTATTTATTAGACCAAACATCACATTGCTGCTGTATTGCAAAATGAAAGACCTGTGGTACGATATAATATTTATCTATATAAATATGTATTTGTTGAAATTTATATAACTTTTGAAATGATAATCAATCGTCTGAATGCATTTTTATTGCCTACGCTTCAGGTAGAACTGAATAACGTCAGTCGTGTAGACGCCATTGTAACCAAGGGGCGCAATGTCGTCGCTGGTGACAGCGCTAAAGATTACGTCTTGTTCTTCCGTGTACTCTACAGCTTAGACGGCAAAACCTGGCAATCGTATGGCGATCAGTCCATTGCAGATAAGGTAACGTTGTGGTCTTAGAAAAGTGGTGAGCACATTAAAACTAGTTTTCATTGTTTTATAGTGCTTTTTAGCTTTTATTCAGTAATCTCAATTGTGGTTTGATGTTGGAGCGACAAGATGAATAAACATTACGTTTTATACCTTGTCAGGAGCAAAGAACAAAAATGCTATTTTATTCTAGTCTTAAATCAAATTAATACTATAGTTCTAAAGATACCGTTATCACTCAGTCTGAGTATGATATTAAGCGAGTTGTCGCAATTAAGACAATAAAACCAACAACAACGCTAAACATGTGATAATTACTGGTCTCATGAATCGTATTCATTCTTTCAGTTTTTGCATGGAAACACGGACAACGATACGCCCGTCATCAACAGGTTTGGCTGCCCGTTTGTTGCCCGTTACGTCCAGATTAACCCAGTGGCATGGAAAGACAACATCGGTCTACGTTTTGATCTCTTAGGATGTCCTTACACTAGTCATGCAGGGCCTTGTAAGTCTCGAGATTCAAGATGAACAATTTCACTTTTGCGCAGAACTGTAGATAGTTCATAGAGTATTGGCACATGGGTTTTTTTGTGTCGTTTTCGAAATGCCGACGCATGCTTATATAAATAAAGAACTTAGTAGGTTCGGCGGTTCACGATTTATTAATTAGTTTTCGCAAGCTTGTAAAGTCGTAACTAGGGTAGGTGTAGGTTGTTGCGTTTATTTTTGTTTTGTGAAAGAAAAACGTAAACTTGCACTATTGTGGTAAAAATTTACCTAAAAGTAAATTCCTCGTAAACAAAGTTGACGAAAACATTTGTGAAATTTCGTGCAAGTTATTTTAGGTATTCATATCCTTCTGCAATATTAACATACTATATCAAGGTGTTCCATGTAATCTGACAGAATATTTTAAAATGCTAATAATATCCTGCACCAGATGAAAGGATGACACAGATAAACGAAGGGTGGAGCCATTATTTTCTGACAATCGCATCTGGTGTACGTCCCTCATACCTGATTATGCTGTATCAATGTACTTTTGTGAAAGTCTTTCTGTGATTCAATAATGAGATTATGCTAGATATAGACAGTGACACATCAAAGGCACTAAGTCTCATACATTCGACTTGAAAAGGTGTAGCATTTGACATAAGCGTGCGATCGTTACCTCGCAGTTGGTGTGCTTGTGACGTTTCAGAAAGAGCTTGATTCTTAATGCCATCACAAGTGATACGTGCTTATATTAATAATAACAGAAGTTGATGAATGTATCTATTAGGCGTTCCTGCTTTTCAAACACTACAGGTATTCTCTGCCTACATGTGCTATTTAGACAGAAATAGGACACTGGTTGCGCTTGTGGTAATTTCTTGATGAAGTTTTTACGACTGTATGGTCTTAAAATAAGTAACAATAAAAGGTGAAAGAATCCAAAATATCTTAAAATATGATGAATGAAATTCAAAACTCATATATTCTATCAGTTCTAAAAGTATTGAGTTATCCGTGTAAGTTCCAAATGTATTCCAAATGATTTCATTCGTGCACCAACATTACAGAAGAATCACTATGATATAATCCTAAAATGTCTTCCAAAACATTCACACTAGTTCCGGTACAGCTGTATATCCAAATGCCATTTAATGAATTCAAGATATTTCCGTGACAGCTATAAATTCAATTAATTTGGAATATTTCGAGAACTGTAATTCAAATGAATGATTCAAATGAAATATATGAATTCCTCTCATTGAATAACTTCCAAGACTGGTGGTACTCTTAATATTGCATAATTATACATAATCACAATTATATCTACATAACAAATGTATTTGTTTTGGATAGTTTCGGAAGGAAGGAAGGAAAAACAGAATATGAGCTCCTATTGGAAGGTGGAGTTTGACTTGGCGCGGTAGTTACAAATACTATGGTTAATCCAAATTATTTCATACGAATGAATGTGCCATATTAATACAAAATATTACTTACGTTTCTAATCCGAAAGTTTGTAGATCAACAGTGTTTGGAGTTCCCGTTGACGAAATCGATCAATCTGAGTAGAGTTTAGATGTAAACTGCCAAACATAGCTGCTTACAAATGATGTAGAACACTGCCCTCGTACCAGTACTAGACTGTTTTTAAGAGGGCATGGAGCCTTAAGAAAGCCAAAACAAACCTGTTTTTTTTTTAAATAGGGGGCATGCAGTTTTGGGGAAGCGTAAACAAACCTGGCAAGGATTCGAGCAATATAACTTTAGTCTTGCCTGAAATTTAAGATTTGAATCCAGCTGTCCAAAATGGAGAATAACAAACCACAACTTAAATGATTTGACGAATGACATGTCTTTAGTCTTGATTTATATTTTTTGACAAGCTGGTAAATCCATGGCGGGGATATTCCTTTCTTCATTATTCATGTCTTCGCTAGACTCGAGAATGTTAAGAAGAAAAAGAAACAAAGGGGGAGGGTAAATCAGAACGACATGGAACGTAACAGAGCTGAAAGATAGCAAACAAAATTGAGTTTCATCGCCATACTGGATTGTGATAGAATAGAATGAGATGGTTACTTGAGTTTTAGCAACGCTAAACTTCATATTTGTTATATAATACAGAGGAAACGGGAACTAAGTAACTTTCCCAAGGACACATCGAAGCAGCCAACGTAGACTGGGCTGTTTGGATATCAAAGCCGCGACCCAATCCTTGGATTACGAATCCGACATTCTACTTAGCGAGATATCACTGCACCCCTGAATGGGATGGGGTCATATTGTATCAGAGATTAGAATAAAACGAGCAAGAATACAACATATTGCGGGTTCCACAGTAGAAGACTAAACTAGAAAACGGGATGATTTAGAAAAAAAAAGACAAAACAGCACAGAAGTGTAAAACTTGCAAACATAGTTAAGTACTCACAAAACAAAACTCAAGATGAGCTCATTCGTAAATAGCATGCCACTTTTTGTCTGTATTAAGGATAACTATGTGGGCTGATTTTTTCCTTTATTACCAAAGCATTTTCAATACTGTAAAATTATAGTACTCATTCTTTATTAAAAAGAATTAGTGTGTTTTTAGATTCCGTTCTGCAAATGAAAGAGTTGTTTCCTTACTTAAGGTGCATAGGTATCAACAACTACAATGCGATTAGATTCTTTACTTAAGCGACATGGATATTAAGAACTGCAATGGGTTTAGTTTCCTTACCTAAGTCCAAAGGTCATGGATATAAACAACTGCATATTGTTTAGTGTCCTTACTTAAGGCTTACGGGCATGTATATTAACAACTAAAATGCGTTTAGGTTCCTTACCTATGGCTTAAGGACATGGATATAAACAACTGCAATGAGTTTAGGTTCCTTACTTAAGTGAGCATGGATATTAACAACTGCTTTGAGTTTAGTTTCTTTAATAAAGGCTTATGGGCATGGATATTAACAACTGCTTTGAGTTTAGTTTCTTTAATAAAGGCTTATGGGCATGGATATTAACAACTGCTTTGAGTTTAGTTTCTTTAATAAAGGCTTATGGGCATGGATATTAACAACTGCTTTGAGTTTAGTTTCCCGCTTGAGGAGCCTGAATATTGACAACTATAAATAGTTTTGAACCTCGGTGTACTGAAGATAAAAAAATTGTTACTGGCATGCGCAAAGATTAAAGGTTGTAATTTACTGATTTATGAGCAAGTATTTTTCTCCAGCTCTCGTGATTAGCTTTATACATTGTACTGCTGGTTAAAGTAATCCGTGTGAATTCATTCTAAAAAATACAGCAATGACGCCTTCTACTTTTTGAACAAGCAATCCGGTGATAACGGGTTATAATAAACTAGCCCACACAGGAATAGTTAAAAGGATGGGGAAATTATTATATAATTGAATAGTCAGTATTAATCTTTCAGACTATAATTTATTGATTAATTTAATAGAACAATTGATGTACATATGCGATGTTCATTGTAGATGTAAATTATGTATTCTCTAATACACATAATACGTATTAATCGCAGTTCCTGACTTAACAGCCTACCACCCACCTACCACATAAATAACATTTACGTATGGCATCGCATTTTTGTATGTGCTAAATCTGAGACCGCGAAACAATTCAGTATTGATTTTACTTAAAATATATAAATTCACAAGACTTATACCGTGGGGAAAGTAGCACTATCAATGGTCATATCTCGCTATAATATGCGGTATAAACAATGTAAAGATGCAATTTAAAATATATACAGTTAAAATAAATCCCATATATGACAGTATTTACGAGTTGGAAAGTGATGATGTTTGTACCTTTCTGTTGTGTTATTTTAATACGTACTAACACCAGATCGAGCTCTGACAGAATGTCAATACGAATTACTTAATTTAAATACAATATGTTTGAAATTTCAAGCTCGGCTTAAAACATTTTATTGGTACATTTAAAGTCACAAAGGTATTCTCCAATCAGATAGTCATGCTTAAAATTAAGTTTAATTAATTTAATTTTCAATTATTATTATTTTATTGTTGTTGGGAAATATATAATTGGCCTGAATTTTATCAGCATGCATTATGACTGGGCTTAAAATTAAGATTTGAATACAGGAAATCTGAGTGGCGGAAATTTCCGTTTGACTTAAAATTCACCAGTGAAATTTCTTAAATTCAGACTTGAATCTTTGTCATATTTACGAAACTGATGCCTGGTTTTACTGAACACTTTGATTACAATATCTTTAACCCCGTTCTCATGACGTACGCAATAAAGTCTAACAAGATATCGTAATTTAAAACTTATTATGTCTGTACAGGTGAAGAAACGAATACTACAGCCACTACAACGATCACAACAAGGACCACAGTGAGGTTACCAGAGCTTACAACCAGCACTGAATCTCCCACAACTAGCTCAACATATCAGTCTACCACAAGTAGGTCAAGGTCATATGTGTGCTGCAAATTAAGTGACTTAGCTAACGTTTACAGTATTGTGTACTCGTTTCTCGATTTGTCCCTCATTTCTTCGTGATGTGCTTGTATGTGTTGGGTGGGGTGCGTGTGTTGTTGATGTTTTGTTTGGGGGGTGGGGGGGGGGAGGGGCAGATTAAGTTAATTACAGTTTTATGAAATTCAATAAAAGTTGAAATGTTTATTGAAGTGATACAAGACTGTTAGTCAAAGACTGATGTACTTACAGCAATAATAATAATAATAATAATAATAATAATAATAATAATAATAATAATAATAATAATAATGATGATAATAATAATAATAATAATGATGATAATAATAATAATAATAATAATAATAATAATAATAATAATAATAATAATAATAATATAATGCTATGGAATATGTATGACAACTGAGTTTCCTTACTTTGTCAAACAACATTCCTTTACTGTAACATAACAGCTAGATATGAATATTAGTGTTTATTAATTTCCTCACATCTACAAATGATCATATACCGTTACTTGAAGAAACTGCACCTTAAGTAGCTCAAACAATTGAATGCTCAAATATTTTTTGCCGTTTTAATCGGAAATGTGGGATGATAATATACGATAGAGTAACGGTGTGTATGCTTGTAGGAGTCCATCTATCTGTACATCAATGTTTCTCCTTTAAAACCAATACATTTCAGCGAATCCGCCACCTCATAAATGTTACCCACTATCCCCTCCCAAGAATGGCATTGTAAGCTGTGAAGAACAAGGAGGTCATCTGTGAGTATTAAATTATCATTTTTTTATACCTAAAACAATTATAAACTGCATAGACGTCGTTATGATCGTAGTGTTTGAAACCTCCACAGTTGAACCACCACTATTACCGTCACCACCGCGATCAAATTCGATTTTAATCTCAAGAGTTGGTACTAATCTTGAGGGTTGGTGACAAAAGAGTTTCGATCAAGAATATTCGATCAAGAATATTATGTTCTTTGTGTCTTATATTTTGTTCCCCCACTATTTGTATCATCGATACATGTAATAGCTTCCCTCTGGCTGCCGTACAATTCTTTTTAGCACAAATGTGTGTGTAGTGAGTCACATTGCATGCATACTGTAAACAACTGCACGCAAAGGTATTTAATCTAAAAAAACATAAGAGAACAATGCAATATAATTCCTAAATTCAAACAAATGTATAATGCATCCGAGATGTCTTGAGCTTATATAACTGAAACAGCAACAATAAACAATTTGATACTGCATCAGAAGTGGTTGATTAATTGACCGATTATTACGTTTTTAATTAAACGGAAGCATTATTACGTACAACTGTATTATTGCATTAAAACTAAGTCCTACCAGGCTATTCTATTTTGTTTTTATGACATCATTCTTTACTTCATCTCATTTCACTATACTGAACTTCGTCGTGCAAATGTTTCCTATATTCCACTGTTCTTCGCTACACAAGATCAGAACGCATTACAGAAACAATCACATTGAAAACAAAACATTATACTACACTGCTCAACGCCACGCATCACAATAACACAACACTACACCACATTCCGTTGCACTATACTACATTACTCTTTAACACATTAAACAAGAGTAAACTACATTACAACGCATAATAATGCACCAAACTGAACTGGCCTACACCACACTACGCTGAGATAATGTTATCCTACATTTCTTTCTATCTCAGTGTATGTTCAAGTCACTGTAAACCGGGATATATTTTCGAGACTGGCGAAGTTCTCCTGAAGAGGGATTGCTCAGTAAATAGTGGCAGGTGGACAGAAGGAGGAGTATTTCCAAACTGCACAGGTAATCTACTATATAATTTATAGACAACATCGATTTTTACAATGGACGTGTGAAAACTGTTAGAAAAATTAAAATTAAAATACAAAAGCGTGGACATTGTTATATATATTTAACTGTGGGCTTTCTCAATGATTATGTTTTATACGTATATGTATGGATTGTGTAACTTAACCTTAGTCCAGAATCAAGTTAATCACGTTACAGCACCAGTGATATTTATAAACAACATAATTGTTGCCATAATAGCCAATATTGCTCTGTTATTAACGTTGAAGTATTCAGATTGTCATTAATCGAAATAAACATGTTTTCTTCAATCTGAATTTAGGATATTAGTTTTTTAATTTGGAAATTTCTAGACTTGTTAACAACTTTGAATGTTTTAGAGAGGCAACTGGCCTACACTGTCTCCATTATTGTGTGTTAGCTTTATATATCAACGTTGTTTACATGAAAAATTACCCATTCCTGCCTTAATCTGCAAAGCGAAATCAGTCGTATTGGGTTTTATTTCGGTTTTTTAATTTGGGTGGATTTATTCATTATGGAATTAGAAAGTGCACGTTTAGTTCTTGGATTAAAACATTATTTGGAATTATAGTGTATTCAGTCCCCCAAAAATTGGATTACATTATGGTGATACATCCAAAGACTTAGTACATTGCTACATTCTAGGCCATTGGCACATTCAAGAATACAAGCATATCAACACGTTAAATATTTGCATTTATTTTGAACACCACGGGAATTCGACTGAAGCTTCATACCTTTAGATTTTTGATTGCACTTTTAGGACAATTTGGGACATATTTCCTAATGCTATAATGTTTTTTTAAAAAATGCACGTTTCATTATAGGAAATATAATTATTTGTTGAATTTTGCAACACTTATTGGCTTTCGCTCTTTCTGTTACTTAGTTTAGGACAATAGGCCAGTAACAAAATCCATTTTTCATGTAAAATCCGAATAACAATTCTCAGCCGACATTTTTAGATATACTTTGATGTGCCAAATTTATTTTCATATTTTTCTTCTTTCTATTTTGCTTTATTTCATATCAGCGAGAATAAACCCAATTACAACGCCGACTTCTCATAATTATACAGGTAATATGCTTCGTTGAAAACACGAAGATTTATATTTTGCTATCTATGAACACGACAGAAATATATTCTTGTATTTATGAAATGCGGTAAAATTTGGGTTTTGAAATAGGAGATACCAAATTGCCCCATTTTACGTGAAGTTACATTTATGTCTAGATAAACATAGGAACATTTACTTCTCCCCAATTAACGATTCATTAGTCAGTGAATGATGGATAAACTGTTTCCATCAGTTCGCTAGATGACCACAAATCTCTCTCTCTCTTTCTCTCTCTCTCTCTCTCTCTCTCTCTCTCTCTCTCTCTCTCTCTCTCTCTCTCTCTCCTACACACACACACATAAATAAAGTATATATATATATATATATATATATATATATATATATATATATATATATATATATATATATATATATATATATATATATATATATATATATATAAAATAGATAGTTATTTATATAAAGAAATCGAGAGAGATTGAGAGACATAGATAGACAGATAGAAAGATTTTATATGATTTCTGAAACAATAATATGTCCGCATTGGCTACTGTTGAAGTCTAGTCGCTATTGTTGAAGTCTAGTGGCTATTGTTGAAGTCTAGTCGCTTTCGATGGAAACTATTCTAGAATCTCGATAATTCGAAAAGCTGTTGGTCTTAAAATTGCTTTGGTTTTCGAATTTTGGAGTTCACAAAATATAGGAGGCCTAATAATAGTACTCAAAGCGTCATTTCTTCTAATATTAAGTGTACCTAGTGACTGATGTTAATGTACGAAGGCCCTTCCGAGCCGTATAACTTAGAAATAGTTAATTGAAGCCTTAATCTGTACTTTCATAAAATATTTAATTTCAGTTTTGATATCAGATTATTCCTATATCCTTTCATTAATAAATCTAATCATATACTCCTCCATCCATACAACAAATGCACACACACACACACACACACACACACACACACACACACACACACACATACACACCTCAGATTTATTCACAACATTGCTTTCAATGGTACTCCATTGTATAAATTCTTTTTTTTCTTTCTTCTTTCTTTCCACAGTTGAATGCCTTAATATTGATATTGCATGCAGTGGGGTGGGCAACGGGGACTACCACGCATGCGCTAGTTGCCATTTCTATGCCACATGTTCCGAAGGCTACTTATATATCCGGGCATGTCCAGAGAATCTCATTTTTGATGTCGCAAGGGGCCAGTGTCTATACACGTCTTCCACGTGCAGCAAGTACAATGTACACGCGACAAATAGCTAGGTTTAATACAGATGATCTTGCATACAAGATGCACACCGGAAACAGACGTCATACATAGTAATAGCAATGTGTCAATAATTAGGAGGACAACATTTCGATAATGGACCATCACTACAAGAACGATTTGAACACATCAGCTGTCAGACAAACCAGATAAAATGCATATTTTCTCTTTTAAAATACATCGCATTATATTTGTACTCCTGGTTTGGCAAATAAATCTTCAAACTCCCCCGTTTCTCTGTTTTCATGTTGCATTTAACGTTTCAAACAATATTTAAGCTTCTTGTACAAGAGGTAGTTATAACTATATGTTTAGTCTTTTTTCCATACACACATGCACGCACACACACACACACCCACAGAGACACACGCGCGCAGCAGCGAAAAATTGGAATTTTGTGAATCCAGCTGTTTCTAGTCAGTCCCAATGTCCAAGTTCTTTCTAAAGACACCCTAACCCCAAGCAAACAAACTCGAATTTAATCGAGTTATTGTCGTCTGGTACTGCTTTGAATTACACGACTAAACATGGATGACCAAATGATTCCAGATTACTAAAACATAATCATCGTATGGAAAGGCATTGACGTCACGATTGTGGCTTTATATTTCCGTAGAATGTATGAAACTTACAGAGTCGGACGATCCGCCATTGCTTTTGCATTTGATGATTAGTTGCTGATGGAGAGGTCTTTTTTTATAGGTCACGTGTCCGTACTTTTGCCTGGTTTCAAATGGCATAGAGACTAATTTTGCATCTCAACATATATTCATGCAGCTAGCCTTAAAATTCATGGAAACTAAATAGTTCTTACCATTTGTCCTACAGTGATTTCCCACCGTTCTTTCATTCCTTCATACAGAAAGTACATATTCGACTTTTTTCTCAATTGGTGCTCACTCAATGCCATCCTAATGTGAAAACTTAAGTTATCACAATGCATCATCGCCGCCTTTGAGGAATTCTTTCTGGTTGTATACTTTCAAGTTTTGGATTGTTTCCGTACGTTGGTCAGCTCTGTGTTCACTTCTGTATGTTAAGAGTAACACAATGGTTCCAAACACCTGGCGTCATTACGTTCCTTATTTTCAATCTAATTTATGTCTTGATTGTAATGTATAAAGCTAAAATTATTTGTTCAAACTGTGTTAACGTGTGGTTTTGCAAAACACTAAATAAAATGTGATTTACTAGGACACTTTAGTTGGAAAACCTTCAGTTTCGAAGGTGCCTAGCTTTGCAAGTTGTCAAGCTCTACTAACATTATGAACGTATTAGAGACTGACAGTTGTAACGTGAAGTTGGTTGCGTTAGCAACATGCAACATTGTTTGTGGAGAAAAAAAATGAGCATTATTCAAAATGACTTGTATCGCGTGCAACATAAGGTATCACGCTACCAATTACTTTTCAATATACCTCAATGCTATTTTGATGTGAAATAAATATACATTCTATCCCACCTCAGCATGCATGTCACACACTGTCATGGAACACAATGTTAAATTGTCAATTTGAGAAGGACAAAACCATATACTCAATTGCATTTAAGAGATAACTCTGCTGGAACTAGACACGTGTTAGAGTTATCTAGTCAAATCATGCACATTTTCAACCGCATCTACCACATTTTCAAAAAGTCATAAAAGATACAAAAAAGATACAACATATGATCTAGATATGAATTACCATAATCTCACATGTTGCCAAGAGACTTAACTTTGTTTAAGCCCAACAAAACGTTACATAATGCACCAATCACAGCTAGTATTGTTGTTTATTTCTGAATGCTATATTCCCTACACATTAATCACCGCCCACCTGGGGTTGTATAATTGGTACTGTTATACCATAAAGCTTCACCTATACCACCTTAAGTAGATCATACATTAATAATTCCTCCACGGTCTTTATGAGAGCGCTCTATAGATATCATGGACTTTTGTGAGAGTGACAGGTGTACGGTGAAGTTATTTGCATTAAAAACATGCAATTGGATGTAATGTTGAATGTAATGTTGGCATACCTCTATGTTATTTTCGTGCAATGTGCCTGAAGCTGATTTGGATATTGTACGTATGGAAATTGTACATGATTAAAAACACAGATTAAAAAATGACTGCTTCTATGTGTTGGAAAAAAAATCAGCTTTAATCATTTTTATTTCGGGTGTACATCACAGATACATCAAACCAAATGATGTAAAATGTAAGAGCCTAATATTTCCTTCGAGGACTACAAATCCAATGAACATGTAAAGGTAGAGGAAAACACCCTGACATAAAATGAACATTTGGAGCCACTAAACTGGTTTCTCAGAAAGATAACACGACGAGACCTTTTAAAACAGTGCATCTATTTTTACATGCAGATTTTTACATATCTTGCAAAAATATCATGCATTAAAACCAGCTTCAGAACAACACAAAATAAACATTTAAGAAAAAACGAAGCTGAACATGCTTTGTATAAACTTGTAAGGCTACAATGCGTGACATAAACATCAAGATTTTATTCTCATAAGCACACCATGAATAAGGATATGCTCAAAAAAGACTTGTATCCGACTTTACAAGAAAACCTGTACCTATATGTCTGCTATTGCTACCCACTTCGTTCTCCTTCCACAACCGCCACCACTATAAAAAAATAACTTTAGAATTATAGTCACTAGTCCTAATAATTAAAGTTCTGAATCAACGATAATCGAGATCCTAAGTAAGTTCAACGCTGAAAGTGTTTATGTGCCTTTGATGGCTCATGAAGTGTCGATGTGCTAACTTAATTCTTGATTCTGCTCAGATGTTAACGCACGCATGAATGATCTTTCAAGTGACAAGCTTATATAGTCATATACCTGACCTCAGGTCACAAATAGCATTTTCTAAATACAAACTATATTGCCTAATGAAAAATAACCTTCTAGAAACTTCTTAATTTTTACCAAATAAAATTTTAGTTATAATTAGAAGGTCTGCTACTAAAATTATAATATATAAGCTGGACTATGTCAGGTACGCTAGTTAAAATGTTGGGGTATTACAATAGCATAGATCCAGACCCAAATAAACATGTTTACTTCTATTGATAATGATCCTAATATAAAGTCCATGTACACAGAGAATATACTAGTTGTTTACAGAATTCACAATAATGTTTCTGATCAAGAGAAAACAAACTGTGTTGGTAAACTGTGTGCGGAAAATAGCTAAGTTTTATTACGTTATATGTTTCTACTGTATACAACGACATACATACAGAAATAGTGACGCGCATAAAAATACATGTTTATAATCTTGCGCTGAGAAGCAAAGCTCTCCAAAATAATGAAAAGATCTAACCATTTATTGTTATACGAATTATCACCAAAGTATTTGCATAAGAGAGAATACATATGATTTCCTTCTTACCTATAACCACTTTAGCCCAACAAATTGATGTCAAGGAACAAATGTACACCACGTCCAACTACCTTCTCTCCAGTAAACTTTTCGGACCTATTTGCCAATTTTGACAAAGTATGGACAATTAGAGATACGCTTGACAACACAATTTCAATTGACTCGTCATCATACATCTACGATACAGAATTTCAGCGATAGCCGTTAGGAGCATTTGAGCCTGTCTCTATGGATTTAGCACGAAAAATCGTGATGAAGACTGTACCAAAGTCATGTGAACTTCTAATTCCAACATCACTGCTGCTTGAGTGCTAATGCCCAATATTCCCTTCACTAAACTGATGCTATTAATATATATATATATATATATATATATATATATATATATATATATATATATATATATATATATATATATATATATATATATATATATATATATCTCATTCCCATCATTTTTCAAAACTGCCATCGTAAAGTCTCTGCTGAAGAAATCATCACTTTACCATAGCGATTTAAAGAACTACCGCCCAATTTCTAATCTCCCGTTCATATTCAAAATCTTAGAAAAAGTTGTTCGAACCCATCTTGTATCTCATTTGAATTGAAACAGTCTTTTTAGCAATGTACAGTCTGCATATCGCCCTTGCCACAGAACTGAAACTACTCTTCTGAAAGTATTTAATGACATTCTCTCTGATTTGGATAGCGGAAAGATTACAGTCATCACCCTCCTCGATTTGTTTGCAGCATTTGATACACTAGACCATGATATATTAATTCACTGTCTCCAGCATGTCGTTGGCATTCACTGTACCGCCTTACAGTGGTTCAAGTCCTACTTAGTCAACAGCACACAAATTGTATCTGCAAATAGAATACACGTAATCCCAGTTGATCTATGTTGTGGTGTTCCATATAGGTCTGTTCTTGGACCTGTTCCCTTCATTCTCGAAAAACTCAGCCGCCCTCAAGTGTCATAAATCATCACCCAGTGTCTCACCAACTGTACGTTGATGACACTCAAATATATCAATCTAGCTACCCAACTGAAGTTGATGTTACCATTCAATGAGTAGATAGATGTGAAATCATGGATGACAAATAACATGCTGCAAATGAAGGATGATAAAACTGAAGCCATTCTGATCACAACACAAAGACTTTCACATTCACATCCTTTACCTCAAACAATATACATCAGAAACACCAAGATTAAATTCACACAGTCAGTGGGAAACCTAGGTATTACTAGAGACAGTACTCTCACATGGCACCTACATGTCATGAACATATGCAAGGCTGCACATCTTGAGCTCAGACGAATCAGCTCTATTCGCAAATATATTTCCGTTGATGCCACTAAAACACTTGTGTGTTCTTTAGCACTTTCAAGACTGGACTATGTTAACTCAATTCTGTCTGGTTCGTCACAATATCTACTCCAGAAACTTCAAAACGTTCAAAACACAGCTGCTCAGATCATCTTTAGAGTACCACGATCAGAGCACACTCCCCTCATCTCTGACTCTGTACCCTACACTGGCTATCCTTTTGATCCAGAATCAAGCACAACATTTGTTCTCTGTGCTACGTTTCACTGACGGACTCCAGTCCAGCATACCTATCCGGCCTCACCATATATTCACACCAGCAATATACTTACGCTCCTCTTCTGACAATCATATTCTCATTGTTCCCACTAGGAAAACTTACATACCTAGGCCCAGCAACATGGAACGAATTGACCATTGAAATTAGACACAAAGACTCGGTGATTCCTTTCAAGAGTGCTCGACTGCAAGAACAAACTTAAAGACCTAATAATGTACCTTAAATATTTTCAGCATTTTTTTCTTCCGATTTCATGGTTTTTGTTTTTTTCTATAGTCATATCCTTATAGATGTTGTAAAGAGCTAAGAGATTCTAAAGATAAGGCGCAAAACAAATTTGACATTATTATTATTATTATTATTATTATTATTATTATTATTATTATTATTATTATTAAAAGTATCATGCGACTTGTAATGAAAACATTTAAGGGGAAAATACTACGTTTGCCGTAAACCATACATAGAGGGGATATAGTTTGTTATTAATTTACTTTTTCGGCTATTTCAGATCTGTCAAATCCCAAATTGCATATGCACATGTTAAAGTCCCTACACTGGTTTGATCGAATAGTTTCAGCTGTCAATCAATAGTCAAATCTAAATTGTGTATATCCCTTCTTAGTAAATACTTACATTTATTAGATATTGATACTACATTATTCATGCCGTCGGAAAACGTTTCATTGTTAGACCTAAGTACTTATATTCATCTGCAACATCAATATCGACATGGGTTATATCAAATTTATATGTATGATTCTCCTTTGTCACTAAATGCGATATTTTGTTGTTTTCTCTTTGTTTACTGTACGTTTCCAGTTATCGCAATATATGTTAAAAATATCAAGATTTTATCGCATGTCATTATGATTATCTATGACATGTGTAGTACCTTGCGTGATCTAGTCACTGCAACATTCCGAGGTTATACGGTTCCATAGAACGTCATCTGAAGCTGTGCATTAAATTTTTGCTTCTGGTTTTACATCCGGGATATGATTACCAACACTTTCTATGACGGCAATAATAATAATAATAATAATAATAATAATAATAATAATAATAATAATAATAATTTTAATAATTTGATGTCAGTAATTGAGAGTGAGAGACCAAACTGACAGGAGGGAAAAAAACTGACGCATTGTGGGTCTAGGACTAGGTTTGTTTTGTCTGGAGAAAGAGAAACGTTGTATAATATGAATACTTCTGTTGAGTTTGAAATAAGAAACCAGAACGATATGAAATATATCGGTATTCTTCATAGTCTGTTTTTATACAGTAAGTAATGCGGCTGAATACAATATACAAAATGATGATAATTTAATTTGCATTAAACATGTTTTGCATAAGGTCGAAAAGTACCAGGTCGTAAAAAAAATGCATTATGAGAATGAAACATGTGCATACTAAATATTAATTAGAGCGAGCTTTGGATCTGGCAGACTAGAATGAAAACTGCGACAACACACTAATTAGTCATTTTTTTTCTGGGTTACGTCCCAACCTGTTATTCTGCAGTCATGTTCACGTTTTGTTATATTACCGTATCTTCGTTTCCTTATCTAAGTCGTGCACTTCCAGACAAAACAAATGTAAATAAACCCCTTACCTCTTACAAAAATATATCAAATACTGGATTTTATTCATCAGGCTATATAAATATATATTATTTGACATGTACATTCATACTATAATACCGCTGTTTTTTACTACATATGATTACCTCGTAGATTTCTTTACATGTACATTCACACTATAATACCACTGTTTTTGCCTAATTTCCATCAGATATATTGCAAATACTAAAAACATCCAGATTTACATTTATACTTCTGAACAAGTTTGAGTAAATTAACGAATCTAATATTTTTATAAAGACTGGACACGACTTATAAGCGAGTGAAGACGGTACGTTATCTTCAATAATTGCAATTCGATCAGAATTATGTGCAGATTAAACGTTTTCAAATCCTGTGTTGCCTTTGTTTCTTATTTTGTATTGTGAATAGTTTTATCTTCGCCATTTTAAAACTTGCCAATATTTTCTGTGATCATTGCTTTTGATTGCACATGATCTTTTATTGTTTTTTTCTTTGTACATACTGTATATTTACAAAAAAAATTCGATTTAACTTATTAAAATTAGTGACAGTAATATATATATATATATATATATATATATATATATATATATATATATATATATATATATATATATATATATATATATATATAAGATGATAAAAGTATTAAAACATTCATCATAAATTTTCTCAAGAATCATAAAGAATGACTTCTTCGTCTACTGATCATAAACTGTTGCCATTCACTCTCATTAACATCAAATTATTTACACCTTCTTCGTCATTGTCCTTATTTATGACCATTCTGTTTTTCATCCCTCGTTCGCGATGCTGTCCTTCTGACCCGAACACGTTTCTTCTTTGAAGAGGTATTATTTTCAGGTGCATCGTCTGTATGTTTACATCAGCTCTTCAAAGTTTGAGAAACATACTGATGAATAGCAATGTTGGAGTATCCGTGCTATGCTAATAGAACAGACCTCTTTTAACTTCATGTGTACACTAGTCCTTGCTAAATCATTTAATTATATCTGATAACCTCGTATTCCCCTTGTTCATTTTCGTTGTATGCGAATTCATACAGCATCTTTCTCTTTTTTGTGTTTTTTTCTCTTGCTCTGTATTGCATACGGTTAATACTTAGAGTGAACTTGACGATAAAAGGGTGATTTCCACGTTCTCGAGGCGTCCATATTGTTGGAGGTAAAGTAAGCACGTGGGTAATCAATCGGTTATTCTTGAGCGTCAGCTGTATGCAGATATCCTGAAAAAAGCTTTAACTTTCTCTTCACTAATGTTTGATCCTTCATTGTCATTCAACCACAAAAAGTAACATTCCTCCTGAACTGTACCTCTAAATTGTCCATCTGCTTCAGTTTTCTTTCCTTTTGCATATCGTATGACAGATCCGAGTTCTATGTCAGACATTCATGGTTCACAGTTCGAACAAAATACTTGAGAGTACCTGACTGATATCATTGGATACGGTCTGCTGCTAATATGTTGGTTTTGTAATTCTAACGGTTCATGATTCTGACTTAGACAGCATCTTCCGTCTTTTAATTTTCGCAGATTTGAAAATCAAACTCTACCACCACCCATCACTCTCGATCTCGGTGGCAGGCTTGCAACTGAGAGACATATTTATTTAAAACCACGTATAAAATGTACATGCCATACCTCAGACAACTCTCGACTTATGCATTTCGGCTATGTCTTTTACCTCCAATTATACTGCTGCATATATATATATATATATATATATATATATATATATATATATATATATATATATATATATATATACATGCACGCACGCACATATAGTAATCCATAATGCTACTGGATGGACATGTGTGTATGATGATTATGCAGGCTACTTTAGCGAATATTCCGTCGTTTTGTATGAATATGCATAAACCCACTGACTTCTAAAAATGGTATTAACAGCTGTAACAGCTGCCTCGCGAGGAACACGGCATTAAGAGGTTAGTGTTAGGACTGGTCGGTCTGGTGTCAGGATAATGGGACTGGATGGGACATCATGTTACATGTTTGCGGCATGATGCCCCCGTACTTTACATCACTATAAACTGTCACACTGCATACATTATGACGATATCACTGAAAATATTGTTAAAGCTGCGTTTCAAATCCAATTCACACACACACACACACACACACACACACACACACACACACACACACACAAACCCATACAACAAAGTGCTACGAGTTCGAGTACATTTTTGTCTCACCATGATTTGGATAAGCTAGTGAAAATTTATCTTCCAAGCACAATCACATTTCAATGGACAATTAGCGCATTTGCATTGATGTATAAGAGAATGCTGTGCGATGTTGTTGCTGACATAGTTTTAAGTACTCATGAAAAACGAGGAACTCTTTGTACATACACCTTTGAATTAATAAAGTGTAAATATTATGGTTAGTGGCTTGCGATGATGAACTTTTACAGACAGTAAACCAGTCTTATTAAAATCAGATTTCTACTGTCCTCACTGAAGATCTGGCCGAGTATGGGTCATGTTCTTGTGGCCTATGTTATTACCATAATCGCTAATTGTACCAGCCGATCAGATGAAGCACGATATCTTCGCATTTGGGAGACGTTTTGATTCACTTATTTAAAGCTGCATTTCCAATGACTAATTCAAAGGTCATGAGAACATGACCTCTAAGCGGCGTCTATAAGATTTTCACGTAGGACAGTGGAGCAACGTTCCCTCTAAGCTGCTCAGGCATCCCCACGCCGCTGAATTGTCAAATTTTGCTCAGTCCAACATTAAATTTTGCTCGTCTCCGTAATGCTTGCGCAGTGCAGCAAGCACTGCGCGCACACCTACCATTCGCTTAGAGGGAACGTTGCAGTGGAGATCCGATTTTGTTTTCAGATTAGGGCAGCAAGCTAAACTATACCATTTCCACATATAAACGTAAAAGCTTTACTACTGCGACTCGGGTTCTCCTCGACTGACCCACTTACTACTAAAACCACCTCTAATTGCTAACAAGAGCGTAAAAATTACTACAATGATGGGCTCTTGTATCTTACACACTCGTGTCCTTATTTTCACCTCCGTATGCTATAAACTGTCATTTCTGAGAATTAGGGAGACCAACCTAAATCGAACTATGTTTGCTTTATACGTCAGTTGGCGCCAAGAAGCATGTGTTGTTAGACTGCAAGTGTTTTGAAGCCTTGGGTAAATAATTTTGCGACGGAAAGTAAACTGAGGTATAAAAGAAACAAACTGAATTTAGTTCGATTGTATTTGTGCAAGAAAAACTCAGAATTCCTTATCCAACTTTGTTTCTTCTTCTGTACTGATACCGTTAGGTGGACACGGTATCTTTGGTACTTTGATTATGTTCTTGTTATAGTTTAGTTCATTGATTAATCAAACAATTGATAAAAAGGGTCATGTATAAAATCTCGGCAATATTGATATTGTTTAGAAATCCAAACTTCATTAATGATGTGAGTACATAAAAAATAAAATAAATAAATAAATTGTTACTACCGAATTCATTTGTCTCGGACAGAACTCCGTATCAACACTAGTTTCAAATTAATTTCCTTTATGTAATACCAAACTTCAAACAAGCAGACAATAACGGCTAAAAATGTGTGTGCACATCTTGTGTACCATTTACTTTTATATTTATCTGCATTCGTGGTGGCCTAAGGTGACGTTTTCTCCTTTTAAAGCCATCATGTTCACGCAAATGTCAACGTCTTGACTTGTACTGAGACAGATTCATGACAACTAGTATGGTTGCATGAACGTGTTAACTGAGAAACATCCGTACTTACTATGCTTTTTGGAATAAAGACAAAACCAGCACATGTTTTGCACTTATTTTGAGAATTTGTGTCTACCACTTTAGCTGTTGCCCAAGAATCTTCCATTGTGTAAACATTTATCACCTTAACTGCATTCGGTCACAGGTAGGACACTTGGGCGTTACAGTGTATATGCCGTGTGTGCAAAATAGACGTGATAAATATATTTTTAGGAGAAGAAGACACATTTGTGATAGCTACAGATATCCTGTCAGAAACATTACTTAGGCGGAAATTTTCTTCACGCACTGTATTGCATATTGTATCTTTACAGAAATTGTTGAATAATTTCCTGTTACCTCTTTAATGAAACAAAAATTGCGCCCGCTGAAAATACGTGTTCTGCTATCGATTGAAATAAATAACGCCTTGAATAGTAAAAACAAAAGAAAAAAAATATAAAGAAAGCAAACATACCTATTCAAATGAAAATTCCACTATCTTCAATTTAAGCTTATATGTTTGTTTGTCGTGGTATCGCACTTAAAAATACTTCTGGAGGATAGATGACCTGTGTTTCAAAAAGTACCATATACTATACAAGAGTCCAATAATAAGGCGGAAGTTCTATTGACTGAAATGAAGTGAAAGGAATCACGAGAAGAATATTTCTCCCTCTTTTCATCTTTTGCTATTACGGCGTATTGAAATATTCCTAAGAAACCCCAGCATGACAATTTTGTAAAAAGAATAAACATGTAAATGTTTACTTATATGTTTAGAGTTAAGATGTGCGTAATATAAACGCAGTACGAAAGTGTCTGCCTTGACCTTTCACATTGACCCTGATATAGCAGATAGTTTCAAACGTTGCAGATACCTTCATTTTAAGTTTTATCTAATCCTAAAGTAATAGTTTAAATATAACCGAAAGTTATTGAAGATTTGGGAATTTAAGTGCATTGCCCATGGTACCACGGTATCCAATCTATTGGTACCATAGTATCCAGTCTATTTGTACCACGGTATCAAGTCTATTGGTACCACGGTATCCAGTCTATTGGTACCACGGAATCCAGTCTATTGGTACCATGGTATCCAATCTACTGGTACCACGGTATCTAATCTATTCGTACCACGGTATCCAATCTATTGGTGTGAGTCAAACCAGCACTCATCCTGTCGAATTGTTTAGCTTCTGAAACCTTGAACAACCTTGACTCGCCAAGGTCAATGAATTAGCGCAGTCCAATATATTCCTTTGATATATCTACTGTTTTTGAAAATCCACCAATGTCTACACGTGTGTGTGTGTGTGTGTGTGTGTGTGTGTGTGTGTGTGTGTGTGTGTGTGTGTGTGTGTGTTATTATGTTCAACAACCATCACAGATGAAACTCACGTCAAGATCTTCAGGGTTGAAATAAATATCAGATTGCAAACTATCAACCTTTTATTACCGCAGTACAACGCACTCAATTTTTTCACATTTGGTTTTGCCGTTAAGCAATATTTTCCAGTGAAACTATAACATTTTGTAAATATTTTTTTTTAATAATGTAAAACTATCACTCTGAACAGGCGTAGTCTGCAGCGAACGAGCAACGAGCATGTCATTACTGAGTACTCTAGCGGTGGAAGTCATTCCAGCACAAGTCATTCGCGCCATGTTTGGTGTAGGGCTCACTAAGGCTACAAATTAGAGCCTCAGGGCGGCCAACAAGAAGACAAAATTTCTTCTTGTCTGGGACAAAGACGATAACGAAAAAACAGGGGCAATTCGAAGTACATGCGAAATAGAGGGAAAAAGCAGCGGGGACCTGCCAGCAGCACCCCACCCCCAACACCTACGGTCAACGTGGAAACTGCCCTTAAAGCACCTGAAATGGGTGCACCTGTACAAGAGGATGCAGTGAAACTACTACGGGACCAGATAGCAGCGCTATCAAACAAACTAGAAGCTCATTTTATGACGGGTGTTGTGGACGTGGCCACTTCACCGATTCCGATTCCGGAGCTTCTACCTACACCACCGCCACCCACCCCTTTCCACCACCAAAAAAGGGGAAGGCAACCAAGGGGAAGGTAATTAAGACCAGCACACCTACTACACCTATCCCTACGCAGTCACCAAGTTTGGCAGTAAACTTGGACAAGAAGTTGGAGGCTGCCTCGCATTCGCCACAGGAGGAGGAGTCATTCAAGTCACCAGTGAACACCGTCAAAATGAAAAAAGGGGCCAAGGAACAAATCCTGGGAAAACTGTGCAATGACCTGGGGCTTTTCAAACTACTTATGGACAAAAAGAAAGCCGGGAATTTCCTGAATGCCATAACATATATAGGATTCAGGTCATTGCAAACATCGCCGCCTAGGACCAACCAATGGAACTATGCCCTCAAACTAATAACGAGCTATTACTGTGAATTTTTTGAAAACAGACCACTCCACCACCTCTACGATGCTGCGCAGCACATTGCCTCCCTTCACGGGCTTTACTTCCCAAAAGTAACGAGGGAGGAACAAAGAACAGCTGCCTACATCACAGAGTTAGAGGACAGAGGGGGCACCTTCTACCCAGCTGCACAACAGCCCTTTTAAGGGCTTCAATCACTGTCATTTATTCTTAATAGAGTTCTCATTTGGCAAGAGAACTCTTTTTGAACAAGCTCTTTTGAAAAATCCAATACGATATTTTTTGAAACACCGCCTCAAAATTTACAATCTATTTCAACCTAACAGTGACACAACTATATATGTCGCAAAGACATTTTAGTTTAAAATTTGTTAGGGCCTTATTATATGTACACTATGTACTAGTAATATTGGTATGTTAAGTGTTAGGAAAATCCTACAACTTATAGGATTTGACTCAATTGCATAGGTGGCTGACACGTTATTGGTTTTATTTTGTCCATTAGCTAAACCGGACTGAATTTGAAATAATAAGTATGGCTAGGGCGTTCTAGGGCGTTAACGACATCCATCTACGACATCGGCTGGCCGACCTCCGGGACCTTTTCCTCCTTTTCCTCGTCCAGAGCCCATCAACATAGCGATACTAGAAGACTATTTTTCTCTCGCTATTTGGTGCCATTGCACCTCTTTTGTAACAAACTCACCGATTGGTTGATAGGTTTGAGTGTGTGTTGGGTCTATTCCCACTCACCCAGGGCCTTTCACTCATGTCATTAGCCATTTTTTAGTGGTATGACATGACGGCCAATTAAAAAGCGCATTATGTGCGTTAAATGTCCGTGGGGATGTGGCACCATTCCTTCCCCATGGGAAACCGACCACTATTAAAAATATGGTGGTTTAAACCAGTGATCACATGACCCTTTGCGGCCGGCATCACTTTAAATCAAACTATCTATCTATCTGAACAGGCGTCAGATCTTCCCGATATGATGACCATCTTTACACATTAGTGGGTCGAAAAGATGTACGAGTGCTTTGTCCTTGTGACATATATTAGACTTAATGAGTTTGCATCTTTTAGTATTTAATGCGTGTAACAAAGGTGGTGTATTGACTTATTCATGACACGTTGTAAGTTCAACATTGAAAGTAGGACTACATGCCAGAAATAAGCAATTGCATGTGTGTTTGAGTGAAACATATTTGTACAAACACGGACCGGTAGTAGAAAATTGTTTTTCTGTCAGTCCATTCAACGTGTGTGCTCCCCTTGTTATTATGTAGGGACAGTGTTCATTTGAACAATTTAATTTTATTGATGCGTTTACCAAGGTGTAGATAGGGTTATCATATCGGAATCTTGGCTAGCGACGATGCCGACATCATAGCTCTGAGCATGCCAACTCATTATCTGGCTATCCATTGGTATGCAGAGGACTCAAGGTCTAGAATTCTTACTTAACTTAAACTAGTCTCAGACTAATAAATACTTCAGCGAGTAAACACTCCTAGGTAAGTGAATTTCTAGCTGTTGTAATCATGTGATCGAAGACATGTCTTCGTGTTTATTTAGCAATTTTTGTTTTTTCAGCTGTCAAACAAGCTTTCAGTAATATCGTGACACCTGTCATCATTCTGTAGAGGTGTGTCGCAAATGACTCTTTATGGCTAATTACTACGAAATAAGTCATGTTAAAGTGAGTGAGTGGCAGGACTGCATTGTAAATTCCCAGCCTGCATCGGTAGGCTTGCGTAAACATCACTTTGAATGCTCCAGAAGAGTTTTATAGGGACTGATCTAAATCTTTATTTCAATGGTTTCAACATACAGATTTCTCAGCACCGAACGACCTCTACAACAAGTTTTTCTTTGCCAACGATAATCTTTCTCATCATTATTATCATCATCATATTCTTGGAAGGTCTCCGACACTTGTAAGTTAAAACCAGTGTTGGACTGGCCCATCTGACAATATGTACAAAGGACATGGGATGTGGTTTATTTCCGATAATATGGCAGATTAAACTGTTTGCCTCTACTTTTAACGAAATCAAATTTTTTGTTATAAAGGAGGATCGACTAGGATACAGATTTAAATACATGATATGCGTCTTGGATGTGAACTGGTGTGCCACTTTGGATTACATTTTTCGGCAATATATGCATTTTTTGAAGCAGAAAAAAGATAAGGATTGAAAATAACCTGCAGCAAAATCTTTCAATATCTTTTCCTTTGCTGTTTTCTATAGTACCTTTTCTTTCCATTTCCTACATATTAACTTGGAGTTTTCATTATTTGCATTCGCCATCTAATTTTGTTTTGAACATCAAAAATAAACTTGTCAATTCTTGACAAGAGATGTCCTTTACTTTTTGAAACATATTACTTTTATAGAAATAAACGATGCTTGAACTAGAATGACAAATCCTTCACGCGATTAAAAATTAGGAATATTGTAACAGAATTATCGCCAATTTCAAATATGCCAAATATAAGTATTATTTTAGCATTGTTTCTAGCACTGATATTTAATGAATGAAGAGCGCATGAAATTCCTATTTTGGAACTCGGAGTATACCTCCGTCACATCATTCGCAATTTTGAGGCCAATCCCGAGAGTATACCATCAGAGAAAAACTTGTATATTTGTTGTGTTATATTCATTTTACAAAGTTGTAACATCTTGATAGTTTCTATTTATCTTGTTGTACTTAATATCTACATATGTTTGGAGGGGTTGATCTTGCTAATTTTTGCGCACACTATTTTCACATTTACCCTGAGTATGCACTTGGAACACTGCTGCATACAGACAACTATTCAGATCATAACTCTAATGTATGAATATCAATGCCATTAATTGATGCTGGGACCACTTTTGTATTTATGGTACAAAACTGACCGAGAATTAGCCACTGTAGCTGATTAATAATTTATTTCTCAACTTTTCTGTAAATACTACAGTAAATTTAAATAAAGTAGTCTGGTGGTACCAGTAGATTGTAGGGGGTTTGGATGCAAATAATTTCCGTCGAATAAAGTGCATGATTTTTCTGTAAATTTATTTGCCGACAAACATCAGGTATAATGTTTGCCTTGCAGAAATAACAGAGAGTGTCCAAATGCCATCACATCTCCTTGGGCCCGTGCAAAGAGCAATCTAGATTGTTCTTAATTAAGCCATTTAAATATAAATCTATTCATGCCAATCATACACAGTAGTTCATTGTGAATATTTATTAGAAAATAAGCCTTTCCACCAGCCTCTATAAATGTGAGAAGAATACAGTACTTATCAACAGAGTTGCACATATTTTATCAGCTAATCGCTGTAAGAAACATATGCCAGAAAACCGGTTCTAAAACAGAAAATAACCAAATGTCTCACTTTTCCTTATGTATACCAACCCCTCCAACAATAAATATCACTTAGAGTCCGATCATTTTAGTTTTGGTTTTTTTTTTTGTTTTTTTATGGTTTAACGCCATTTTTCAGCACAATATATAGGCTATACATGGCGGCCAGTATTAGTGGTGGAGGAAGAAACCGGAAAAACCCCGGAAAGAACCACCGACCCACGAGAAGCTACTGGCAAGCTTTCTCACTTAACTACATTAGCCGAATCTTAGACTCGAACCCACGCAGACAGAGGTGAGATGGCAGTGGTCCGTAACGGACAGCGCTTTAGACCACTCGGCCACTCGGGGCCCCTTTAGTTTTGGCATAAAGTGGGAAACAATGAAGCCAACATTTTTTTTTTTTAACATTTGGTCTTAAGATAATGGAGACATATTTTCTTTCTTCAAATCGTAGGGAACTTATTTTTTGAAACTATTGAGGGGGGGGGGGGATTTGGGATTGTTTGTCGAGCCGGAATATTCTTTACATTTATCTCTAAGACCGCTCCGGTGGCCTAGTGGTTAGAGCGTCCGCCTCGGATCAAAAGGTCGCGGGTCCAACCTCCGGCCGAGTCATGCCAAAAGACATTCATTTTTAAAAATTTTAAATTGGTACTAACGACTACCTCGCTAGGTGTTCAACATTAGGAGGTTAGTTTTACGAATGGTCTGACTGGTGTTAGGATAATGTGACTGTCATGCTACTGGCTGCGGCATGATGTCTCAGTTCTCGGCATCACTATAAACTGCCACAGCATATATCGTAGCGATATATCTGAAAAATATGTTAAAGGTACGTTACAAATCCATATATATACCATCACACACACACACACACACACACACACACACACACACACACACATACACACACACACACACACACACACATTTATATCAAGGTGCATTTTTTCAACTGATAAAATGTGTATAACTGTTTTTATTTCTTTCCTTTTTGTTTTTTTGACTTTCTGTCAATGAGAGTGAGAATATTTTATAAAAGATATTTGAGGTCAGAATTAATTTCTCTTTAACTTCCAGGTACCCTCTCTTTAAAAATTTACATTAAAGTAGTAGTCTAATTTCACGTAAATTCTGTACAGGCAAACGCTTCAGGATTAATTTAATTTCTTCAATAGCTAGAGTCTGAAGCCTGTGTTTGAGGTATGGTCAAGGGTCTGGTTCATTCACTAGTGGTGACATGACTAAACAAAGCTGTCAGACACGTTCCTTCTATTTTTACCTGAGATATATAGTTTATGAATTCCGAGGAACGCATTTTTTGTCACTTATAGGTCATCTTAGTTGTGCATAAAACAGACAAATGAACACGGCGTGATCAACTTCACAGTGAACTAAAGCAACACGTAAGATTCACACTTGGATGCACTTTCTCATAAAAATTAACGACAGTGGTCGTCTGCTTTAGAAATGTTACATATTGCAAATGTACATGAATTGTGAAGTAAATTTCCTGCAGTCAACTTGAAATTAGGGTCCGACCAATGAAATGGGACGAGGGGGGAGAGGAGACGTTGCATTTTTTTTAAAGTTTTCTGTCCTCAGCTAGCTTGAAAAAACTTCTTTCGTTTAGTTTGTAGAATCAGAGAAAGAATTATGCCAAATTTATTTCTGGAAAAAGTTACATTGTTTTGAGGTATAAGGCATAATGCAACAAAATATATCGAAATTCGAAAGAAAATCACAGGCCCCTCAGCATCCCAGAAATTAAATACTCGGTCTCTAAGAAAAAATGAGACGAGCATGTTAAATCTAGGTTTCTTTGAAAAGTATGTATATTACATAAAACAAGAAAGGAGGTGAATGGGAAGAATGAGATCTTTTCGTCAATGTGCATAACAATTAACTTAGCTTCCGAATGGCATGAATTTTAAGATTGTACATTAATGCTGTTAACGGATACGAACACCAGAAGTATAAACATTATTGTTGATGATGGTAAATGTTCAAGAGCGGGTAATCAGGACATCTCCGGTGGGAAAATTCGGCAGTAGTAGAAGCGCATTGATTGGTCGAAGCTTGATTGATCACGCGTTCGACATGAAAGAACCTGAGAGTCCGCCGTCGAAGGCCCCTCTCCAGATAGCACGATTTTAAGAAATGGAAAGCTCTGTCGAGCGTTTGCACAGTGGTGGTGGTTGACACACACACACACACACACACACACGCGCGCGCGCGCGCTCTTATGCAGAGAAAGAGACTGTGCATCAACAAAACAAACAAAACAAGGCCTAAGCACCAGTGGCATCCTGAGTGTAAATGGTGTCTGGGGCAATGATGATGGCCCAAAGGGGTTTTGGCGCCTCAATGTCTATGGCGACTTGGTTTTGCTACACCATGACCTCTGGCATTCGTGGCAAACAGACGGTGCGCGTCTGCTCACATCTCCTTACAACGCTACTGCCATGCGCAAAAAAAACCAATGGCAATTCCTGACTACTACACATTTCAATGTCAGGGAAATATGTATACAAAGAATAAATAATCGGAAGAAAAATCTCTCGATCGATCAATCGATCGATTTCATGTTATATTTCTAACGTATATCCCATCCCATGCAAATACGTTCAAGAGGATCTTTAGTGGAGGGGGGGGGGGTAATTGGTTTAAGCCAACATTATTTGTATCCTTTCATTCATATATTCGTGTTAAGAAAGTTTTTAAAACTCAAAACACTTTTTAAAAAATGTATTTTAATGCATTGGTAGATGATATGCAGAAGGTAGTTGTATTGCATGTGAACTTTTTCTGACCGCTCCGGTGACCTAGTGGTTATAGCGTCCACCTCAAATGCAATAGGTTGCAAGTTTGAATTATATTACTAACCTAAAAACCAACTTGACAACTTTACACTATTTCACAGATTTGCATCGTATTTACTTGACAGATCGCGCAGACTTGCACTACTAAGCCATTATTTTAGGCTACCTTCTGGTAAGACTAACACGCCGTGTAACGAAATTCCATATCCTGAAATTAAATGTCATAGATATTCAACTAATATTTGTGCTGACTGTACAGATTACATTTTAATGGAACTAGTTTCTAGGGAAAACGATGCAATGTTGATAAATAATTATTATTCCACACGTTGGAGTATTTCACGGCAATAAAATATAGAATTATAGTTTGAAAATCGTCAGTAAAATTATGAGTGGGTTAATAACTGAGTATACGCTTAGAAGACGCTAATAGTAATGGACTATTATCTAAAACAAGTATAGCTGTTAGTCATAGTGTTTACAACTAATAATGTAATTTTTGTTTAAAAGAGATAAGCAAGTTGTGAGTATTTATTTACTTATTTATTGAATATCAAGGAAATATATGTTTTGTTTTATCTTGTTGTTTTGTCCTAACGACTCAGCTCTACACCTGGCAAACACCATGATCACGTTTTATATAATGAATTTTCATTATACTATCGTTTAATGTAATGGTATTCATGCAAAAGAATTACAAGCTTCTCTGCAGATTTCCACAAACATTTAAATAAAATCCAACTCAAGAGCGTATGTCAACGGAAAGATTGCTGATTGTCCCCAACAAATGAAGATTATTACGCCATGGCTCTAAGTAATATTTTGACCAATCGTTTGTTGTTTCAGTATGATGTGATTAATTGAATTGCAATAGTACACATGGTGTGATAGCTGGTGATATTTGACAGAGACACTAAAAATAATTATTTCGAATATATAAATTAGTTACTTATAATACTGTCTTCATGTCTCATCGCTTTTGGCTCGATATTGTATCAATAAAGATAACATTACTGGTACTTATAGCGATGCTAATTCAGAGGAAAACTATTGTCATTCTTTGGCACTTAACGTCTCAAAAGTCTAACTCAAAGATATCTAACACGTGTCTTGAAACGTCAACTTTCTCAACATCACAAACGTCACCTGTATTACTGAAAACGTGTTATTGTACAAGTGAATATTGTTCATAAAATCGAGGTCTAGTTAGTTGTGAAACTATGTCTCAGTATGTATGTATGTATGTATGTATGTATGTATGTATGTATGTATGTATGTATGTATGTATGACATGTGTGTGTGTGTGTGTGTGTGTGTGTGTGTGTGTTATCTACGGGACCTTGTATAAAGATTCTAAAGTTACTGTCTCCACTCTGAACATACAATGTTCATGATTTATACCGGCTTTAATTTGACACTTGGTTCGAGTCATCCTGGAAAAGGACAGATTATTAGTATACGCGTATGACGTGGTGATAGTAGCGTCGTGGTTTGAATTACGAATTTAAGAAGCGACTTAAGTGCTTGTTCGCTTCCGTACCTCGTCATTAAAAACAAATTTTGTTACAAAAATGATAAATATTTATTTGCAAATATTCCAGTTATGTTCTTATAACGTGTTTTCCGTTATATTTGTAATCAATTACTAAATCATATGCAATCTTTAATTTTGAAACAGAATTTTTTTTTTTTTTTTTTTTTTTTATTTTTTATTTTTGCTTTTGGAAACATCCGTACATGCACACCAGTAAGTTTAGGATCCCGATGTATATAATTTGATTTGTATTCATTGTCTAATGATCACTGTCTCCACGTAGTAAAAATACACGCCTTTATCCAGACCAGGGGCTGCTCGGGGTAGGAGATGGACCAAACCGCTCCCCCTCCTCCCGAAATGAGATTTTAAAAAGAAAACGGAACTCTTTTAAAGGTAAGTTTAATTTACATTTCGATGGCTAAAAGTATGGTTCACACCGTCGCCGCAATGTCAGCACTCGGTTATCAGGCAATTTACTATAAAGTTTTAAATGGTATTCATGTGTCGAGCAGCCCAAATGTGACACTAAGGGTAACTAAATAATTCCAAAACTTGTCTCTACTACTATCTCGTTTAGGTCATTTTATTATATATTTGATTGTAATTTTGTAAAATCTCTGTTAACATGTGGGGAGTGGGTGCAAAATAACAGATTGTGTCTGCTTTTTAAGGCACATATGTTGTCAAATCATCAAATTTGGTGATACCTAGTTTTGTATGTTGTCAAGTTCTTTAGTTTTGGAGGTCAGTGAATCTTTTAAGCAGCCTGCAACCCTATGATGTCTAAAAAAAAGTAATATTATTTGAAAAACACCCGAATTTATCAAGTTACTTTCGAGCGTGTCCAATTTTCTTTCGATTGTGATCGACCATTACCATTCATTTCGTTTGCTGAGCCAACACAAGTGTCTCTTCCAGACACGGCCACTTATTAATCGATAGGATGGGATCTTTAATTAATGTGTTGAAGATTGATACATTGTGCTGTAAATAACGTTTATGGTTTTTTATGCGTACTCGATAAAAACAGGCAAATCTCAGTACAGGTAATCACGGATGATAAAGGGGCTTAGTGTATTGTTTACCTTGGTTTGTGACGATGAGCCCCACCTCAGCCACCCGCAACCCTACCCCAAAAAGTAAAGAATAGGCTTAGATAGAATAGGCGCATTCTCCTTCACTAATCTAGCTGGAGATCCGAGTGGTCTAAAGCGCTCACCGCCATCTCACCTCTGTCTGCGTGAGTTCGAGTCTCGGGCTCAGCCAATGTGGGTATCTGAGAAAGTTTGCGGGTAGCTTCTCGTGGGACGATGATTCTTTCAGTGAGTTTCCCAGGTTCTTCCTCCGCTGTTAATACTGGCTGCCATGTATAACATATCTTGTGCTGAAAATGGCGTTAAAGCCTATAACAACAACAACTGATCTAGCTAATAAATGCATAAATCTACTATAAGTGTTTTGCACAGTCGACATTTTTGCTTATTGGTGTGGTCCCTCTCTGACTTACATCATAGAGGAGACTTCTTAGTGTCGAAAGTTAAAGGATTTATGTTTTTGTTTTTTCCCCATCGTGCAGATGTTTGTTTATATTAAGTTCATTAATGTTTCGGATTTAAATAATCTGGATCCAGGATTTGCACACCTCCCTATTCTAGTGTATTAACATCTCCTTGACCCTGGCTGGCGATGGAGAGTATTTACATATAGTGATCCTTGCCAGGGATCGGTAGTGTAAAGTGTTTGGTATGTGAGAGTACTACTTGTTTTGTACAGACTGGCTATAAAGGTCCAAAATTTATTGGGTTGTAATTTAATTAGTGATTCATTATACTCTGGACGTTCGGCGTGGCTTAGTTGTCGATGCCGTACTTCCATGTCAATGGAAAGTGTACTGTAATTTTAGTATATGTATGCGCAGATGGAAATATAAGTATACAAAGTTGAAGATAGTATCTGTATGTTAAATGTGTGCATGTGATGTGTATTTATCTTAATACATCGCATTTTAAATGATTTATTCTGCATTTCTGTTTTCGTGATGTTCATGTTGCCGGCCTTGCTTTTGGGGAGATTAGGTACGATCCGTACATGTATGTCTCGTAGCATTGACATCGTACTATCATATTCTCCTTACTCAGCTAGGCCAGATTGAATTGCTATTTATTAGTGTTATACGAGGTATTTGTTTGAAACGTTTGTTATTTAATCACCATGACCTCTGAGGTATATTATTTAATGTAAATATTGTTTAAAATTTTTCTCTAGCTACCTTCATTATGGAGTTAATAAAGGTTATTAGTTTATTGTATATCTTTTATCATCAAAGTTGTTTGTGGAAAGAAGTCGTGTATCTTCTATTGCACTATATTTGTCAATGATTTTTTTCTTTAGTTCTTGTCTTTATTTTCCCATTTTTTTTTACACCTACGTATTAAATGATCTTTTGAATCTACATGGTGACCGTATAGTGTACTGTGCGGTATAGAATTTATAATATCTCTTGAATGCTGCTTCCCCTATTAATAACCTTTTATTTTGTGGGTATAGGAAAAGCCTTCTTTGTAATGAGGCTGATCCAATACCTGCCCAATTTTTCAATATTGCTGTCCAATTTAGATTTGGGTAAAGAAATTATTCTTCTCGTATTTCTTTGGAGACCATATCATTTAATACAATATATATATATATATATATATATATATATATATATATATATATATATATATATATATATATATATATATATATATATATATATATATATTCTTTCTTTCATCCCATATCTCTAGGTTGTCTTCTACCGTATCCTGGTGGTTTAAATAGTTTAATTAATTTATTATTTGGGTAAATTGCTGTGTTAAAAGGACACATATGACCATATAAATAGATAAAAACTGCTTCCCATGGTAAATTGGGAGAGTCATCCAAATGTTTAAACCTATTTAGAATAGTAGATTTTTGTTTTATGCTTAAGTTTAGTATAGCTAGCCCTTCTTTTTATGCCAGTCTGCATAAATGTTTGTTTTTCTGTAGATAATGGATTTTGTTACTCCGTATAAAGCTCGCTATTATCATTTCAATAATGTTGATCATGGCTTCTGTTAGTTGCACCGTACTCATTACATAACTCAATTGGCTATATATGTAGGTTTTAGCAACCTGTATGTGCGATCAAATTTCTATTTGCGCTTCTATCTCAGGTTAGTAGCTCACGATAGTTTTTGTGAGCCGCGTTCTTCCAAAATATTATTCCTAATGCTTCAACCTGTTCCTTAATAAGATTAGGGGAGAGACCTGGATGGTTGCCACGCCAATTGCCTATTAATACAATTTTCTTCTTGTCATGGCTAATTGCTGAACCAGAGGCCTTTCCAAATTGAGTGCATTCATATTGTAGATGTTTAAAGGATGATCCGTCTTTGTAAATGTCAGTACAGTCATCTGCATGCAATATAGTTTTTCCATCTTTTATTAGATTGGTATTTTTATTCCCTGAACGTTAGTGCTCTTAATAATATTTATATTCAGGAATTCTATGGCAATCTCATATGACAGCATAGATAGGGGGCAGCCCTGTCTAACTGATCTTTTAATATTTATTTCTTCCGTAAGAGCACCAATAAGATTTATTCTAGACGTAATATTACTATATATGGCCTTAACCCAGTTAATGATACATATGCCAAAACAACACCTTTTCAAAGTTTAAAGGATGATGTAATGTTCTCTTCGATCAGAAGCTTGTTCCTGGTCGAATTATAACATGACTCCCTTCTCTCCTTTAGTATTTAAAAACTCAATTAAAGCTGATACTGACATAGTGTTATTTATAATGTTTCTTCCCATCCTCCGCAGCTTTGTTTTATATCAACTTTTTTATCTAGACAATTTCTTATTCGTTCTTATCTTACTTAGAAATTTGTAGTCATTATTGAGCAGTGTTATTGGGCTTTAATTTTTTTAATTCGTTTTTGTCCCCCACTTCCTTTATAAATTAGAGTAATGATCACTTCCCTTAGACCTTTTGGCATTTACCCGTTAGAGAGTATGTTATTGTATAATAGTTCTAAGTTCTCTATTATTTTATGTTGAAACGTACTATACAATTCTGATGTTATACCATCATATCCTGGGGAATTCCCTTTTTCAAGACCATTTATTGCGTTTAATATTTCTCCTGCAGTTATAAATTTGTCACAGTCTTCTCTAGCATCTAACATTATGTGTGTATAATTTGTTTCTCGTAAATATCTGTGTATTATATCCTCATCAATATATTTTGGGTTATATATAAATAGTCGTAATAATTTTAATGTATTCTAATACTTTTTATCCTTATAGGTAATATCGTTTAATTTAATAACTTTTAGCATTTTCGCTAGCCAAGTTTCCGATGTGCTAACCCTATCTACACATTGGCCTATCGAGCAGATATGTATGTGCTTCGGGCCTGTGAATTTCATTAGATGCAGAAGCAAGCCATCACAGCCAATCAAAATTGAGACAAGGGGAAGACACAACTTCAATGGACTGATAAATAAGCGATTTTCCGGTGCCTGTTAGGGCCGTCATTTCAATTTGTCGTGGAGGTGAGAGCAAAACATGACGGGTTTGTTAATTTTTGTATATATCCTGCAGCAATTGTACAGCACATGCACATTCGTCCCCCCTGCCCCATCCAATGGCTTCTCTGGTGCCGGTACATGATTGCAGAAATACCTTTCACTCAAATACACTTGTAATGACTTCCCCCTGGTGCATATTCATACTTTCAATGTTAACTTTTAATGAATCCCTTTTAGGTCAATTGCTATCACCATTTTCAGCGATGTACAATGCACAACTCTGTTGGTGAGTTGGCATTCCATACTAAGGGATACAACTGATTAAATCGAGTACATGTCTTTAGGACAAGACACCAATATATATATATATATAGATATATATATATATATATATATATATATATATATATATATATATATATATATATATATATATATATATATATATATATATATATATATATATATGTCGATCAGCCAAGGTGTAGATAGGGTTATCATATCGAAACATTAGCAAGCGAAGCTGAGTCGGCAGAAGGAACGAAAATGGTATGACGTACGAATTCATAAAACCCGTCAATCAGGACTGACTCGTGATAATTCGAAACATGAAACGTCAGAAATGCGTATTCTAGCGATTATAAAGGTGCAATGTTGTTAATTTTGACGCGCAATAGGGTGTTTGAGGCCGCACTGAGGTACATCACCTTATTGAGGATATCTTCATAAAATGTGCTGTCTACTTTACCACTGCCATTTCAACCTTTCAAACAATTGGAGATAACATTAGAAAGACGGCCCAGTAGACCTATGTTGAATAGGTCATTAATTGTGCCGTACTTCGATATTGTGTCATATACTTTATCAGTTTTAAAAAAACGGCAACAAAATGTTCTTTCTTTATGAAATCTTTCTCTGTTAAATAATTAAAGTGGAGCAAGATGGTCTACTTGACCTCAGTGGCCCTGAATCCACACTCAACGTCAGATTGATGGTTGTCGGATACAAGAGTAGTCGATTATCTATCATCGTTTTGAAAATACATCTGGTAAATACTACTGGTCGGTTTTGGACCGATATCAGCATTGCTACTTGTCAAGACTGCGGGAATTCGCCTGTTTCCCAGAATGTAATGAAACAATTTAGCAGTGTATTTAGAGCTGTTTCAGATAAATGTTTCAGAAATTGTAAATGACTGGTTTTGGCGAATTGTCCTTGGCTTCATCAAGAGAATCTTGTAACTCCCTGAGTCTGAAATGCTTATTGCCATCTTCAGCATTAGCAGTTTAAAGATTAAAGGAAGCTTTTCTTTCAAGTCTTTGACACGGACGAAGTTTTCAGAAAACAACTCTCTAGTAAAGACTTCCGCGAGGATTCTTCGGCCAATGTATTTAAGATTACTGACAAGGTCATGATCATTTGAACAGATTTCTTTTCAATGTTTGATATAGCAGTTATTGCAGAGTATTTCATAAAAAATCTAATACAATACTAATACTAGAAACAACCTTGAAAAATCCCACACCAGAATAACAATTTAAGGCTTGTGAGTGAGCAATTAGCAAGTTGAATGAATTATGTAATTTAAAAATGGAGGCTGTAAATAGATGAGGAATTTATTTGCGTGCGGATGTCCTTTTATAGTTATCGCGAGTTATCGTGTTTACATTCAGTATTGTATGGCGGCTTTTACAGTAAGATTAATTTTCTTTTCTGGTTCTAAACTCCAGTTGCAGTTTCGAGAGAATGCATTTAGTATTACATCACTGACAGTATGTCAAGTTGAAGTGAAGTGTTCTGCAAAGCTCGACCAATTTCGCTAGCCAAGGTTCGGATAACCTTGGCAGATCGAACAGCTATATTGGTGCTTTATCCTAGCGAGACCTATTGGACTTTATGTGTTGCCAACTAACCAATAACGTTGTACATTGTATAAGTATGACTATTGTTACGTGTTTAGGCAAAAATAAACAGTAACACAGAAAGACGAACAACAAGCTTTGTTCAATTTAACAAATAATTAATTTCCATGGAAAATGATTGTAAAAATGGAAAAGAATAAACAGTTTTAAGAATAAAATCCAAAAATAATCAAAGAATAATACACGAATTAAATTACAAAAGTACAAGTAAGGATATGTTCTAATAGATTAAAGTTCGAGTCATATTGGAAAATCCAAGGTGGAAGACGATAACGTATGCTGAAGTCTGTTTTGGTCATTATCTACAGTTCCTTGCAGAAACACATTATTTAACACTCTAGTGTTGGAAATCCGATTAAAATTTTGATAAACTGCCTATGTCCAAGAATTATGTATGAGCACATCAAATATTTCCAGAGATACGAATTAATCTATTAAAATCCAAATGAACTGAAAAATTTAACATGGATTAAAAAACTGGCTACAACGGAATCACTTGACTTAACGTCTAGTGTAAAAGCCCAAAACTAACTACATTTCACAGTAACAAGGGATTATATTGTATTCTAATATGCAGTTTTAAAAAAATCCCCAGTTCCGAAATCGAGATAAAAAGCGGGGCTCACGTAATCGTTTATATCACGCACTTCTAACACATCCCTGACATAACCAATCCTTTTACTTTAAGAATAAAAAGATGTTTACATCTTAATTCACTAGTCTTATCTTGACCTTGACAACAACCAATCATTTTAAAATTTTGAAGACAAAAAAACCCTGTTTACGTGGTGGACACTAACCCCTCTGAATCAAGGTCAGGATCTAGGTCAACATTACTTGTTTACCAAATAATAATTCAGGTCAACTGACTTTCTGAAGAAAAAAAACATCATCTCTGGTGAATAAATTTACATTACATTGGCGTGTAATGAAAAATAAAAATTATTCAAAACAAAAAAATAAATATAACACTAAGCACCAATGGGAAGCCGTTACAGGTGTATTTGAGTGAAGGGTATTTGTGCAAACACTTACCAGCACTGGAAAATTTAATTTTTTATCAGTCCATTCAAGTTGTGTGCTTGTCTCGATCACATTGGAATAGTGTTCAAATTTGAACAGTTTAATTTTGATTGGCTGTTATGGCTTGCCGCCGCAACCAATGAAATTCACAGACCTGAAGCGAAAATATATCTGATCGATATGCCAAGATGTAGATAGGGTTATCGGAACCTTGGCAAGAGAAGATGCAATTTGACTTGTGCCCAGCTTCGTCATCTAATCAGATCGGTGGAGACTGGTCCTTTTGTGTATCATTTGCTTTATCTGACATATTTTACATATGATAAGATAAATTACATTCTCAGTTTTGCACGTTGTTATTGGAATATGTCGCTCGACGCTAGGTAAAGAATGTGTTATCTATATTATGCTGGCTTCAACCTACGAAGTTACTGTGCACCACACTGAACCGCTTTCGGACGGGACAGAGACATTGTGCAGTCAACATTGTCCAATGGGGTCAGGCCGCTAACTCTTCCCGTTGCTGTGGACCATGTCACACATTGTGAACAACTCTCCACTGACAAAGCTTCCAGGTGGACTTCAGGCTCTGCACGTTGCTGATGATGACGTTATTAAATGGCTCAGCATGCATTACACACGATAATACATATAAATATATATTTACAACTTTGTTTATTGTATTTATTTTCTTGCGGGGGGAGGGGGTAGGTTTGCTACAAGTTACTCCTGATCTGTTCGGAAGGCTTATCTCGAGTGTGTCGCGCGATTTATGGATGATTTGATCTACCTCGGAGTTGTCTAGATGTTAAAAGTTAGGAGAAATGGTATCGGATCACCGTTTTTTTTTTCCCTTCATTTAGTGGGTTATTGCGGATTGTTTAGTTAGCCCATTGTTTTTGCATCATGTGTTAGGTTCTCGTTGTAGCCTCGGCTCATCGTCAAATTTGCAAAGAACTCTTTAGACCTTGTATGGAATGTTTCATCTTCCGAGCAAATTATGCGTATCCACAGTACCTGGCTATACAGGATGTTTCGAATAAAGTGCTTTCGATAACGGGTGGATAGGAGATAGATTCTGGTGGTTATCAGGCACAGTACTTTTGTGATTATTGCTCACTCACTTATAATTACGTTTTGTTTTTGGTATTGTTGTTAGTATAGTCTTTGCTGGCATAACATAACCAATGAATTATCCGGGATATAATCAACGACTACATAACTTTACATCAAAAGGTTGTGGCGCTTTTGTTCATCCATCTAGAGGTTTATGCCAATAAGTTAGCGATAATATCATAGAAGTTCAAACCAGTTAGGTACGACGTCAAAATCATTTTCAATAATTGGACAAAGCAAAGTAAGCATGTGTAATTTCAATCCTTTCTTGTTTGGTTAGTGTTAGTCATTTCTCTGTTTTGTAATTGAATTTGACAAAAACTCTGAGAGTCGAAAGCGCTTAGGCGACTGAGAAACTAGTTTGCACTGTTTGTTTTCAGGTTTTTTGTGTGCATTATCTTAATCAGGAGAGAGAGAGAGAGAGAGAGAGAGAGAGAGAGAGAGAGAGAGAGAGAGAGAGAGAGAGAGAGAGAGAGATGCCATATTTTCATGGTGCATGTCTCACTGCGCATAGACGTTACGTTATTTTCCATATCCGAAGGTATCTTGATTAATATCTGATAACATCCCGTTCCATCACTAAAGTATTTAGAGTCATACGATGCTCGCCTCCCCCCCCCCCCCCCCGTTATAAATTTAACTCAGTCCAACTCTTTGCTCAGTTGTATGCCTTACTTTAGCGAGAAACTACGCATGTAATATTTATTGTGATACAATTTTATTCCAGATATATATTGTTAAGGTTACGTTCATTGAATGTTATTTGTACCTGGAAACGTGTTGATTCTACAGCTCTGTGGTTCCGCGATGAGTGTTCAGGCCCACATGTGCATGGCTAAGTGGTTACATAAACTTGAAGTCAGTGGCTTACACCCGATTTTCATGTTTACCTCGAAGACCACATCACGCCGAAACCGAAGCCGTTGAAAGTGTACTTGTGTAAGTTGAGAAACTCTTTTGTGTATACAACGTACAAGATACAAGTTTTATGTAACGAGTCTTTGTATTTTTGTCGTTAGTGTAGATAGATGATCGGTACAGGGTGCTGAACATTGTAATTAAATTGGGGGGGGGGGGGGCAATGAGGTAGCAGGGGTGGATTTATGAAGTGTAAAAAAAATATTTTTCAGATTTCGTTTTTTCAAATAATATTGAAAATGTTAAAATCGGAAGGAAATGTAGCTGAATTTTACTACAGATCACTCGTGCTTCTAATCTCGGCCCGCGTTAGTACAAGTCTCGGCTCGACCACGTGGATATATTAGAAAGCTTTTTTGCTAGTAGATTCCCCGGTGTTAATTGGTACGTCTCGGATTCTTTATCCAGGAAATATACTCCGTCATGTATAGCCTATCATGTGCTAAAAAATGGTGTTTAAACCCGTTACCAACAACACTAAATATCGGCCATCGCTCATCACTAAAACAAAGATTATGGTTTGTACCCCGTAAATCACATAGCCTACAGAAGGGAAAATTTATACCTGTTGACCTTCCTAATATTTGTCTATATTTTGTTTTTCACAACAGAACAAAAAAGGTATATTTTGGGACTACACTTCAACAACAAAATGTCATAGTACACAAAATGTCAAATGCATGTCCCCCTGCACGTGGAAGAATCTGTTTACAAGCTGAACGTAGAAAAAGTACAAAAACTGGCACAATAACATTGGAGATTGTGTTACATTATACACGATGTTATCACATGTGATGTAAATATACTACAATGATATTTACATTAAAACCTTTTCATATATACCAAACGAGGCCTTCGCTTTAACATGCAGACCGAATCTTAAATAGTCTCTCTTACTCGCAGTAATAACAGAAATAAAATAACACATGATATCAAAAAGGTTTACAAATCTTCGAACGCTATAATCTAAATTATACGAAAACGTTTTGAGCCTTTTCCTTGGCAGTGAAGCTATTGTAACATAAATAAAATCGAGAGATGGAATGAGTTGGGGATAAAAACGCAAAGAGATGTCGAGAAATCAACTACGTTAAAAAGCTAATGCGAGAGGATGTACAGCTTTTGCACGATGCGTGATTCGTCTGCTTTTGAAACGGTGAAATATCGCGAGATGGGGTCTATAGTAGCATGTTGTGCTTTATCGGCACGCAGTCGTATACCATCGTGTCTCTACACAGACAGGTAAACACTGTTAAATGCACGCTTGGATCACATTGATTAGCTTTCTTATCAGGAGGAACTATTTAGTACTTTAAAGAAAACAGGGTACTGACTCAAATGTGTCTGCACTTAAAACATGTTTAACTAGTCTCATTTAGAATGCATGCAAATGTTCCAACTTAATAAATGATGTATTTCGAAATAGAAGAAGCCCTGAAAATGTTATTATACGCCCTCCGTAAAAGACACACGTTTATATGGCACGCCCATAGGCAGTCAAACTTTTGGGGCCCCAGACCCACGGTCACGGTCTCATGGGGGCCCCTGATGGGGCCCATAAAGGTCGCGGGGCCCATAGGCAGTTGCCTACTCTGCCTAATGGGTAATCCGGGACTGAAAATGGACGAGTTGGAGTAACCCTAGGGTGAGCTGGAACAATCGTAGGGTAAACTTGGAGAGATTGTAGGGTGAGCTGAAGTAATCGAATGGTGAGCTGGAGTAATCGTACGGTGAGCGGCAGAGAACGTTCAAAATGAAAACGATGCCGTTTGGAATTTAGATTTAACTCCCTTTGTGACTTCCTGTCTTGCATTAATTGTGCTTTGTGATTGAGTTGAAAGAACCTGTTTCCTTCCATGAATAATTATGGGAGAGAAATGAAATAATAAACCTCGATTTTCGTCTGCAAAACATTAATATATTTTATTTGACACGAGATTTGTTAGGAATCGAAAACCAGATTAGAACATTTGAGGACTACATCGTATTTTTAGCTGCATCTAGTTGCAAGAGGAGAAGTGTAACACATTTGACATGGAAGTGCCTATACTTTCAGGTCTGTCAAATCTGCTAGACAGTTCAAAGAGGCAATCGTTTTCATATGAATGCTCATTTGAGGAGAGAACTCGAAATGGTCTCCTTTCTAGGTAATACAATCATTAGGTGAGACTGACATGGCATGGGACAGAAATGACTCGTGTCTGGCAATTAGTATCTCAACTTTATATCGAAGAAGGATCGAACTGAATTCACGGGTTAGTGATATATTGCAAAGTACGCCTAACGTTGGCGAATCCTATATCAAAGAGGACCTTCTGTCGCATGGCATGCATATACAGAGATGGCGTTTGCGAGAAAGTATTCAAAGACTATATCCAGTGGAAAGAGCCCTGAGAAGGAGGACCTGTAATTAAAGACGAATATATAATGCAAAAGGGCAACAACATATATGGCATGTCGATACCAACCACAAACTCATACATTGACGCATCAATATTCGTGGAATAGTGGATGGCGAATCCGAGATTGGAACACACGCAGACATAGGTGAGATGGCAGTGATTCGTAATGGAGAGAGCTTTAGACCACTCGGACACTCGGGGCCCGTCTTTTCTAATGAGTATTGCGACAGTTTGTATGAGTGTTTGGATTACTAAGGCAGCTTTAACAATTTTAGTCATCGTTACGATATCTGCAATGTGATTGTTTATAGTGATGTTTAGCTTTTGGACATCATGGCCGCAGACATATATCATCATATTATCCTGACATATCGCTTACTAGTCTGAACACTAATCAGTTAATGCTGAGGGCCAGAAGTCGCAACTGCTTTAACCATTTTTATGAAAGCATTTCGTATGATTCGGCCAGGGTTCGAACCTGCGACCTCCCGCTTGCGAAGCGGACACTCTAACAACTTAGGATACCGAATCGGTATTTTGTAACAGTCTTCAATTGTAAAATAAAGTTAACTTGTTGACGAACAATATTACTGTTTTCATTAATTTCTTTGTCCCCACTCCCCATGTATGTATGTATGTATGTATGTATGTATGTATGTATGTATGTATGTATGTATGTATGTATGTATGTATGTATGTATGTATGTATGTATGTATGTATGTCATTGATCATTATGTGTGTGCTTTTTTGGGAGGAAGGCTAGAGTTATTCTCTTTCAAACAAGCGAATCCAAGGAGTCCGCTACTTTTCTTAGGCTATTATGGAGATTTTTTACTTCGACTTTGGTCTGCTAAAATCATAGTACAAGGTACATGTATGGTTACCTACAGAACATTAAAGTCATAATATATATATATATATATATATATATATATATATATAACAAATAAGGTAACGTATGCAGTAAAACTGCATATATTTTGAGGAAAGCAAAACGAGACTGAAACGTACTGATTCAACTATGACAAGCCACCTTTAAAATTAAACCCATCCTAGTCCTGTTATTTGTTTTTAAATGCACACCAAAATGTCCTAAATTCAACAGTGTGTTTTATGGATACAAATTGGGAACATTGATCAGAATCCCTAATTTCACCTAACAATGGCATAATGCTGAAAGTAAAACACACTTTCGAGCTAACCAATATTCACCTGCATGCCAAACTTTGGTAACATCTGGTACGAATAAATAATTATTGCGTGGACACTTTAGCAGGTGACTCAGACAATCATTAGTTTAATAATGCCTCAGAATGATGACGTGAAGTGTTTAAATTTAATCTTATATGCGACCTTCTCAAAGTAAAAGTGCAGGAGATAAAAATTTGTGATGATAATAAATATCTTTATCATGCAGAAATTAAATTGTTTTATTGAAATTATCACAGAATACAATCCCAACATAAAATGCAATATAAACCCACGTCATCCAAACTCTTTTAAATTTAAAGCTGCGCACCGTTTTAAGGAGAGTGTTTGTACAGAAGCGAAGGTGAGACAGACGCTCGGACAGAATGATGGATAGTCACACAGGTTATGGAAAAGTGAAGAATGGAATACAAGTTTCTGTTTTCCCCCACATAAAGAAGGAAATAAAATGGCATTATATTGGCTTTGCAATGGAGCCTTCAGAGTAGCTTTTATTTACATTTTTGTAAAATAATATTCCGCTGAATACACTGTAGGCAAAGAAAATCATATTAATGTTATATATGTTACATTTCCTTCATCAAGTACTTGTCTGCCAAAATTTTAATTAGTTATATCTATTTTTCTGGGTTTTCGAACTTAGAATTAAACTCTGCCGTTGTTTTTAAAAATAAATAACACAGCAACAACAACCCATAAAAGACTCCGTGAAGGGCAAAACAATACAAGTAAACAACATCATGAACCATTTTATTTGTATTAACAACAATATCTATTAGGTTCTTATATTTCAAAGTGATTGATTCAGCTCACCTTATGATCTCGCCAAGCTCACCCTACGATTGTTCCAGCTCAGCCAACAAATAATTCAGTTCACCCAACGATTGTTCCAGCTCGCCCTTCAATCTCTCTAAGCTAACTCTCCAGCTCATTCATTTTGAACGATTTGGCATGCCATATGTTTCAAATGTATGGAGCAAAAATATAGAAATCAAGTTCAGAATTTGGGAAAATATTGTATATCACTACAATGGATAATTATCAATTACATAGAAATTCGAAAGCGTACGTAAGTTATGTAAGTCGTAAGTTTTATTTCGTATAAATGTTAGATTCATGATGCCATGTTCTAGGAGAAGTTGTTTAAAGACCAACCATTTAATTTTCTTGAATTGTCCTGATTTCTAAAATATAATTCCAGCTCTGAAATAGCTTTAATTCATAGTCTTTCTCCAATCTCTACGATCGTCTCCAAATATTATAAATATTCTTTTTAATTATTCCTGAACAATATAAAATATGTTCGTAACCCCCCCCCCAAAAAAAAAGCCATCGAAATTAAATGGTAGATTGTGTCTTAGCTTTGACATTTATTTTTTTTCATTTTGTTCGTGTGCTGGATGTTTTGTGAAAATGTATTAACTCAGTAAAGAAACAATTATCTAGTTATAAGAAACCACCTCCACCCCACCCCCAAGATCATATATTCGGTAACAAACCGTGCTATCCTATTAGTAATAAAGCTTACTATTGCCACGTTAGTGTGCATGATACCATACAGAATTAGGCTGGATTTTTTCACTACCGCCCCGGTGGGCTAGTGGTTAGAGCATCCGTCGCGGAAGCGGGAGATCGTGGGTTCGATCCCCGGCCGAGTCATACCAAAGACTTTAAAACAAATGGTATTCTATTAAATACATCATTGTGAAGTTGTTTATCCTTCGAAAACCCAACCACTCCTGTGGACATGGGGTTAGAGCGTCCGCCGCGGAAGCGGGAGGTTGTGGGTTCGATTCTCAGCAGAGTCATGCTTACAAAAATGGTACTAACAGCTGCCTCGCTTGACGCTCAGCATTAAGATGTTAGTGTTAGAACTGGTCTGCTTGGTGTCATGATAATGTGACTGGGTGGGACATTATGCTATATGTCTTGCGGCATGATGCCTCAGTGCTAGACATCACTATAATCTGCCTCACTGCAGACATCGTAGCGATACGACTTAACAAATTGTTAAAGCTACGTTAAAAATCCTAATCAGACAAAGAAACAAACAAACCTTTGAAAACCTACAACAAACGGCTTTTGTTATTCTCTATTCCTGTTTTTTCTTTTTTTGAAAAATAAAAGTCGGTCGAAATGATGCAAAAATCTAGTTATGTTACATTCATTATTTATAGAAGCATAGGCAGAAAACCGACATCTACTTAGCGATTTTTGCACATTGTTGAGTGGGTGCCATAAATTTGAAACATGAAGCTTACTGGTAAATAAAACATTCAACTTTCCTTGCTACTACAACATTTATTATAACGGAAGTTTCAGCTTCCTACGTCCACAGCAATATCCCGGTAAACAAATGTATTTGTTTTGTTTATACCTGGTTTTTACAGGATTATCCGTAATAAAAATATGGAAAAATGAGAACCATCGGATGAAGATAAAATAGAGAATACATAGGTTTGGTTGATAATGACAAGTAACATTTTTGCAAAAAGTATCGTTTTGATATAAGCAGACACTATTTTTGTTGATGTAATTTCAGTCCTTTCTACAGACTTGACTTAAGATCACTACTTTCAGAATTAGTATCTGATTCGTTTTGGTGTGAAATTTAAAACATTTGTAAATACAATAAATGCTGTGGAATATATATCTTTCCCCACACAGTTGGGGAAAGATGGATCAAAGATGGATCTATACAGAGAAATATCGGTCTGATTATGAACATTCAAAAATTTTAAGTTATTGAGTTGTAAATATCAAGTTGTTTCCATAGGTTTACTATGGGAGATGAATCTGTAGCGTGAGTTCTAGAGCAACGTTGCCATTCTATGGGATTCTGCTTTTACCGAATATCGAAGAATACCGTAGCGATATGAGCGAAGAGTTTTTAAAGCTACGTCACACACATACACACTATTCAGCAACCTCTTTTTTCTAATTAAAATCCAAACACCTCTACTATCCAACTCAAAAGTTAGGGGTGTTTATACACCGCCCTGTACTAATCTGCAAACGTAATATAAAACAAGTATTACGTGTTTATAGACACACTATTATACCCTTTTACACCTTATATCACAAGAAAATGCGTAATGGTTTTTACTAAAACGCGAAAGAATAGGGAATATTATTAGTACCTATCTTTGTCGAGCGATCTGGGTTGTCCTGAAATAAGGAGATTTGTTTTCTATAACTCATCTCCCTCAGGAGTGATCGCACCCCCTGGGTCAAACACCACAGGCAGAGCGTCTATGGCTCTTTATTGTTTTGATTTTCCGTCTAAGATATCTTGGCGGAGACCATGCAACTAAAGGTTGGCTTGCTTGCTTCGTTCTCTCATTCTTCCTTCTCCTCCTCTGGGATCCAGTATCAATGGACCAATGTTGTCCTGGTTATTCATCTAGTTCCGGTTCAGGCGCTTGAAATTCCTCTCCTGCTTCTTGAACATATTTTCATCCATGTCCTTTTGATCTGTTCAGTCACTTCATGAATCACCTCCTTCACGAACATTTTTATATATTCTCAGAGATGTGATTTCCCTCTTCAAGTGTATGATGTGGGCTTTGTTCTCATTTTTGTAATACTTCTCGTTTTAGTGAGGGATATAATAACACACCATACCCAACAAACATATATTGTGTAAGGAAATGGGTATTTCAGGTTTTAGATCTTGTTGGAAATTACAAAGTTATAACCATAGGCAATCGTACACAAGCATAGAAACTTTTTTTTTTGCTAGTATATTTTTCTTCTATAGATGTAGATGGCCCTGAAAAGAATTATTTTGTTGGTGAGACGTCCTTGGTTTTAAAATAGAGATGAATGACTGCCTCTTACTGTTAGCTTCACCGCAACACAATGACCCTTTTCCGTGAACTCTAAAGAGAAAGCCCTCATATCCAGTTCACACAGGCCGTGAAGAAGTCTCGTCTTGACCTGACACGTCTTTCTAAAGATATTTGTTGTAATCCTGTAAGTCTTCATCCTCTGGAAGAATTTTTGTACAGTATTCCAACATTGTAGGTCGAAGTCGTGGCATATAGTATCTTATAAGTCGTGGGTAGGTATTAAATTTCAAACCATTTGAACACATTTAGATTAATCAAAACGCGTATGTCATAAAGGATCCAATTGTTCTTTGCGTTTTACGTGAATTTGTACAAACTCTTTGTAAATGCGTTCTCATAGACCAGGAAACAAGCAAAGAATGTTCTCCTCTAAAATATTCGTGGGTACAGTAATCATGCCTCATCATTTGAAGTTAGTAACAGAAAGGAGATCCTCTGGAATGTTTAGGATAGACGAGTCCTGATACTCCTATTCGTGGATCTTCACACCAAAACTGACACAATGTACCACCGAGGAGACAAATCAAGCTGCGGATAACCATTTTATACTTGTATTCCATCCTGATATTTGGCCCATTCATTGAACGTCTGGAGACGATTTTCAAATTCACAATAGTCAGGACTCGTGTGTTCGTCTTTACGTTGTACATGTCGATGAATTAATGACATCCAGAGTGGTATGTGAGTGTATGACTGGGATCCGTAGAACGGTACACGCACATAATCACCCTTTCCAGTTAAGCAGAAACGTAAGGTTCACGCTCTCAGTGATAGAGGATCAGAAAGATTATGCTGCATCCCTGATGTTGCAGAGTACGGCATCTCTCTGGTCTATATACACGGCATGACATTCGAGTTCATTAATCAAGTCTCTCACTCGGTTGCTGTGTCGAATTCGTCATTATCGGCGAAAGTGTGTATCCTCAAAATTGAACTTTGAGTCCATGTTGGGGTTGCGGTGTTGAATTATTTAACTTTCTTGGTCAATCCAATGAATTGCTTTGTCTTTGAACGTTTCTTTTTTTATACTTTAGCTCAGCGTGCCCTTGCGTTAAAGTGTTGTGGTCTAGAAGTCGTGTTCCTTTTTGGTACCCAATCTGACTGACCATTCCTTAAGATTGACTGAAAAATTGGAGATTTTGTAAACATAGTTTTGTGCAGATCCAATGTTTTCAAGCGAACGTCTTGATCTTGTCAAGCCTATTTCATTCGCACAATGGTTTAGTGTCAGTCCTTTTTGACTTCTCATTTTATATACACTTGTCCATGTCGGTCGCTATAATTTTGGAGCTTCATTTAGCAAGATTTACAACGGTATCTTTTGGGTGTTTGTTCGTCCATGCACATAAACAGTGCAACTTCGATGTTTGAGTCAAACTGTCAATGTCAAAGTCTCCATACAATTCCAAAGTATCATACGCTCTTCACCGGGTACTGACTGGCACGTACTCTGCAATGATGACATTTCCAGACGCGTCGGGGCCTTGAGCCTCTGTCACTTCTTCATTAAGTTCAATTTTTCATGGACGGTTTTTACGTGTTCAGACTTGTCGTCCACTAGTATTCCGTCATGCACACAAGCACTGCATCATGATTTTAGCAACCAATTATCTTCCTTCGTTCCTTCCCATGTGTTCCAGAGTGACGCATTCTTGAGTTCAGTATCATTGATTGATTTGTCTTTGTCTTCTGGAATATCAAACAGATAATGCTAGCCATGAGTTTCTTGCTTCAGTGTTAGGAAATCATTAATGTAGCCGAAAACTAACATCCTTCATCGGTGTTATAGTTCTTTTGGCATTGCTGTGTGGTAAGTGCAAACGTTTGGATTCTTGTAACAGTTGGTGTCGGCGATCGGTAGCATGACAGTTCAACACTTATCCACGTTCCTGTCAAAAGATCTGTATTCGTCCTACTGTCATCTAGGTTGGCCTTGATGTGGTAAGAAGGGAAGGTACATGTTGGTTCGGGGTAAGACTTTGCATTTTATCAGTTGTTCGTACTGGTGGTGGTGTGCAACGTCCATGTGTTTATATATATATATATATATATATATATATATATATATATATATATATATATATATATATATATATATATATATATATATATATATATATATATATATATATATATATATATATATATATATATATATGCCTTCCCCTATGGTGTGACTTATTTTCTAGGCAACTTACAGGATGTGAATAAGTGTAGAATCCTAAAGTATTGCTTATGTATGCGGTCGAACTCGTACTGCACCGTGCATACACAGATTCATGGACAATAACAGAATCACTGACAAAGCGATATGGAAGAGAAGAGTGCATTTGGGTAGAAAATGGTGATTGAAGCGGTTAATAGTCTACAGGTCAAACTTCAGTAGAAGACGTCTTATGAAGCAATGTCACTTCCAACGACCCTTTTCAGGGCCACCAGATCTCTAAAAAAAAAGAGATACTAATGTGTATATCTTTTTCTTCCTTCGCAAGAACTAAAATTTACAACCATCACCCTTCTTTTGTAATGATATGTGCGAAAAGTATAGCCATGTTTCTATGAACACTTCCTACCCTTATGCACTAGTATGTTTGCCTGTATGCAAGTATTGTGTGTACATGAACATTTCTTTCCTTATCGTTGGATATCAGAGGTGTGAGTTTGGATTGTAATAAAAAGGTGGTTGCTGCATTGGAGGGATAAATGCTGGATAATAAAAGACCGGTTTGCTGGATAGTGGTAAGCTGTGTTTGGGTTGCAGTCAAAACGCAGTTGCAAGTTTAACATTGCCATTCCCATTTATCCCCATTAATTTGTGTGTCCTTATAAAAACACTTGTCCCAATGAACACTTGTCGTCGTAGTGTCATTCCAATGATAAACCTATAGCCAATCTTAACTTATGGTTTCCCCTATCACACAAGGGGTTCATAATGTAAATCTACGGCGTAATTCTCGTACATTCCCTAATACATTCACTTATGTAACTACCAATATCTTAACACTACGAATCCAAGAGTCAATATACCAAAGCACAAGCAAGCAGGATTGTATTATGATCCATATACATTATTTTTAATATAGATAACTTATTAAAAAGAAAATATTTTAGTTACGTAATTAATCTTAATGCATGCAAATGTATTGACATTGATTCCCACTACTACCACCAAACATACATCTGCATTTCAACCTTCCTCTGTCCCTGTCTTTCTCTATCTGTCAGTTTATCTATCTCTCTTCACAAACAGAAAGAGAAGATTCACAGAACCTGGAAAGTGCACTCTTGTGTAAGCGATCAAACACGGTATGCCGTGTTAAATATTAATTGTTGTCTGTTTACAAATCACAGACGATAGGTAGCAGTTGTCAACGATATGTGACAAGGTAGTGTCACCAGCCTTCTCACAATGTATAAACACAAATGTCAAACAATGCATCCATTTAAAACGTATGACAACATTACAGTCGTGATGAAATAAGCATTCAGAGAGGTACCAGCAAGGTCGTAGCTACATTAAGGGTGGGATTATTTGAATGATTAACCGACATCTCGAGAGAGATAAGGCGATGTAAGCAAACGGTATTTACCCTGAAAGAAAGATATAATTAAGAAACCTATCATAAAGATGAAAGTCATCAACATTATGTACGTTATATTTTGTTTTTTTTATGCTAGCTCGGGCACGAAGATGGTAGTTGGGGTGTGGTGCCACCTTGTAATTGTAATGCATCATCGTGATAAATAATACTATTACATGCTCTGTGTCCCCTTTAGGCAGAGTTCATGGTTCAAGTTACAAAGAAGATCGACTGGAGAAGAGAGGCCCGGACATATATGGATGAGCATCACAATCTATCACCAGAGGTGCCGATGTAAGAAATCCACGGTGTCCAGTCCTTTGAAAATATAGGATAACTGTTAACAGAGCTTCAAACAAATTTTAACCAGATAGGTGAGAATTATGTTTCCTTTCTTTCTCTGAGAATCAACCTGTTCGAAAACAGACAATTTGGAATCCTCCCCCACTCCTCCTCCCCTTTGCATTCAGAGATATTGCGTCCCACGGTATTATTATGGTCTAACTCTGAACACACATTTGACATCGTTGACCTGGATTTCTCTTTTCATTACTCTAGGCCACTTAAAAAATGAATCAAATATATGCTTATAAGTTTTGGCAATTTAAAGGTTTTATCCCCCCCCCCTCCATTTTTTTATATACATTCATGGACTGGCGTCGCACGAAACGATGTGTTTATATTCTCTTACATAATGGAAACTACAATAAATTTCTGTCACAGCGTCAGAGCTGCTGGTGGTCGAGTGGTCTCAGGCGCTCGCTTTTACAGATCATTCCACATCCCCTTTATGTCCGCGTGTGTTTGAGTCTCGGTTCAACCGCGTGGGTATGTGAGGAAGTTTGCCAGTAGCTTTCCTGGGGTAGGTGGTTGTTCCCAAGGTCTTTCTATGTTATTCCTTCACTAAATGTAATGTCCGCCATGCATGGCCTATAATGTGCTTGAAAATGGCGTTAACCCCAGGAAAACAAAACAAACTTTGATAGAGTCATAACTTATTCTGAAATATTTTTTATCAGTTAGTACATAAAATAATGATATCCAACCAATCAACTCTAATTTGATTTCTCTTATAAATTCAACTAGATGACTCGTATTTGTTTCCTTGAGTAGTTTAATGACAATCGAAATTCTTCTGTTTTAGTTTAAGAAATAATAATAATAATGATAATAATACTAATAATGATAATAATAATGATGATGATGATAATAATAATAATAATAATAATAATATTATTATTATTAATATTATTATCATTATTATTATTAATAATAATAATAATAATAATAATAATAATAATAATAATAATGAATTATTTGAAAAATATCATAATATTAGCATTTTCTTACTTTCGAGTCTCGCCGAACGGTAAGATCTGAGTATCGAAAATGAATGGTTTCATTTACCAGAAATTGGGCTCCATTTCCTATTTTAGGAATTGGTTAAGGATGTTTGGTGTAGAGTTGTATACGTATTTTTTGGCATTGATAAACGTGAAGGAAAATTTCACTCCTTTAAATTCAGAGATATTACCACTTGGCATGACGCTAAAATATTGTTCATAAGTACAATCTAGTAAGAGTCAGTCGTTTACATACAAAGTAGTACTGACCAATAGTCAGGAAAAACCTGGAGAGATGTGGCTAAACATTGGCGGTGTAGGAATGACATACATGAGAGTGTACCGCAGTGGTGAATGACTTTGAACACATAGAAACGTAGCAGCAGAGAGGGTGAACAGACCACGATTTCAAGCAAAAATAATGCTTCCTACGAAACCTTATTTTAACCCAAAAAAATAAGTCTCCATTTAGCAAACGGAGACTTTACGATTTTTTAATCAATTTTGGTCGCAACGATGTGGTCATCCACCCTCTCTGCTGCTTAGTGATTTCATCACTGGGTTAACAAAAATCATTTATGATTTTACAAACAAACTAATCGCTAACACCTCTTCTTGTAAATCAATCAGATTATTTGACTGGTCGGTGAGTTTGAAATTAATTCTGGTTAATGAATTATTATGGCATCGCATGTAGACAGGATTAATTGGGTTTTCAATAATTAGGAATCCTGGAGGAGCTGTTGGTGCAAACGAATAAAGAATATATCCCTGCTGAGCTTGATTTGATCGTTCGAGATTAATCTGATAGCTTCCTTCGATAACATCACACACTAAATTAAGTGCAATCACCGTTGAAATATTCACGTTGAACGGAGCGATATGCCTACCACCACCGTCTGGGTCATTATTATGTTTGAGGAGGATAGTTGTTTGTTGTTGTTCTGTTAATTTCTTCCATGCGTCATAGATTTTTTTGAAACCAACATCGATGGCATCACTGAGAGATTTTTGTAGTTCTGGTACGTTATATCCTGGTAGTTTGAATTTCGAAATCTTATTCGGGGGAAATCTATATTGTTTTGCGAATTCTACTTTCGAAAAGGGATTATCGTCATTTAACATCTCTAGAATAATTTGTGAATTAAATGTTTCCATATCGTCGATGATTTTGTTGCATAATTCTACGACGCTGATAAATTCATCTCGGGTGAGAGTACCGGATTTAAGAGATGTTAACAACAGAGAAAAATCATTATTCATCGTTGTAAAATTTTCAATAATTTTGGGTTCGTTAACAAAACGATATTTCTCCATTCTACCCCTAATTAGTTGATATTCGAAAAGAAAAAAATCTCTAATGGATTGGTAATCTTTATAACACTTTATTGGATTATCCGGTTTTATCACGTCGGTGATATAATCAGATTTTTGTGGTTCTGGTACATCAACGGTTTTACTCTGGGGCGATAATTCAGGCCATCCTAGTACGGTTCTTATCGAGCTGTTATAGATATCTACGACGTATCCTTCTGTGTTTATCTCAATTGCGGATGATAGTGTTGGTTCATGAACTGTTATAGCGATTTTTGATTCTATTCCAGTGATTGATTTTATTTTACGCTGAATTTCATTATTGATTTGTTCGATTTGGTACGACCCTGTTGGTAACGAAACAGTTTCCCACTCTGGAGTACCATCGGGTTTATTCTTGTACGAGAACACCAGTGTGTTATTCGGTTGTTGACCACCAAATGGTTTTGATCTGATATTAGGCCAACTGTGATACACTCGTAGTTTTGTTAGCGCTATTTCACGCACTGGAATCGGAGAGGGGAAATTCACACTAAACTCGGGTTTCGTTGATGTTATTGATATCATGTTTGTTCGTATCGAAGTGGTATTCTCTATTATTCGTTGAAGTAATTCCATCGGTGTCGTTATTGTTATTATACTCATGATTTATATCCAACATCAATGATACTTTCGCCATATTCGAATGATGATAGTTTTACTCTCTGCTGGGTTCATTGTTTTATTGTGATTTTGACGATTTAGCCTGTTTTTCACGTAAATCCTTTAAAAACTCTTCTGGAGTCGGTATCGGTTTATTCTTTCGTCGGAGATATTCTATTGCGGAACGATATTTGTGACCGCCACACTCATTGCAAATATGATATTTTCCCCGGACTCCTTTTCCACAACCAAGACAGGGTTTCGGTCCCTCGGGACATCCTTGTTTTGCAGTGCAATTATGAACCCCACAGAATTTCCCGAGACTATTTTTCCCACAGCGTTGTGTGGATCCTTGAAACAGCCACGAACATTTATTATGCGATGGTAATTCAACCATTATTATTAATCGTTAATCAACATTCAATTAGAGATTAAAAAATCATTATTTGATAATGATTAGTGATTACTCCGATAGTGATGATGAGTTTTTTCAGTCTCCACAAACCTATCACGATCTTCAAGAATACTACAAAAGTCATTTAACGCCGGCTTGGAGTGTTTCTAGTAAAAGGTCTGCAATCGATCTACTCACCGAAGATAGTTATTTATGCCGTGGCGTAATAATTCAACAACGGGGACAATTTTATGTTTTTGTGAATGATCCTGACATAACAGAATTTCAAGGATGTTCCGCGGTTAACGAAATCATCCCTCGGGAGAGATTGAGATATCCCACTATCGATATTGATTCTAAAAACCCATCGTTGAAAGAATTGTTGTTGTATTTCAATGACTTAGTTGACTCCGTCAATGATGTTTTGATTTTTGAAACCAGCGGCGGTTATCACATTTTATTGAAAACGATTCCTATCGATTTTGATAATCATCGAGAATTATTAAAAAAAATTGCCACAGACAGACCATCATGGAATGTTGATACACAGGCTGGACTTCATAGCATCAAATTATCGGGAACAAGATCAGCAAAACCAAATAGTATCGATAAACGATTGATTTATCCTGAAAATCTAAAGGATTCGGATTTTAGATCTCCTAGTTTATTGTTGTCCTGTCCTATTTCTGTACAGACTTGTTACGAAAAAGTCACTGACAATGAAACAAATGATTTTGTTGATGACTTTGTCATCATTGACGATTTGACTAACGAAGATTTCAATCAAATCTCTATCGAGTTAACTGGACAACCAGATCAAATCACTGGAATAACAAATCAAACCAACAATATGATTTCACTGGGAAGGGTTGCTGGATCGTTTTGCAATATTTGTCAACGACGACACGGATACAATGAGATTGGTGGATTCATTGAGGGAAAAGCCATCGATGCATTTGTTGTTGTTTACTCTGATCGATTTGTGATCGGTTGTTTCCGGACTACAAAAAATAAAATCGTGATACTGAGAGACTCTGATGAAGTCAGTGACAAAGTCACCAGTGATAAAATCACCAACGAAGTCATCAATGACGAAGTCATCAACGATAAAACCCGCTATGAAAAGTATTTAAAATCATACAACTATCACCGAGTAGACTACAGCGGTGAATTTCCAAAAAGAATTCCGGATTACACCTACTGTGAACCCCCTGTTCATGAAAATGGCCAAGGATGTAAAATCATCCTCAACGATGACTATATGGATGGTTCTGCTTGTGGGATGGGAAAGTCAGCGTCGGCATGGAAATCAATACGAGATGATCAATCTGTGTTATATTTGAGTTACAGAAAGACGTTCACCAGAAAAACCACCATCGACTATAATCTAGAATCGTATGAAACAATTCATGGAGGAATTATTTTTGATACAAGAACTCATCGAAGGGTTATTTCGCAGATTGAATCAATTGTACGAGTCAGGGAAATTCCTGATGTGATATTGTTAGATGAATGGCATGGTATTCTTCGTCAAATAATCTCATCGAATCGTGGAAAACAAATTTGGGAAACACTCACATGGTTGATTTGTTCAGCAAAACGAGTAATCGTGTTAGACGCAGATGCTAACAATGATGATCTAGAATTATTCAAGAAATTTTTAAATCGTCCGGACATGAAATTCATCATCAACGAGTATAAACCAGATTGTGGAAAAAAGTTTGTTGTAGAACAATCTCATCATGACAATTATATCAAATTGTTAGACGCGCTGCAACAAGGAAATCGTGCAGTAGTCTTCACACAAAACAAACGACACGGAAATTATTCTGTAGAAGCCCTTGCTAAATTGTTACAGCATTTAGGATACCGAGTGAAATACTATCACGCTGATACCGATTCTGCAGAAAAAGAAAGAGATTTTGCTGATCCAGTTAACGCGTTTAATAACATCGATGTAGTGATTTATAATTGCACCGTAGAAGCAGGAATATCAATCGTGGACGAACGATTTAAGTACATGTCAGTGTTTTCTGAACAACTAGGATCTGTAGAAGCAACTAAACAAGCAATTCATCGTTTCAGAAACATTACTGAAATCCATTATTCAGTGACAAAGTCACCAGTGACAAAACGATCTTCCACACCGTTACCACTCACACGTGATGATATTATTTCTGCCATTGAATCGCATGAAAGAGATTTATCCTCTACTGAATTGTTGTTCAGAACTCCAAATCTCAATGATGTGAATTCTAGTTATGGATACGCATTTATCAGTGCCATTATTGACGAGAATAATTCGAAGTGTTATTTTACGGGACGACTCGTTGAAACGATGGCGCGAACAGGGTATGAGGTCACGTGGGAATTACCAGATGAATATGATGTGTGGTGCGAAAAAATAAAACAAAAAAAAGAGCAACAAATCTCCGCCGCGGTAATTAATAATAATCCCGTCGTAGATGATTTTTTGAAATCTTCTATCGGAGAAAGAATTGCTAATGCGGGAATTTACAGTGAACAACAAAAATATCATCGATATGATCCTAATAATCCAAAGGATTTAGAACCCTACGCGAAGAAATTGATGTATCTCAATCATGTATTTCAAACTGATGTGAGCAAATTGGATACAAACACGATTGAACATCTCGATAAAAACGTATCACGATTACAACGATACCAGCGAGTCCTTGTTGATAAATTTAATGATGGTAAATCAATTATTACACAACAATGCAGATCTGATAAAATCAATCCACGTCAACAACTCGAAATAATCAGAAGTGTCCTTGAAGTATTAAAACTCCCTGATGTGGTTCCGGATGATTTATCGGTGAAAAATGTTTTTGTGAACCGCGCTGAATTAATCAAGAATATTAATGAGATGTTAAAAAACCCGGACCAACTCGATAAATACCAAGCGTTATTAAAACACTTCAATGAAATATTTCCAAACGAAAGATTGCGAACAACTACTATGACGCTGAAAAATATCATCGAAAAAATTAAATTGATTTACAAGGGATTCGGTGGAAGATTACAATCTGATGATAAAAAGAATACGAATAGATCTAATCTCACATTGTTTTATCCTGAATGGCCGAAATCTGATTTCATAGATGATCCTACATGGATTAATGAAACCGTTGATGATGTAGGGTTTGCTGGAAAAGATGTGACTGCAACGGATACACACACTACAATGTTACGATTTCATGTATGGATCGTTAATGGATGGTTTTCCCGATATGATATATCAGATTGATTAACGGAAAAGTGAGGAAACTAGCTGTATTATTATTTTTGTATACAATTTTGCTACTCCGATGTGGTTCTCGTGATTATTCCAATGAATACATGCTGAGTGTGATAACTAAAAGAACGTACTAACTTACAAACAAATTACAAATCATCGAAATATAACATTTGCCATAGAAGAGATAGTCTTTCTCGATCTAAAAAAAAATCACAATTACAACTCTCCCACCATCTAATTTGTATGTTGTCACGGTGGAAAATATGTATTACAGTCATTCAATGGGTGGGTAGGTTGGATGTTTTTTTATTCCATGAATCAGACACTTTGGATGATACAACACTTAGATTAATAATTTGCCCATACGGATACGAACTTGTTTCCCACAATGCATGTCATCTAACGCAGTTAAGCAACAGCGATGCATGCCTATTCATGTTAAATCTTTTCATCGAATCCCCCCCCCCCTTTCTTGTTTCGTTCAAATTGGAGGAAACGTTATACTAAGAGTGTAACATCACATAATCAATCACATTAGCAGAGATTCTACAATACGAGTCGCATTCATTTACTTCTGGAAAGATTACTCGCAAACCTTTTATTTTTAATATCAGACACTTATATATCTGAATTAACAATGAGCTTGGTGTCATTTGCACCATTAAACAGATAAACTAAATTAAGTGGCCATGTATATTTTGGCTCATTTATGTAACAGCTTTATTATTTTTATTTTATGGTGGGGATGTTGACAAAAGACGCTGCTTAATATTGTAGTTGTTGACACAATTGGCATGCGCAAGGCTCTGGTCTTTAAATATTTCATTTATGGCTAAATTTTGAACGAATGTGATGTGCGGGTGTTCGTCCGTTCTTATTAGTTAATTTAAACTTCTCATAACCACCCTGTCAGTAATGATCAAGCATTGTCGGAATGTTTCTTAAGGTATTTTCTACAAAACCGAATTCTGGTCGCTTCATAGGAACCGTGAGACTTCCACAGCAACCAGGTAGACAACTTTCTCAACTTTTCCAGAATATCTGAGCTAACTTTAATTGGGCTTTGTAGACATTTACTTAAGAAATGCTCAAACGTAAGTGTTTTCTGAAAGGTTTTTCTATCATGACATTGGTTTCGTTGCAAAGTGCCTTAGTCTATCTTCGATTTTTACTCAAATTTCTTCAACAACATACAATTTTTTGTAAGCTGAAAATGTATCGATCCAGAAATCATTCAGACATTTAATAGATCTTTTAAGAAAATCTGTAAGGCTACAAAATAGTGATGTATGTACGCGTGCCACACAATGTGTTGGCAATATATCTAGCATATTTGTTTATTTTTGTTATATATTTACATTCAAATTTACAAATGTTTCTTTTTAGATCAAGCATCTAACCCACTCAGTGTATGTATATATCAATAAAAGTATTCTATACAAGAAAAAATAATATTCTTCATACTTACCACTCACATGTGTATAAAACAATACTAAAACAAAAATAAAAGCTCCAAAAATATAGCGAGCACAAATCATTTTTTAAAGAAAAAAATGTAAATAATGGCATAAACTACACTACATTGCATTCATCAGATTTCAGATAGCATATATATATTTCAAGGCGTTAACATGACAGTAACGATGGTTTATCACTAGAGTGTATTTGTTTACATGTCTTGGGGTGGTGAAAGCTATTTCTGTTACAAAACGTTATAAAAATGCAGACTTTGTAAAAAAAATAAAAAATATTTCATATAGTATAATATGCTACAACAACGTCTAGATTAGAGTTAACGATTATAGGATTGAGATAAACGGCATCAACTTCTACCTACAGCAAAATAGTTAAAACATTACGTTATAATTTTTTAAAACCTATTTTTAATGTGGCAAAAAAACACCCATGTTTATTCGGTTACAATTGCAGTACAATAGCTCATTACATTTACGAATTCAATCTGCAATAATTATGTTTGTAAAAACTAAAACAAACAAACAATGAATTTGTGAATCAAAGTAAGGGTTTACACAAACAAACGGGACTCAGTATGTGAAGAATCAGCCACATGGAAAAGTTTGACATAACCTAAAATCATTCATACATGTGTCCACTGATGACAATGTAAGTACTTTGTTTTAAACAGTCGTTAAGTTGACTTGTTGATAACGCCAAATAACAATTTATCAAGAAAAACGTTCTCTCTGTGTGTTTCATAACTGTTTCTACTTTTAAAGTCATAGTCGTCGAAACCGCGACACCTGTGAACTGAAAAGTCAGCGTAATCAAGAGTGTACTTTGTAAAACAGAAAGTGTACTTACGACAGCCTTGCTAGGATTCTGACAGTCACGTTGCTTACGCAAATATCACTAAAACGTAGTAACAGGTTAAATGGGACAAAACGAAAAGAAAATGTTCTGAATAGAAAAAAAAAATGGTTCACACATTAAAAACGGAGTGAGAAAGAGTTCTATACACAATAATTTATGTTCATCAGGTGGATGACCAGTGGCAAGCAGACGCTTTTTGCGCACAAGCATATAAAATAGTGTTACGTGCTTAGGCTCGAATAAACAGTAACATAGAAAGAGTGAAAATAAAAAACTTGTAAAAACTTAATAATCAATTTATTGAGCACAAATATTTTCCAGAAAATAAAAAATAAACTTACGGTTTTAAGAATAAATTCCAAAATTAATCCAAAAATAATTCAAAATATTATCCACTAGAGAAATTGCAAAAGTCCTGGTAATAAAATATCCAAATAATTCCAAGTTCGAATCCCAGCGAAGTATCCAATATGGAAGACGATGTCACTTGATGAAGTCAGTTCTTGTTAATAAAATTCTATGAGCACAATTCTTTTAATTGATATAATTTCCAGTACAAGGTAATTTAAAATAACTCAAAACGACACAACTTAATATTTTAAAAGCCCAAGTTCTACTCAATAGCTCGGTCCCAAAACATAATTTATATATCTGTTTTTACGTAAACAAGAAAGGGGTCACGTGATCTGCTAGAACCTTTCAGAACAGATTTACTTTAAAAAACTCACGTACCCAACGTTTGACCCAACTAAACATAGAAAGATGTTTATATAAAGCTCCATAATGTCCTTGGAACCAACCAATCATTTTAAAAGCTTGTTTACAACTCTGAAGCCAGGTCAGAAATGAGGTCAACACCTGGTGTTTATTATGTAAAGTACAGGTCACAGGCCCCCCCCCCCACCCCTGAACAGTCTTAAACTTAAAATGCCAGATTTGAATCTAACAAACAAACAATAAAAATAAATATAAATGACATATCAAATATACGTAACAATATAGCAAATGAAATGAATACATTTTAACATTGCTTGCCACTGTTTGCATGAAAACATTTAAAATATAATAACTGAAACCAAGTACATTATAACAGTAGTTGGTGTCTTCTCATAATATTATCTGACATTGAAAGAGAAAAAATTAGACCGCGTAGTCAGTACGTTTCAGAATTTCTTACAAGAAAAGAAAAACATAAAAGATAAAATTTACACTTAAAAACTGGAAGGCATAATAGGATGGACATACGTGAAGTTATCCAAATTACTACTAATATGTCAATTTACTAATATGTCTATTTGTCTATTTCGGTGACTCTGATTTTACATAGTTTATGTCAGATTAACCATTGCCTTCTCTACCTTCTTCCCATATGACCTTTTCTAAAATGCTTTTATTTCTCTGGTTTTACTGGACAAATCAAACCAATGCTGTATGGATCAAAATTGCATTGATATGGTATCGGGGAATTATTGCCATTCATTCTACATCATGATATAAACGTTTTTTTTTTTAGCCGTATTTTAAGTTGATACAAATGAAGTGTTATTAATATATAAATGCATTCAGACAAATACTGAGAGGTTGGTATGTGCAGTGCTACATATTGAGTTAAGTCAAGCATCTTCTTGTACTTCCATTTATTTTCTACCCAATATTTGCTGCGTAAAATGCAGATTAATGACTGAATGACATTATCCATTTCGCTTCCTTTTAATAGATTTAAAGGCTTAAGTACATCTTTTTAAATAAAATGTTCATCTTTTTTGTATTTGTTTGAATTCAGTAATTTATGTCAACAATTACGTTACTGTTTGTGTGTTCTGTGACTCTGAAAGTAAGTCGAAATCATCAAAGGATTTTAACTTGTGTATTTGACTACTGTTAATGTGTATCGCGATATAAAGGCAAGTTGAAATAATTTTATAGTTTTTACTTGTGCATTATGTCACTATTTATAAGTATGGTGGGGTAGAAAGCACCCGATTTAGAGTTTCGCATTTTTTGTACAGGATATATATTTAAAGAACTACCGATTTCCACACTGGTTTTCATTTTTATGAAAAAGGCAATGCGTATATCCTATGCAAGGTTAAATATACAAGTTTCTTTATTTTGACATCTAAATAATGGATTTGAGAATAATGGACTTGAGAGTACACCGTTAGGTCTTCTGGTGCGAATCTGTTAAACGATTAGTAGCCCGATGTTGCTATTTCCTCTTCCTCAACTTCAGAGCTAAATTATAAAACAAGAGCAAATAAATACTTTGTTATTTTGATATTTTAAAATTTCATAAGCATATGTTAAAACAATTTTAATGATATACGATTTTTAAAAAATATTTTAAGGGCTGATTATACTTCGTGCAATTAAGACAATATTTCGCCTGTAAATTGAAGCAGTCAACTTCATCATCGGTCTGCTTCAGACAACATATAGTTTTTCTAACTGTGATCATGCGTACATGTATATACAAGTAAATGAAAGACGTGTAAATGTATATACAAGTGCGTGAAAGACGTGTAATTGTATATACAAGTGCGTGAAAGACGTGTAATTGTATATACAAGTACATGAAAGACGTGTAAATGTATATACAAGTGCGTGAAAGACGTGTAAATGTGTATACAAGTACATGAAAGACGTGTAAATGTATATACAAGTACATGAAAGACGTGTAAATGAAATGTTTATTTTCTCTACATTGTTAGAGTTATAGTGCAAAAAACATCTACACTCAACTTTGTCCACTTTCAACGGTGCTCAGAAATCGTAGAATCGAACGAAAACTGTTTAAAATTATCTCCGAATTTTACCCAGTGCGTTACATCACTTGTCCCCCATTTACCAATCTTGCGCTTTACTAGATGACAAATGTTAGCATTTCACCATTTGGAAGGGGCATTTGTTATATGGATGTGATTGATGTGCGATGCATAGGTAACTATATTTTGCTTGCTTACTCGACACCATTACAACATACGAAGGAAAAGCAACACTAATTAATTGTGACATTAATGACGAAAAGAGAAAGATAGATGGCTCTAGATTTTATGTAGCTTCTACAAGAGTGTTGTTGTTGTCGTCATGCGGATTAACGTCATTTTCATCACAAGATAGACCATATATGGTGGTTGGAGGAAAAACCCGGGCAAACCCGGAGAGAACCACCGACCCATAAGAAGCTGCTGACAAGCTTTCTTGTGTACCCACTTTGGCCGAACCCAAGACTCGAGAATACCTAACCCCAAATAAGAACCAAAAGGAACATAAGAACTAAAGTTTGTAAGTAATTAATTAATTGACATTTTTTCAAGCCTGCAGATTGAGCCAATTGATATGATATCTCTCTATGTATAGTTAATGAGACCGCTGTTACAGTTAACAAAAGGACTTTCTCTGATACTGTTTATGAAACCACTGTAACAGTTAACAAGAGGCATTTTTCTCAGACTGTTTATGAGACCACTCTCTGACATTTAACAAGAGGCCTTTCTCTCAGACTGTTCATGAGACCACTCTCTGTGACATTTAACAAGAGGCCTCGCTGATAAAATTTATCAGACCACTCCGTGAAATTAATGAGTTAACTATGTTGCAGTTAACAAGAGACATCTCTCTGCGACAGTTTATAAGAGACCATTTTCTTTGAAAATTAATATGTATGAGATAATAGGTACGAGACCACTCTCCGTAACATTTAATTTGAGATGACTCTTTGTGACAGCACTATGTGACACTTATTATAAGATCCCACTCTATGACAGTTAAGAAGAGGCCTCTTTCTGAGACAGATTATATGAGACCACTCTCTGTAACAGTTGTTATGAGACCATTATCACCTTCACATTACACCTTCTTTGAAGTTAGGTTTTTCAGTTAACCGCGTATTAAAATATAGATACACGTCGTTACTAAATGTTAAGCAAAGCTCAAACTGATCCATCTGGCAATTTGACTGAGGGCAGATGGGATGCGGGTTTTAGGTAATATTATATGGGGACGGTTGCATTAGTTGCACGGCCCGCCATGATGGTGTGCCGCCTTATATAAGGGTATATCCAACTTTTTGGCTGAGTCCCACACTGATCTTCAGAAATATCAATGCAAAGAATTACTATTTTACTTTCCTAGTGATTTTCAAAGGATTACTATCTTACTTTCCTAGTGATTTGCAAAGGATTACTATCTTACTTTCCTAGTGATTTTCAAAGGATTACTATCTTACTTTCCTAGTGATTTTCAATGTTTAGATGTTTTAAACCTACCATTGAAAGAGGCAGATATGTATGTGCCTTTGCTTAAGAACTTTTTCTGTAACTTTTATACCAGTAATAATTTACTATAAGTTGTGGAAGCAATCGGATTAAAATAGGGTATCCAGTGGCTACGGGTAGAACTGCGGAGATCGTATTTTAACTAGATTGGTTGAGGACAATTCTCATACATTTTTTTTTTGTTTATACAATTTTTTAGTATATTAAGGAAAATGCGCGTTGTTATGCTCGTCCATTTTTTGAAGAAAAAAAATCGTTTGTTGTAATTACGCAATTTGGATTTCTTAGCCACATAATAAACTGGGCTTAGTTTGTAACACTTACGGATTATACTAAATGCACTGTAATCCAATATATTGTCCCTTGTTCGTATACATTACTGTATTATCGTTCGAAGTAAGTTCAAGTTAATTGAATGGCGTATTTGAATCTTGAATCGTTAACCTTTATGTCAGTTCATTTTGATTTCAACTTACGCCTGGAAATCGTGACCTTTTCAGTTGTACGACGGATTGACTTTCGGCAAAACTGTATGGTAATTTAGCTTGTATTGACATCTCTCAAAGTATTATCAAGACTGCTGTCAAGATGGGCTGTTTTGGGGTAAAAGTAGTTCTGTGTTACATCACGTGGTGAACAATCATATTCATTGGCAGTATTGTTTTCGTTCCGAGAAATAATATTCGTTCCGCTAAATGTTTACACTTTTGAAATCCCCCCCCATGCCTGTTTAATGTTTTGACAGACGATGTTTTTCTCAAGCGTGCTCTAAATGCCATTGTTGAAAGATAACCTCCTTGAAAACTGAAGCGGGAAACGTAACACCGTAAGTACACGCTGTTGTGATTTTGCTTTGATTTAGAACATTTAGTGATATGCGAGTGAATTTACATTCGTTTGGTAAACGTCAAACAATCAACATGAATTCAAGAATTGTGTTGAGTGAACGATAACTTTGCTCTTTCTATTGCCAGTGATTGATGGTGTGGAAATATGTTTTTGTTCTTGAAATCTGTTAGTATTTCGGTTTGCTATATAGGATAAACTTTAATAGTTCCATACTGAGGTATTCATTATTGTGCTACGTCTCAACAGGCTATGAAAACTAGGTTGATGATGAAAGACGCATGCTGCCACGCAGCAGCTTCACGCTACGATCACGAGAAGGTATGGGATCGTGTATCTGTGAATGATGAAATACAGTACACTGGTATTGTATATACAGGTATTCAAAAGAAGTCCATATGGTGGATAGAAACACCGGAACGGACGGTAAAAGTCGTTATAACTCCGCTTTAAAGTCTGTCGTGGATAATTGCAGATCATAGCAAACAGTGGTAAAAACGGTACGGAAATGTGGTATTGATTGTACCTTATTGGAAGAAGCAAAATAAGAACTTGTTTCCTTATAATTTATGTAATCAATTATTCTGTAGTTAACATATTTTTTTAATCAGTGATTCTTCCAGCAATAACATTTGTGTTCCTCATCCCTCAAATTTGTTATTTTCATTTCCAAACAAATATTTATTAAATATTGTGGGAAATTTTTAATAGAGGCTTAAGATTTGCAACCAACGAAACACTGTCACTCATACTGTATGTACTTGCTTATAAGTTGAAACCCACTTCAAACTGCATAGACTCAGATCTGATGGCACATAATGCACTGTCAGATCTGGATCTGTGCAGTTTGTTAGGAGGTATCAATATAAAAAAATCATAGACCCAGATCTGCAGGTGCTTTATGCAGTGGGTCTATGCATTTTGTTAGGAATCAGTAGAACAAACATCATAGACCCTGATCCACAGATGCATTATGCTATTGGAGATAAGGATTTTAGATGCTTGCAGTTTGACTTATAAGTGAGTAAATACAGTAATTTAATGTTGAAATCTTTCAAGGTTACCCATCATATTATGTCATGTACTTCGGTTTTGATGCTCATTTTCAAGATACAAGAAATTTTATTTACCATTGATGGTCAGAGTAAAACACATAAAACACTTGTTCTGTTACCAGCATAATAGAGTATTTTAACAGACAGGTACACAGATAGTAAACAGCTCTGGTGGCCTAGTGGTTAGAGAAACTGATTTAGATGTTTGAGGTTGTGGATTTGATCACCTGCCAAGTCATACCAAAGATTTATAAAAATTGTACTATCAGCTGCTTCGCTTGAGGCTCAGCATTAATAGGTTAGTGTTAGGACCAACGTTCCCTCAAAGCTGCGCACGCACAGCTGCTCAGCCTCAGGCATCCCCGTGCAGCTGAATTGTCAATCCAACGTTAAATTTTGCTCATCTCCATAATGCTTGCGCAATGCAGTGAGCACTGCGCGCACATCTACCATTGACTTAGAGGGAAAGTTAGTTAGGACTGGTGTCAGGATAATGGGACTGGGTGGGACATTATGCTACAAGTCTGCGGCAGGATGCCCCAGAGCCAGACATTGCTATCAACTGCCACACTGCAGACATCATAGTGATATGACACATACATACATACATACACACACACACACACACACACACACATACACACACACACATACATACATACATACATACATACATACATACATACATACATACATACATACATACTACAGATAAAGACATACATACATACATACATACATACATACATACATACATACATATTTACCGAGTAACAGTATACATAGTGCCATTGGTAATAACTGATTAAAAGATAGTGCAATGTTAGATAAAATGTAATACATATTAAAACACAGTATATCCACTTAATAACAAATTAGTAGACAACATACAGTTACACAACCTTTTTATGCAAGCACATGTGTAAGACTAACAGTGATTAGAACACTTAATAATATGACAATTTACAAGCATGCACCATGTCAGTGATTTCCTTTGAGTAAAAGACAAGACAATAAATAGTACATTCACATTGCATGCATATCAAGTTCACCTGTTAAGTGACATGAGGAGAAATGAGAGTGTTGTAGTTACAATAGTTTGTTTGTTCTGTTTTTTTGGTTTTACGCCATTTTTCAGCACATGATAGGCTATACATGACAGCCAGTATTATTGGTGGAGGAAGAACCCGGGAAAACCCCTGGAAAGAACCACCGACCCACAAGAAGCTACTGGCAAGCTTTCTCACATAACTACATTTGCTGAATCTTAGACTCAAGCCCATGCAGACAGAGGTGAGACGGCAGTGATCCGTAATGGACAGTGCTTAAGACCACTCGTCCACTCAGGGCCCTGAAGTTTCAATAGAAGAAAGGTGCTTACTTTAAAAAAATTATTAGGCCAAAATGTTGTGTGTTTCATATTGCATTGGTTTTAAAACTAGAGAAGGCAGGTACCTGTAAAAAAAACTACATATCTTATATTGTGTAGTGTAAATAATGTACTAAGTATGCCAAAGTACCAGACAAATATGTTCATTTAGATGTTAAAAAAAATCAATTTTATTAAGGAATTTTAAATTATTTTTTAAAAACTTTTTTTCTGTACAAATTTAATGAAGACTGTAACTCTAAATTTAAAGTGCCTTTGACCACAAAATAGATAGAGTGCACATCCATAGCGAGTCAGTAAATCATCTTCATTTGCCATCCATTCTAAAACAATTTAGGTTTCAAAAGTAATGAGTGGTGTCACTATGAAGGAGCATATTTATGAAAAGAGTTAATTTCATTAAACCCTTTATAATATCCAGAAATAAAAGTTCAGACTGTAACATCATCCTCATTGAGGATATGCCCTGATTACTAACCAAACAAATGAGTGTGACACTTTCAAAGAACACTGCATACAAATTGAAAAATACCCAACTCAACACTAAAACCTGTAATGCCAGAACAAGCTTAACAAATTATGAAAGCATGACACTGACTGGTTAACAGGAAGTAAACCATCTGAACTTACAAGCTATTATTTTAGGCAAAAACCTTCAAAATGTAAACAGTATCACTACAGAAAACTACAGTAATGACATCAAGTCTTGGGACATGAAAAAAATTATTACTTTTCTGATGTCCCAAGATTTACATGCTGTCAAAAATTATAGCATTTTCGGAGAGTGTTTAAGGTATTACAGTTTGTTTTATAAGCATTATTTCTGAAACTTCTTTATTACATTTTTGAGGTATCATTCAAGTTATATGCAATTGTGCCTATAATCCAGATCCAACGGATGTACTTCACTTTGTGCTTATCAACAGATCCTTATAGAAACACAATATTTATCAATCAGGTGTTGGAAATCCAAATAAATTTTTTATAAACTGTCTTTGTCCATAAATTCTGTATGAGCACATCAAATATTTCCAGAGATATTAATTAATCCTTTAAAAATCCAAGTGAACTGAGAAAAAATTAATATGGATTCAAAAACAGACTGCAACAAAAGAAAATAACTTAACGTCATTAGTAAAAGCAAGCCCAAAATTAAGAATATTTCACTAAAACAAAAATACTATATTCTAATACACAGTTTTGAACAAATCCCCATATTGTGAAATCATGAGGGGGGAAGAGTCATGTGATCTTTTTTATCACCTACACCTAGCAGGACCCTGATTAGAACCAATCATTTATATTTTAAGCATAAAAAGTTGTTTTCTTATTCATTAGTCCCATCTTGACCGTGACATGCAATCATTTTAAAATTAAAATAAAACCTGTTTATGTGATAGTCACTTACCATGGAACAAGGTCAGGATATACCCGGTAGGTCAGTATCACTTGCTTGCCAAAGAAAATTCAGGTCAACTGATTTTAGTGAATGAATTTAAAACTGACACACAAACAGTTAAATTATAACATATTTAAAAAACAGATATACGTATGAGTTTAGTAGTAACATTTTTAAGCACAATATAAAAATGTAATTTATGTTACATTGATTCAATATTCTAATGCAATAATGCTTAAACACAATAATAATAAACTAATGACAAAAGGGATAGGTTACTGTTGTAAATGCTTAAAGCTAATGCTCAACTCTGTCATCAGTCATATTATACACATTTTGATTTATGAGTCAAACCATCAGCAACAACAACAAGAGCAATTTCTAATTCCTATAAATTATTAAAATAAACAAGGCTTCTCAAATGTTATCAAAACACAGCTGTACCTGCTTCCAGAGACTAATAAAACAGGAATGATTGTTTACCAAATTCGAAATATATACAGATATCCACTTGACCTATGATGTAATAAATTGTTGAGAAAAGAAAAGCACAATTTGTTATGGGAAATTCCACTAACACTTGACCTCAGATTCTTGTAGAAATCTTGGGTTCTACTTATAACCAGGACAGAAGTCGTTAGACATAAACTCCATTCAGCGCCATCATAATCATGACAAACTTCAGGAACACAGTATATATTAAATATACATAACAATGTGAATGAAGTTAAATGTGATATAAAACATGATTTTTCCATTAAAAGTATGGTAGTAGAAAATTCATTTAGTTTTTCTAGTCCTACAGTGTAAGACATCTCTCCTGAAATTTATATTTAGTCTGACATCTTACTGCCAAAAATAAGTGTTGTTTAGTGTTTCCTCAGTTGACTGACAAGGGAAAACAAAGCCAGATTTTCAGAAATAGCTGAAAATATACTGATTTATTCAGATAGCTTCATTTTGTTCAAGATAAAACTGGATTTGAGCTTCTGACAGGCATTGGGCAAGTAGATTTGTAAAGCATCAACAAGGTGTAATTAAGAAGCCTGTCCATTTTGGGGTCCAAGGTCAAGTTCACCGACAAATAAAGAGAAAAGGTTTTTACACAATAACTTTTAAGTTCTTGGCCAATGTTTGATGTCACTTATTGTGTGGAAGATGCCTTTTGATTTTAGGGTAATATATCATGGTCATTGTGTCAAATAAAAATGGATTTTGCTGAAAATAATTTGTTTCAGAGTACAGTGGGATGCCGCTATAACCCGCCCCGCTATAACCTGAATTCGGATATAACCCGGTCGCGGCATGGCTCCCGAAATTTCGGGTAATTTATTACAGGTATTTTTCTCAAAGACCAAAAAAAAAAAAAAAAAAATTATGAAAAAAAAAATTAAGAGTTTAATTATCATTCTCATATTCGTCTAAACAGTGCGAAAAAGAACGTGTAGAAAATGTATTATCAAATTTCTTCTAGTTTTGTGCCAAAATAAACGTCGGAAATATGAACCAATTGCTGGGCCTACTGAGAACTTTGATCTTTGTTTATTGTTGAAAAATTACAGCTCATAAGTGTCAATATTATAATTGCTGATTCCTGAGTAATGAAGCCATCGTGTCTACTTTGTGTTTGTCTTGAATGCATTCCGAATACAATCGTTGCTCAAAATAATCTCCGATATATGTTCTTTTCATTTCATACACAACTAAGCAACAGCCAATGCGGCGGTTGATAAAGATTCTCACCAGAATGTATAAATCAATTAATTTAAGTACATTGTTTATCATCAAAGTGAACTGCCGAGCTAAACAGTGACATAATTCAGTGGTTAAGCCAGTTCTGCCTGCTATATTTATTAGAGTACATCAAAAGAACATGACGCAATAACTGGGCGGCAAGTTCAAAGGACTTTGACTAGCATCTTGGGTGGGAAAATGTGCTGAAATTTACAATGACTGAATTCAGAGACAGAGAGATCCTGAGATGTACATGTAGTTATTATAATAATACACTTTAGCCACAGACACTTGATTCTGAGTAAATTCATGTATACACTCACCATATATGGTGAGTGTATACATGAATTTACTCAGAATCAAGTGCCTGTGACTTTAGCTTCCATTATTTAATCTATGGACATGTACTATTTCATCATTCATTACATACACCCGTTACGTAATTTTTTTTTCTTCTTTTCATTGAATTCAGTCACATAATGATCTGTGACAAAATTATTGAATATTTTACATCCGTGTGTGGATATTTTTGATGGAAATATTTGTATTATGGATTCAATGTATGTTACAAGATTCGCTGGTGAGTACACGGTGTTGATACTCTTTTCATGCAATAGATTATACATGTATACATAAATTAGACACGTGTATGTATCAATGCATGGTTCTCTGAATAAAGTAATATATTATATCTGCAATTTCTGTTACGACAGCAAATGTTTTTCTCATTTAATATAGATCAAAAATGGTAATTGTGCCATGCATTTTCGCACCCGTCTTTATGTAAACTCCCACCCCCCAATTAAATCCAAAAATGTGTTGGTATTGTACATGGTTACTTATAACACAGTTCGGTTCATAGCCCGGTCGGATTCTATGGCTCCCAACTACCGTGTTATAGCGGGGTCCCACTGTACATCTGTTATCAGACTTTATGGATGCATCAAAAGTATAAAGAAACCTATTGATGTTGGGGTGAAAAGGCACAGCTGACAGTCATATACTAATGGTTTCTGCATGTTTTATTTACAGTGTTGTTGTTGTATTCAGGTTTAACCCCATTTTTCAGCACAAGATAGGCTATACATGGCGACCAGTAATAATGGTGGAGAAAGAACCCAGGAAAAACCTCAGAAAGAACTACCTACCCACAAGAAGCTACTGGCAAGCTTTCTCACATACCCACATTGGCCGAATCTGAGACTCGAACCCATACAGAGGTGAGATGGCAGTGATCCGTAAAGGAGAACGCTTTTGACCACTCGGCCACTCTGTGCCCCTCAAATTTGCAGTGTTAAGTGAACTGTTAAAGGGAGGTGGGTATATGGGCATTTTGCAGTAACTCAGTGTATTTTACTGTAAATTATTTGTATTTAAACTACTACTTGGAATCTGGCAGATGCATACAAATTTTCATACAACACACCACTTAATTTGTGTCACACTATTGACAGTGAATATTTCATGCAAATGAGACACAATAAGGTCTGAATTGTAAAAAAAATCACCAGCCTAGTATGCGCATGGTGATCTGTTTTCATGAGATTCCTACAGCATCATTCTTCATGATTGATTTTATCACCTTGAGGAATATGAAAGTTTTGTTCATCACATGTTAAGAAAATTGGTAAATAAATTGATGTTTTTAAAAAAAGAAGATATTTGTTTTTTATTTATTAACCAAGATGATGTGAAATTTTATGTTATTTGATATGTAAGCAAATGATATATAAATTAAAATACTGTTTGGAAATGCATTTGGGATTTTTCTGAGTTGGTAGTTTGCGAGCATCCTGTGATTAGTATAGATGACTTCAAGAGATGTGTTTCCAATAAAAGGTACTTTTTCTATAATTGTTTCTTTAAGCCTTAACTCTGGTTATTTAAAGGGACATTATCCAATTCTAATCCTAAGAGAAAATGTTTAGACTCAGAGTGGTCAACTCCCTTGTCTGGTTGCTTCTTTTTAATTCTCCAAATAAACACATTCTCAAGAAAAAAGTGTATATGGAAGGCAGTTGCTTAAGTATTTATCAAAAATATCTGTTTTGATTGATATAATCAGCTGTCTGTTAACAAGTAAGAGAAGAAAAAAAATGTCAACCAATTAATTCAGATTGCATATTTATAGATAATGCCCTTGCTCATGATCATTCAAAGGAACATGTGTATCACAGCTTTTATATTTATATTCATCCTTTTCATCTTGTTTGGCATGTGTTTCAAGAGTTACAATACATCAGTATTCTGAATTCTTTAATTTATCTTCTTCATTGAAAGATTATCATAAAAGGATTATTATTCTTCTAAATTACAGCGGCATACTCAACATCTGATACAATTACAAATAATAATAATATTAATATTTATAATATTTTACAGCTGTTATAAAACAATGAAAAATTTAAAAGTAACCCTTTTTTTTATAGATTAAGTCTAACTCGATGTGGCTAACATTGCATTGTTTTGCCAGAGGAGTAAAGTGGCTTGTTTTCTAAAATCCTGGATGGTTTCTGTACTGTTGTCACTGTACATAATTACTTTCGCAGCTTTGACCGATTGTTAACTGATTGTTAACTTTGAAACATCACTGGGTAACTAGGCCTTATTCATCATATTAGGACTTCTAGTATCGGTCATTTACTTTCATCTGTGTTACAGAATTTAGCCATTCTTGATGATACTTGATAGGAATGTACCTTTGAACAAATATTTTACCTTAAACATATCTGTAATTGTATCTCTGTCAACAGGGTGTCTCCCATAGCAACAAGAAATAAATTCTAATTTTAGTGTCAATAATAGCTTTCCTGTAAGTATTATTATTATGCTTTCACCTGTCTGCATGGAAAGACCTCATCCATGTCAGATGCAACAAATGCCTGTTCTAGAGATTTCTTAGGACACATCCATTGGACTAGTGTTATCTGCATCTTCAGCCCTTGCTCTATAGAGCATCCTCATTCATTTCTGGATGGCCACTGTATCAACAGATGGAAGAAATTCAAGAAGTGGCTATGAAGAGAAAATGTCATTAAGTGGAATGGTTTTGTACAAGGACTTGTCATTCATTTTTGTTGTAGTTTAATTAAAAACCACTAGTCCAATTTTATCAAATTTTAAATTGATAAAATTAATATTACTAATTTTCTTTGTGCACTGTTACACATTGAGCCACTTTTTTTCTGCCTAGAGAAAGATAGTAGAACATTGAATTTGTAATAATAGTCAATTTGGTTTTCAAAAATGAACCAATTACCATATTATTTACAACATAAGGGATCCAAACATTATTGTGATTGAAGTTGATAATTCAATAAAGTGGTCCAGTGGTCTAAAGCACTCTCTGTTACGGATCACTGCTATCTCACCTCTGTCAGCATGGGTTTGAGTCTAAGATTCGGTTAATGTAGTTATGTGAGAAATCTTGACAGTAGCTTCACGTGGGTCGGTGGTTCTTTATGGGGGTTTTCCCTGGTTCTTCCTCCCAATAATACTGGCAACCATGTATTGCCTATCGTGTGCTGAAAAATGGCGTTAAACCCTACAACAACAACAACAACAACAACAACAAAGTTTCAATTTTTATTTTAACAGTTAAGCTTGTTTTGATCAAACTTGTTCCTGAGGATATAATTAAAATTGGTACTTGGCATCTCTAAGACAAAAAATACTGCTACCATAGAAACAATCTTTAAAAACTATTCTCTACTTCATTTCCAGAACTGCTGAACCAGGTTTGATCAAACTTGGTATAATGTTCCTGAGGAAATGTCACACCAAAATTATAACTAGGAGGCAACCTAGTGGTGCAGCAATGATTAAAAGCATGGTTTAAGACCTGTTTCCAGCTTTCTGGAACAGCAAAGTCATTGATTATTATGCCTGGTAGAAGGCGCCATACCAGATTTGTGTCACTTCCCTGGTTCTTTTTCTCAATGACTTTTATTTTCTTCATGCCATGTCCAGTTTGCTCCATATATATAGTACCGGTGTCTTCACATACAGTACTCGCCTTTCTCATGGTTACCTGTCATTCCCCATGGTCCTCCTGTCCTATTGAGTGGCTTGGGGTCAAGAAACAGTATATTTATAGCTTTCATAATTACTTATTGACCCGTTGCTACAGTTTTTCATAAATTCACCATTCTTCCAATCTAACCAAAGTTTGGAGTGAGGGAAATTTGTTTAAAAAAAACTGTAATTTATCTGTTCTTTGAAATAATCATGATGTTAGGTCCAAACAATATTAAATTGTTCAGATTCGAATCACCTCTTAATTCAGTTGTCAGAGTCGCTCATAACATACCTGTAGTTCTTTTTCCAAAAGTAGCTATTTCATTTGTAAATTCCGTTGTTGACTAATCTAATTTTAAAATGTAATGATGTCATTCATTTGACAGAAATTCCATTAATGACTAATCTAATAACAACATTTATATTTGGTGGATAAATTTGTTAATTAGGGAATAAAGATAGATAGGCCTGCTATTTTGAACAGATCCGAGAAAGAAAAGGTGTGCTTTAGGTAAAAATAACGCTCAGGTGATAATTGATGAATAATTTGAAGTTCGAACTTAGTCTAAAAACAAACCCAGCTGTTGTGGATTTTTTTTTATTAAATAGTAAGCATACATCATTGACATTTAAAAGATAATGTACATCAGTTATGCCTTTAAAAAATAAATCATTGCAAATGCTAGGCCCAGTTCTGCATCATATCAAACACAACATGATAATTGTATATCACATGAAGGATCATTTACCATATCCAACAAATATATGGTGGTGTCACCTTCTGTGTATAATGGTGAGGTCATCAAATCTTTTATGCCAGCTTTTTGACTGAAATTTGTTGACCCATGGATGTCACTGATCAGCATATAATTTGTATGAATGTGAAAAATGGTCTTGTTGGTTTAAGGGAGACATTCATTGGCTCATAATGTGATGAAACATCTCTATTATCTGGATTTTATGGCACAACAATGTTTAGGACCAATATCTTTTTTACACATAACATCAACATTAGAGCTTTAAACATCATTTTCGTTTAAATGTTTGCAGATAAGAAAAAGAATGAATTGAAGGAAAATGGAGGCGTGTATTTGATTTAGATTTTTAACATAGCTTTTACAGTTTTCCAGTCATCGCTATGATATGATGTCTGCAGTGTGGCAGTTTAAAGAGATGTCTAGCACTGGGGCATCATGCTGCATACATATAGCATGATGTCCCACTCAGTCACATTTTCCTGACACCAGGCCGACCAGTCCCAACACTAACCTGTTAATACTGAGTGTCTCTTGAGGCAGCTATTAGTAACATTTTTAGAAGTCTTTCGTATGACTCAGATGGGTTTCAAACCCACAACCTTTTGCATTCGGGATGGAAACTCTAGCCACTGCCACAGGAGCAGTAAAAATGGAGGCATTCCCACCCATCAGCTGGAATGGCCTTATCACTTTTGGTCTCAGGTTTCACTATCCTTGTAACTTAAACCACTGAAAAGTTCTGGTTGATGAATTGGTTCTTCAGATTACTGTGTGTGCTTGCATGTATATACTGATCTGTGTTACAGTGTACCCAGATAGATTGCTGATGATTCAACTCATAATCCAATGGCAGGTGTGGATTCAGTTTTTCTTATAGAAAAGGCTGAATCATTTCAGCTGACTAATTGACCACTGTTACAAATATTACTTTGTGTCTGCAAAGTGTTTCATGCACAGAGTAAATCATTCACTTGTTTCATTGCTATTCTTGGTCACATTGGTGAATGAGTTGGATAAACAGCTGATTAATTAGCACTGTAGAAAGGGAGCACTGTATATAGAAAGACATGAATCCAGAAATGTAACTAACATTAACCTTTGAATTTATTCCAACCCTTTACCATTAGGGACTCAAACCATGGGCATAGATTTTGAGTGGGTGAGACAAAGTTGGTGGTCATGTAGGCCTACTGTTAATATACTGGTACAGTTCATAAGCAAACTGGAGAAGCTGGTTCATAAACAAAGTCCTTTCCAAGTAGATGTCTGCCAGTGTAGGAATCTTTGTTCCAAGATTTGTTAGTGGTCTTTACAGTTGATAATGGCCACGTGTAACAGTTAGAAATATAGCCAAAAATTGCAGAACTCCAAATTGTACCCTGACTGCTAAAGTACTATGTTGTATGATCGTCTGTGAAATGTTGGACTATTTAACTTGTGAAAGATATGTTTACATTGCTAAGTGGTCAAGTTTTACATGATTGTTTTTTCAGATTATTAAAATTGTGTTCAAAATATGTTTACTGTATATAGATATGTACAAGTTGGAACCAGCTGCAGACAAGTTAGACCCTGATCTGTAGTCACATAATGCACCAGCAAGTCAAGGTCTGTGTTTTGTATTCTACTGATTACTCCCAACTTTTATGCACATACCCTGATCTGCCAGTGAAAGCAGATCTTTGTCTCTGCAGCTTGCTTTTTGGTGGGAGATGTTGATGAGTATATAAGGTAATGGAGTTAGTCACACATACCATTTCACATCCACAGTTCAGGGTGCTTCATACACCCTGATTAAAATGGACAGTGAGGTCATAATGTGATCATGTCATTTTGAGCTGCGCAGTAATAGTTTGTTATACTAAAGTGGACAACCTTAATTGTGATCTAGGGGAAAAGAATGATTTTCATTAAAAAACATACAAAACCTAACTAACGATCTCAGGTTACTTTCAAGATGGTATTAAAGATCAAATAGATACACAGGTCTACAAAAGTTACTTGTTAAATTCTAATGTTAATACACACACACACACACATCAGTAGTTTAAGGTTCACATTTAAGATACATATAATGTTTTATATTTGAATTAAAGCTTGTTTTTGGATTCGCAGTCAACCTGTCAATAAAGGGCTAGTCATGGACTTTTTTTCTTTCTGTGAATTTTTGGTATTGAGTTGAAATAAAAAAAAATAGCTGTTTTACCAGCTGAGCTCCCAGTGGCTATGATATTGTTTTTTTCATTCATTATAAGGAATATACAGATTTCTCTGCTGATATGATATTGATGGATATTGACAAACAGTTGTAAGTAATGCAGAGTTTGAAATTAAGGAATGTTTTGAACAATATTGATTAATACCATAATATTGATATTGATTATATTATATTGATTAATACCAATCTGAATGTTCAATTTAATCATATTGCTTGTCAGGGTTGGTGCAAGAGTACTTGAAGATGGCTGCCTGTTTCCTGGATAGCCATAACCATAACCCATTTTGGAAAATGTGTATTTTATTTGTGATTCCCATCTTTGTCTGAAAAATCAGTTTTCAAACTAATAAAGTTCAGTTTACAGCTGAATTATGTATTTCTTCATTTTTGTTTTTTGCTTAGATATGTAATCTGTCACATCACTGGCACAAAATGGAAAATGTCTAGATATCATGTACATATTTAAAAATCCAATGAAAAGGCAAAAATTCAAGTTGAGTAAGAAACATTGTACCCATACTCAAGGGGACCCAGGTGGCTGGGAGGTCTAAAATGCCCACCTTTACAAATCACTACCATTGCACCTCTGTCTGGGTTCAAGTTTTGGGTTAGCATAGCTTCCAAGTCTCATGATTTACCTATATTTATTCCATATTTGTTTTAACCAGAATATAGGTGTATGTTAGTCTTATTAAAAACTTTGTTTATTTTTCCATTAAAAAAAAAATTTATGAAAAATTTCCGTCCAATTTTCTGTTTAGATGAGGCACCCGGTTCCAATCTAAAACTAATGTATTGCATGCATATAGGGATATAGAGTTCTAGAATATGATTGGTTAATTCAGATCAAGGCTATCATGCTGGTCTTAGCTCTTAGAGCTTTTAAAGAATAGACACTATACAATGTCCTCATTATTATTATTATTATTGTTATTATTATTATTATTATTATTATTGTTGTTATTATTATTATTATTATTATTATTATATATTGACTCACCTTTGTGTTTGCATGATATTTGTAAGAGTTATTGCCCTAATTTACTTAACTGTAGCATGCAGCATATGACACAGTTTTGTGGATGTAGCTGCTCTTTTTTATAGTGGATTGCTTATAAACTTGATGCATGTTATGATTGTTGTCGTTAGATGTTTTGTATTGAGAAATCTCTATACTCTATTGACAGAAGATTTATGTTGCCACTAGTTCTAATGGTCATAAGCCAGAAGTTATTGGATAGCCTATTGACTGTCTTCCCTTGCCCACAGTGTATCTCTCTGTTAGCAAACATTTGTTATTACTAGTCTGCTAAACTGTTCGGTTTGTTTGTTTGTTTGATTAGGATTTTTAACGTAGCTTTAAAAAAATTTCAGTCATATCGCTTCAATGTCTGCAGTGAGGCAGTTTATAGTGATGTCTAGCACTGAGACATCATGCCGCAGACATGTAGCATGATGTCTCACCCAGTCACATTATCCTGACACCAGGCCGACCAGTCCTAACACTAACCTCTTTATGCTGAGCGTCAAGCGAGGCAGCTGTTAGTACCTTATTTGTAAGTCTTTGGTATGACTCGGCCGGGGATCAAACCGACGACCTCCCGCTTCCGGGACGGACGCTCTAACCACTAGGCCACCGGAGCGGTTGCTAAGCTGTTTGGAAGATTGCCATTAAACATCCAAGGTATACTTCGTCCTATATGAAAGTAATACTGCTGAGACGTTCAATATGGCCACCACAGCAGCCATCTTGAAAGTCTTGTTACAGTTACTCCTCTGGAATGGATGAGTATATCATTATAGGCTTTTGATGAAAAAAATAAGATTTCTTTTATTGTCAGCTTGGTTTTAAATTAAATGATACAAATCTGATATCAAATATGGCCTCAATAGCAGCCATCTTGAAAACCTTTCTCCAGGATGAAAGGTCATATTGACAATGGGATTTCGTCAGAAGACCTCTTATTATTTGTTTGTCCAAAATTACAGTGGTGACATCCAGCATCAAAATCTTGTCACTGCTAATTATGAATGTTTGGTCTGTGCGAGATTTGTTCCAAATTTCAAATGATATATACTTTGTCACAAATGAAAAGGGTGCAGTTATGATCTCAACAATCTTATTATCACTTCTCCTCTTGAAATGAAAGTCATATTACCAGAAGACTTCTTGTGATGTCTTTTGAGCCTCAGTGAAAATTGTTCCATTCAGACTTTCTGTATGGTCTCAACAGTGACCATCCATCCTGAAAATATTTATTGCTGCTTTTTTGCAATATATAGTCATGTTAAGCTTTTCACAAATAGAGCGGCTGGTATCTCTTAAATGAAAATGTCACCGATCTTACATGTACATATTTTTTTGCAGTGGATAATTTGAATATCTTCTTGGTTAAGATTATCAGAGATAGTTTAACCACTCAGAAGCATTAGTATTTTATATTCTTGGAAATTTGTTTAAGACAATAAAGTGTCAGTCCATTTTGAGGGATTCTTGTTATTGTTATCCTGTTATTGTCATATAGTAGATTCATCTCCATCATAGGGTAGGGGTGGGATGTGGGAGAGATAGAGATGTATTTACATCAGCAAATTGTTCACCATTCCTTTATTTGACTCATCAATGTAATAGAGTTAGGTGTTTTATTTGAGTAAGTTGAGAATATAATCAGCTGAGCATATTTTTCAGTATTCCTTTTGTTCTTTTAGTTTTGATTTGAAAGATTTTAATGTCTATCCTGATTTTTATTTGCAGATAATCTTTTGCAAACATGCCTGCCAACAAAGGTGAATTACAGTTAACAGCTGATAAAAGGATTAATGGTAACAGTGACAGTTCCTCTTGCACATCTGGAGAAGAAAATGAAGAACGAGGAAATTGGTCCCGGAAGATGGACTTTGTCCTCTCTTGCCTAAGCTATGCTGTTGGGCTTGGAAATGTGTGGCGCTTTCCTTATGTGTGTTATCGAAATGGAGCAGGTAAAGTATATTTAAAAATGGAATTCTACAACATACTATTTTTTTTTTATAACCTTTATGAACCCACCTCAGTAAACGGTGGGGTAATGCAGGAAGCTTCATATATATCCATTCACCTGATCTTCCATGTGTCACTGACTTTTTGGAACACAGCTGTATCCAGTTATTGATAGATTGCCATGAACCTAGGTTAATATTAAGGTCACCACATGAAGATGATCGTATAAAATTACTTTGCTCTTCAAATATTTAGTTCACTTGGCCAGGGCAAGATGAGCTTATGGCATTACCCCCTCTCCTCCACATCAGTTGTGCATGGTCTGTTGCAATGTTCCCTCTAATTTTCCGAAGGCTGTGTGTGGCAAAAGATATTGGCTGTGCAACTTTGGAAGGAAATTTAAATTTTTGTGCACCACATAATGGTGTATAGGCCTACTAAATGAAATGGATAATTTTTAATAATTACAATAATTAACCAACACTGTATAATGTCAATTAATTTATTCGTTGAAATAGTCTGCTTTTTCATGTAATATGTATAAAAGCCTAGAAGGAGAGAATTAGCGTACTGATACCACTCATCAGGCATCATGCCAGTTATTGTTCTCAAAGTTTTTCTCTGCGATCTTTCAAATTACCCAATCTGCATAAATCTTATCAAGATCTATTGATCCTCCATCTTGAAGGTGACTCTTAACATGCATCAGCATTTCCAGATGTTCTAACTGTAGACGATTCCTTAATTTGGTTTTCAAACTGTTCATCAGGCTGAAACCACGCTCACAATCTGCACTGGAAGCTAAAAATGCTCCACCAGTATCCATCAATTTCGCTAACTCTGCAAAGTGATCATTCTGAAATGCCAAAGCCACCATTATCTGAAAAGCTGTTTATCAGTTTGCCTCTGATTTTTTCTGAGACTAAGAACTTGAAGTCATTGTACTGCTGAATACTTGTACTTGTTCCTCCTAAAGAAATTGTTTGTACTTTGAACAAAGTGAACTGATGTGTTCAATTCCAAATTCATAATTGCATTGTGTTATTGCAGTCAAACGCAGACCATTCCTCAATTTCATTTTCTGGAAATCTTTCCCCCAAATGCAAACACAACATATTAATGAAAGTTAATATGGAGTTAGTGTTCACTGAAACTTCTCCAGAGATTTTGTCAAGAAGGTTTTTAACATTATCACTCCATTTCACTGTGTCACCCAAGTACTGCATTCACATTTTTTCATCCCAAAACTTGCTAGTTGAAAACTCTCCAGTGGTTTTTGCATCTCGGCAGTACAAACAACCTACTCCGTCATCTTTTTCATAAGTAAATATTTCACACAGTTGAACGCGCACTTTACTTTGAGACTTCGGCGTCTCTGTTTCAACAATTTCTTGAAGCCATTCAGACTTAAAATCTGCCGCTGTTCTCTTGTGCTTTGCACCTCTCGTCGCCAAAATAAAGCAATTTAATACCGCAATGCAAGTTCAAACTTTGAATGTTTACAGACTTCACACACCACACATATGGTCTATAGGCTATAGCCTAATAGTGCCAGCAGCAGCCACCAGCAGACCAAGCAAGAAACTGGCTCATCAGTAATCTGCGACAACATACATTTGTGCGGTCTGTTGTAATGTGTGTGCATGCGCTCAGCAAGTTGTGTGCGCGCGCAGAGCTTAGAGGGAACATTGGTCTGTTGTCCATTTTTAATTATTTTATCTCTTAATGGTCATAATTTCTAATGCAGTTGTCTACAAGCAAAATCAAAATTCAGCCTGGCCATGACATTCTGAAAATCTAAAATTCTTTTTTAAAAATTGCTTTATGGTTTGAAACATTTTATAGGCATTAGCTGGCAAAGTATATGGTTAGACTGGAAACAGGAAACAAGGCAGGTTTTAGCTCTACTTGTAAAAGACCAGAAGATTTATGAAATGGCCTGTTATCCATCATCCAAATATCCATTAATACCTCTTTGTTATTGGTATTCCTCCTGCTGCTCTGGTGACCTAGTGGTTAAAGTGTGATTCGGATGGAGGAGGTCGCAGGTTTGAACCCTGGCCTTGTCATTCCAAAGACTTACACAAATGGTACTAACAGCTGCCTTGCTAGGAGCTAAGCATTAAGAGGTTAGTGTTAGGGCTGTTTGGTCTGGTGTCAGAATAATGACATTGTGGGTCATCATGCTACATGTCTGCAGCAGGATGTATCGATGCTAGACATCACTGTAAACTGCCACACTGCAAACATCATAGCGATATGACTGAAAAATTGTTAAAGCTACGTCAAAAATCTAAATCACACACACATATATCATTGCTCAACAACTTGGAGGATTGCTCAACACACTCATTTTTTCCATGGTCCTTAATGAAAATGACATCCAGTATGGCCACCACAACATTCATCTTATAATCTTGATATTGCCACTCCTTCTAAATTGAAAATACCAAGTTAACTTTGTTTCTTCACTAAAAGATATCTTATGATGTCTACTTGGTTCTGAATGAAATTAATGTTTGTCAGATTTGATGATGGCCACCTTGGCATCCATCTTAAAAATCTTAGTGTAGTTCCTTGATGATGGTCATAATTACATGGTGTTTTCACCAAAAGACTTCATATGATCCCTAATTTTTCATACATAAACATGGCAGTAAGCTCATATACAGTAAGGCCACCATGGTAAAAATCTTGTTATGGTTAGAATATCAACATGGATTTTGACCAGGAGACATTGCTAGTTAGACATCCAGTATGGCACTCATGGTGGCCATCTTGAAAATAATGTTATCACTGCTTCAACAAAATGGATTGCTGTATCAACATGGGGTTTTCACCAAAAAGACTTGTAGCAATATCCATTTGTTCCTAATAACAGTATGACCAACTGGATATTACTACAAGCCTTTTGGTGAAAACCCCATGTTGATGCAGCAATCCATTCTGTTGTATCCAGTTGGTCCTAATAACAGTAGGGGGCCCCGAGTGGCCTAAAGCGCTCTCCGTTACAGATCACTGCCATCTCACCTCAGTCTGCATGGGTTTGAGAATCAGATTCGGCCAATGTGGTAATGAGAGAAAGCTTGCCAGTAGCTTCTCTTGGGTCGGTGGTTCTTACCAGGGTTTTTCCCAGGTTCTTCCTCCACCATTTATACTGGCCGCCATGTATAGCCTATTGTGTGTTGAAAAATGGCGTTAAACCCTACAACTAATAACAGTAGTGTATATCTTGTATACAACACAGCTGCCATGGCAGTCCACTTGAAATTCTTTCATTAATGCTCTTTCTCCTAGAATGGAGGGTCATCTTGACAAGGGAATTTCATAAGAAAACTTCTCACAATGTCGAGTTGGTCATCTTGACAAGGGCTTTTCGTAAGAAAACTTCTCACAATGTCTGGTTGGTCCTAAATGAAAAGGTGACTATTTTGCATCCAGTATGTCAGCTACATCTGATAATTTGAAAATCTTTTGATTACTTAAGAATATCAGAGATGGTTTCAATACTAATTGAGTTAAAAAAAAATATATAGAAGAGTATTAAAGACTAGGGAAGACAAAAAAATGTTTAGTTCATAGTACTCTTGCTTACAAAACAAAAAGTTGTATCATTTGTTGTTTTGAGGAATCAACATTGGCTGTCTAATTATTATAATTTCTTGGACTCCGAAGAATTTTCTCATTTTCATATAGGCTACACAAAATAAAACTCGTTTCTGCCCACATAAATGCAGAGATCACTTTTTTTCTGCAGTATTTTATTTTTTTGAAACAGTAATGGAATGATACAAGAACGTAGTTTTTTGCAAAGCGAAGCATGTATTGTTAAGGGTTGTGCATACAATGAAAGCTGCTATGCAGCTTTAGACAGTTTTTTGGTGTGAATACAACTTTTCTTGAAAAGTAAACCTTGTTTTGACCAGCACAAAGTTACTGTCATTATGCAGGGTATATGGAAGAGGGCAATTTAATAGGTGTCGCTTTTCTTGTCATTGTACCTAGATACACAGGGTTGACATTAACTTTTGTCAAGTTAATGTCCCCCACCATATCCCATACATGACAACCATGACACTTTTGGCATAATCATGATGTTTTATTTTTCACTAAATTATGCTTTCCACTAGACAGTATATGGATTATACTTTATTGCAGCTAAATTATTAAATAAAATAAAAAAGTATTAAAATTTAAATAGTTGTTTGTCTTTTTAGTATCAAAAGATTAATTCCACTCACAATGGTTTTGAGAATAGCCATAAAATATCTCTGCTGCAGGAGAATAGCATAGGAGTACTTTCCTTTTGGTTTTTATAGCAACTGTATATGACCTTTTTCCAAGAAAACAGATGGGTTTGTTCAAAACCAGCCATTATTTTTTTTTGTTGTTATGGCGCTAGATGTTAAGTGATTGTTTTACCATCAGGTGTTGATGATGGAAAATGTAAGAGCAGATAGTTCTTTTTAAAATTCAAAACATATCAGATCAGAAAAAGTGATAAATCAACACAATGTTTCAGACTTTAAAAGAAGAATATGAGAGTAATGTAATATAGTATTTTTAGAACCTGACCATGATCATTGAAGAATTCCAGTTCACGATCATTCAGCGAAAATTACACATGTAGACTAGTTGAAGTGAGTGCTGAATATAAAAATAAGTTTTTAGTATATTTTGTGTTTGTATACTGGTTCTAGTCCATATGGATCTTGATCTTTGTGACAAGAATTTTGACAAGCCACAAAACCAAATTAGTAGTAAAATATATTTTTTTTTCATATTAGTTATAATGCAGCCATGCAGTATATATATATATATATTTCACTTTTTACGCTTAAATTATGCATTTTTGCCATTTTTAATAGGAATAATAACCTCTCCTGTACCTCTAAGGCATTGGTATGCTTTCATGTCAATAGGTAATAAAACATCTTTGATCTCTGAATGTAAGATTTTGTATTTTTTTCTTGTCAACTTAGTTTTAATTGAAGGATTATTTATGTCAATACATGTATTTACATTTCAGTAATTAGATTAATACCATTAAAATTAAAACATGCAGCTTGAAGAAGGGAATTAAATTCTGTGTGTTTTTAACCCAGTCAAACATGAAGCTTGATGGTAAATGTGCCATTTGAGCATCTCGTCATCGAGTTATTTGAATAACAAGTAAATATATCATTTATCCTAAACCATATGCTAGACTACATTCCAGTTTACTGATTTCTTTGTTGTATGTTAATTTGTATGTTAAAGAATTGCAGCAATGGTGTTACACCAGGTTGTCACTTGTCATCAGAAGTGATTTCAAACATGTTAGTAAAAATGTCACATGAAGCTTAGATGATGTAGCATAATTCACAGAGATGACCTACATAGCTTTTAGATATTCCCTTTTACAAAGCGTAGCATGATAGTCTGTGTATCATCATGAATTGTTTGAATAGGAATTAAAAGTGATGGAATTTTTAAAACTTTATCTCTCCAGTATCTTGAGAGATTTTGCATGGATATCAAGGCTAGTTATTCAATACACTCCTCCAATTTGGCTTTCAGCACTGAAGAAAATACAGAATGAAAGCTGAATAAAGTTGTTGGGATACGATCTTGAACCAGTTTCATTGAGAAGGTCATGTGTGCTCTTTAGATAATTTTACATTGTGCCTTCACTGCAACCAGAGTAGGCTAATCTATTGCACAATAGAATGGATTTTACATATCTGTTTTCCACTATTTTTTACTTTGTTCAGTGTCCTTTATCCATGTGACTATCCTTGCTGTTTTAACTGGGATCGTATTTCAGTGCATCAAATGAGTGCATCTTAGCATGAATGTGTGACATACATCAAACTTGTATTATTGTGACTTGCTTTCCAGGGTTTATTCAATATTGCCTAAAATATATATCTGCAAATGTTTTGCTTCAGAAAAAACTTTGTCACATGCCAGTAAATTTGCTTTTAGAGTAAATTTTGGGATGAATGTCGGTTTCAACAACATGGTCTGTTGACTGACTTTCCTGTTTTTATTAATAAATTCTTACAAATGTTCATCTTTTTAAGAGCTCTTGCTTGCCAAAACACCCCACATTTTCTTTATCCTAGCTGGCAGAAGTTGAATATAGGGATCACGTTTTGCATTAATCAGTGTACAAACTATTTAGATTAATCTCAATGTTCAAGTTATTAATATTAACCTCAGTGTTCAAGCTATTTAGGTTAATCTCAGTGTTCAAGCTATTTAGATTAATCTCACTGTTCAAGCTATTTAGGTTAATCTCACTGTTCAAGCTATTTAGATTAATCTCAATGTTCAAGCTATTTAGGTTAATCTCAGTGTTCAAGCTATTTAGATTAATCTCAGTGTTTAAGCTATTTAGATTAATCTCACTGTTCAAGCTATTTAGATTAATCTCAATGTTCAAGCTATTTTGGTTAATCTCAGTGTTCAAGTTATTTAGATTAATGACAATGTACAAGCTATTTAGATTAATCTCAATGTTCAAGCTATTAATATTAATCTCAATGTTCAAGCTATTTAGATTAATCTCAATGTTCAAGCTATTAATATTAATCTCAATGTTCAAGCTATTTAGATTAATCTCACTGTTCAAGCTATTTAGATTAATCTCAATGTTCAAGCTATTTAGGTTAATCTCAGTGTTCAAGCTATTTAGATTAATCTCAGTGTTTAAGCTATTTAGATTAATCTCACTGTTCAAGCTATTTAGATTAATCTCAATGTTCAAGCTATTTAGATTAATCTCACTGTTCAAGCTATTTAGATTAATCTCTGTTCAAGCTATTTTGGTTAATCTCAGTGTTCAAGCTATTTAGATTAATCTCACTGTTCAAGCTATTTAGATTAATCTCAATGTTCAAGCTATTTAGATAAATCTCACTGTTCAAGCTATTTAGATTAATCTCTGTTCAAGCTATTTTGGTTAATCTCAGTGTTCAAGTTATTTAGATTAATGACAATGTAGAAGCTATTTAGATTAATCTCACTGTTCAAGCTATTTAGATTAATCTCAATGTACAAGCTATTTAGATTAATCTCAATGTTCAAGCTATTTAGATTAATCTCAATGTTCAAGCTATTTAGATTAATCTCACTGTTCAAGCTATTTAGATTAATCTCAATGTTCAAGCTATTTAGATTAATCTCAATGTTCAAGCTATTAATATTAATCTCGGTGTTCACATTATTTAGATTATTCTCAGTGTTCATGCTATTTAGATGAATCTTAATGTTTAAGTTATTTTGATTAATCAATTTACAAGCTCTTTAGAATAATCTCAGTGTGTAAGCTATTTTTTAAATCTCAATGTTTAAGCTTTTTTGATTACTCTCGATGTTCACACTATTTTTTTAATTAATCTCGATGTTCAAACTATTTTTATAATCTCAATGGGCAAACTATTTAGATTAATCTCAATGGGCAAGCTATTTATATTAATCTCTGTTCAAGCTATTTATATTAATCTCAGTGTTCAAGCTATTTAGATTAATCTCAATGAGCTATTTAGATTAATCTCAATGGGCAAGCTATTTAGATAAATCGCAATGCTCAAGCTAATTAGATTAATCTCAATGTTTAAGCTATTATGATTAATTGCGGTGTTCAAGCTAGTTAGATTATTCTCAGTTGTCAAGCTAGTTTGATTATTCTCAGTGTTCTAGCTAGATAGATTAATCTCAGTGTTCATGCTATTTAGACTAATCTCAATGTTTAAATTATTTACATTAATCAATGTTCAAGCTATTAAGATTAATCAAGCAATTTAAGCAAGCAATTTAGATTAATCTCAGTGTTCAAGCTAATAAGATTAATATGTGTTCATGATATATCTCAGTGTTCAAGCTATTAATATTAATCTCACTGTTCAAGTTATTTAAATTAATCTCACTGTTCAAGTTATTTAAATTAATCTCAATGTTCAAACTATTTATCAGTGCTCAGCTATTTAGGTTAATCTCAATGTTATGTCTCAGTGTTCAAGATATTTAGGTTAATCTCAATGTTCAGCTAGTTATCAGTATTCAAACTATTGAGATTAATCTCAGTGTTCAAAACATTGAGAATAATCACAGCATTCGTGCTTTTAAACAATGATCTCATTGTTCATGCTATTTAGATTAGACTCAATGTTCAAGCTATTTAGGTTAATTTGTGTTCATGCTATTTCTTAATGTTCAAGCTGTTTATCAGTGTTCAAGCTATTTAGGTTAATTTCAGTGTTATGTGTCAGTGTTCAAGCTATTTAGATTAATCACAGTGTTCAGGCTATTTAAAATCTCAGGGTTCAAGCTATTTAGAATCTCAGGGTTCAAGCTGTTTAGTCTATTCATATCATTCAAGCTATTTAGTCTATTCACATTGTTTGAGCTATTTAGTCTATTCACATTGTTCAAGCTGTTTAGTCGATTCATATCATTCAAGCTATTTAGTCTATTCACATTGTTCAAGCTGTTTAGTCGATTCATATCATTCAAGCTATTTAGTCTATTCACATTGTTCAAGCTATTTAGGCTAATCACATTGTTCAAGCTATTTAGTCTATTCACATTGTTCAAGCTGTTTAGTCGATTCATATCATTCAAGCTATTTAGTCTATTCACATTGTTCAAGCTGTTTAGTCGATTCATATCATTCAAGCTATTTAGTCTATTCACATTGTTCAAGCTATTTAGGCTAATCACATTGTTCAAGCTATTTAGTCTATTCACATTGTTCAAGCTGTTTAGTCGATTCATATCATTCAAGCTATTTAGTCTATTCACATTGTTCAAGCTGTTTAGTCGATTCATATCATTCAAGCTATTTAGTCTATTCACATTGTTCAAGCTATTTAGGCTAATCACATTGTTCAAGCTGTTTAGTCTATTCACATTGTTCAAGCTGTTTAGTCGATTCATATCATTCAAGCTATTTAGGCTAATCACATTGTTCAAGCTATTTAGTCGATTCATATCATTCAAGCTATTTAGTCTATTCACATTGTTCAAGCTGTTTAGTCGATTCATATCATTCAAGCTATTTAGGCTAATCACATTGTTCAAGCTGTTTAGTCTATTCACATTGTTCAAGCTGTTTAGTCGATTCATATCGTTCAAGCTATTTAGCCTAATCACATTGTTCAAGCTGTTTAGATTAATCTCAGTATTAATATTATTTAGATTAAGCTCAATGTTAAAAGTATTTTGATTTCAGCTATATAAAATGTCACGTTTGACAAAATTGGCATCTCCTGTATGGTCAGAATGTCACACAAACAATTCATTAGGTCAGTTAAGTTTAGTTTTAATCCATTATATAATACAGTTTAGTGTTCTATGAACAGTAAAACTGGTAAATAACGTTATTAATGAGACTTAATTAAATGGATACAATGTCTTTTATGAATAGGTGTCCTTTATCTGGAAAGCGAAATTAATTAGTTGGGACCCGTAAATGTTGTAATTCAGGCTCTATTATAAAACAGAAATTTGTGCTGGGTTGGGGGGTGTAATTCCTACCCACAAGAGGGTTTGTTCTAATTATGGAGGGATTTTCATGTCTAAATATAGTTAAATAATAATGTGTGATTTTTGTGTGTGTATTTGATTGATAACATACATCCTTAAAGTAGTACATGTACTGTCACTAGTCCTTTTTGACCTGGCATGCCATCTGTTTCAGCTGTTGTGGCCTTTATATAATTTATTATTTTATGACAATACTCTTTTTATCAATGCAAGTTTTTTGTGCAGGTGCTTTCCTCATTCCTTACGTGGTTATGCTGTTTATAACTGGAATTCCTCTTGTGTATTTGGAACTTTCCTTTGGTCAGTTTGGCAGCTCAGGGGTTGTCTCAATTTGGAAAGCATCACCTTTATTTCAAGGTAAGTGATTTTCTTTCAGATTACCAGCTTGTATGAAAATTAATGTGGCTGTAGATTGTATGATGCTGCAGCCGGTCAAATGCAATTCATTTCACATTACATTTTAGCTTTAGAAAGAAAGCACATTTTTGGATGTAATTTGTGACTAATTGGGTTAGTTTTTGTTTGTTTTGATTAAGATTTTTATTGTAGCTTTAAAAAAAAATCAGTCATATCGCTACAATGTCTGCAGTGAGGCAGTTTATAGTGATGTCTAGCACTGATGCATCAATGGCAAACATGTAGCATGATGTCCCACCCAGTCACATTATCCTGACACCAGGCCAACCAGTCCTAACACTGACTTCTTAGTGTGGAGCGCCAAATGAGACAGCTGTTAGTACCATTTTTTAATGTGCTTGGTATAACTCGGCCAGGGATCGAATCCATGACCTCCCACTTCTGTGGCAGATGCTCTAACCAATAGGCCATTATAGCAGTGACTAATTGGGTTATATATGGATCATTTTATGTAAGACTTTGATCATGCATTATTTGCTAGTATTAAATATTTGTTTGAACACCTTCATCGGCTTCAACTTCACCCATACCAGCCTAGGTCATCTGCCTTTGGGATATCAATTGAAAAGACACTTAGCACCTGTTTCCTTTGTAGGATATTACAAAAACTTACTGAAAGTTCTATTAGAAAACAAACCAACAACAACTGACATTAAAACATCACTTGAACATCCAATATGGCCAATTAAGTCAACCATTTTGAAATTCTTGGTATCATTATTCTTGACCAAGTGGTCTAAAGCGTTCACCATTACGGATCACCTGCCATCTCACCTTTGTCTGCATGGGTTCAATTCTCAGGTTTGGCCAAGTGGGTATGTGAGAATGCTTGCCAGTAGCTTCTTGTGGGTCAGTGGTTCTTTCTGCGATTTTCCCGGATTCTTCCTCCACCATTTATACTGGCTGCCAAAAAAGTTAACCTGGACCAAGCCAGGACAAAACTGTGGATGACTTGCAACTTAGGTAGGCCATAGGTCATGATCACTGTGAGTAAAAGAATGTTCTGATTACAAATTTCAGTTTCTTGTATAGATCATTATTAAGCATGTGGTGGCTTATCTTATATTAGAGGGTAATCTTTTTTTTAATAAGTGGTAGCAGTGCATCTTTGGTCCTATCTATTGCATGCCAGAAGGAAACCTAGTGTATGACTAGTTTCATTTGCAAACTACCTTTGGTAACAGGATTGCTTTTTGTGTATTTGTTTTTCAGGTGTGGGCTGGGCCATGTTCATTGTGTCCATGTTGATTGCCATCTACTACAATATGATAATTGCTTACACTCTGTACTATCTGTTTGCATCCTTCCAAGCTGTGTTACCTTGGAGCTTCTGTGGAGATTGGAGTACAGCTGGTAAGGAAAATATAAGAGAGCTTTATTCAGTATTAAACTTTGCCAAATCATTTTAAGACATTTTCTGTTATACAGTTCATTTTAGGTTCAAGGAATCACAGTGGCACATTGGTCAGCATACATGACTTGCAACTGAAAGTTCCAGGGTTTAAAGCCTATCATTTTCCAGCCTATAAGTCAATACTTTTTGACTTGAAAGTCAGGTCTTCATCTTATACTCCGAATCGACTTATATATGGATTGTGTCATTGAAAGTTTATATAAGTTACGTTTGTAACTACAGGTAATAAAATGAACTACAACATGGATGTGCTTTCAATTATGATAAAACAAGCATGGACTGTTTATCCAGCTGTGTCAATTGATAACAGAATATAGCAGTGATTTGTTCAGAAGTAAAATCACAAGCATGTTAGCATTGGTAATGCAATTTCACAATTGCTGGTAATATGGAATATCATACAATGATACCATTACTAGTGTAAAATACGAAGCCAAGATATAGATCTGGCCTCATCTTATACTCCGAATCGACTTATATATGGACAAAGGATGGAAAATTTACAAAAAAATACTATACTTGTAGGCCGGAAAATATGGTAGCCTGGGTCAGCTACTTTGGTGTCTTTGGACAATGTACTTTACCACATTATTTCCTGGCACCAATTAGTCTATTTGTGTTGCCGTGCCTTAAAAATTCAGACCACACCAATTTGGAAAGAACATTAAATAGCATATGTAATGAATAATGATGTTGCAGTTTGGGGATTTTTTTGTAACTGCATATTAGAGTACAATATAGTCTTTGTTTTAGTGAAATATAGTTTAGTTCTGGGCAGTTAAAAATGATGTTAATTCATTTTCTTTTGTTGTAGCAAGTTTTTGAATTCATGTTAACGATTCTTCAGTTTTTTTGGATTTTGAAGGAATAATTCTTATCTCTGGAAATATTTGATGTACTCGTACATAATTCTCGGACAAAGACATCTTTTCAAAATATTTGTTGGATTTCCAAAACCAGAGTGTTAAATCTTGCAATTCAAACTGTAGATAAACACAAAACAGACTTTAGAATACATCATCATCTTTATCGTTGTCTTCCATCTTGGATTTTCCAGCAATCATTTTCTTCCATCATGGATTTGCCAACAGGACTCGAACTTGAATCTATTAGAACATTTCATTACTAAGACTTTTGTAATTTAATTCATTGATTATTTTTGGATTTTATTCCTAAAACTGTAAGTTCATTTTCTATTTTTACAATCTTTTTCCAGGGAAGTAGTTAAATTTTTCAAAGCTTGTTATTTTCACTTTTTCTGTGTTACGGTTGTTAGCCTAAACATGTAACAAAGAATTGGGTAGTTCATCTGAGATTTGAATTTTCAGTAAAATATTTCAGAAAACTTTTTTTTTATGGGAAATTTGAATTCCCTATGTTTTTAAAAATTGTCTCGAGTGAGATCGACAAAAGCTTTTTTCTAAAATGTCGTCAAAAGTGAAAGTCTTTCTTTCAAATCAATCCTACCCAGGAACAATTAGACTTTTTCAAAAAAGATGAATTGATTCAACTTGTCAGAAATTACAATCTTTCCGAAGTGAAAGCTTCCATAATGAAACAAGAAATAAGAAATATTTCGGTTCAGTATTTGGTAGAAAAGAATGTTTGGGATAAAAGTGCTTTGGTTTTTATCAGACTCTTGATCTAAAAATAAAAGAATTAAAAATAAAATACAAAATGGAATTGGAGTTAAGGAATCTCAAACTTCAGGAAAGAAAGGAAGAAAAAGAAATGCAATTACAAGAATAACCAATGCAAATGCAATTTGATAAGGAGGATAGACAGATGCTGATGCAAAGCGAGAAGGAAGATTTGGAATATAAATGTTGAATGAAAGAAATAGAGCTGGCAAGTGAAAAGCCCACTCATACTTCAAATCCATATTTAAGATTTGATCTCACCACAAAGAACATTAGAATAGTGGCCCCCCCCCCCCCCCATCAGAAAAAAAGAAGTAGACAAATATTTTACTTGTTTTGAAAAAGTTGCTGAAAATTTGAACTGGCCAAGGGAGCTCAGTTATTACAATGTGTACTCACTGGTAAGGCTAGTGATTTTGACCATTCACTGTCAATAACCAAAGTGCTGACTATGTTGTGGCCGAAGAATACATCTTAAGGAGTTATGAGTTAGTCTCTGAAGCTTATTGGCAAAAATTCAGAAACTATAAGAAAAGAAGCTGGATGTACTCTTCTTGAATTTGCTAGAGAAAAAAAGAGCAGTTATTTGATAGAAAGTGCTTAGGCAAGAAAGTTGAAAACAATTATGAAAGTCTAAAACAACTTGTATTACTTGAAGAGTTTAAGAACTGTGTCCATAATGTTGGAAAATGCTGCTTGTGCCACTGATGAGTATTCTTTAACTCTTAAAGTTCTTTATGTAAATAAGACTTCTACCGATACTCAATATTCTTTTGGCAGAAAAATATTTCAGCCTAATACACAAGCCCTTCTAAAATTCAAATTTAAAAATATTTCAGCCTAATACACAAGCCCTTCTAAAATTCAAATTTAAAAATATTTCAGCCTAATACACAAGCCCTTCTAAAATTCAAATTTAAAAATATTTCAGCCTAATACACAAGCCCTTCTAAAATTCAAATTTAAAAATATTTCAGCCTAATACACAAGCCCTTCTAAAATTCAAATTTAAAAATATTTCAGCCTAATACACAAGCCCTTCTAAAATTAAAATTCAAATTTAAAAATGATCCTTGTCTCTTTCTACATGTACCTATTGCAAGAAAATATTTCTGATTGCTAAATTGAAAATAGGCAGAAGAATCAAGAATGACCTATTTCAAAGGCTCTTACTTCTTAGAGGTCAAGGTCACAATCATGTATTGAAAGCAATACATTTGTTGGGTTTAATAAACCCCAGTCTGATTTTAATATTGAGAATTATGAACCATTTATATTGAAGGGTTCTATATCACTCTTGGGTGATGTCCAATCCTACCCCTATTAATATCATTATTGGTTCTTGATAGCCCGAATATAAAACCAATTGAAATAAATTGACTTTGTTGTGGTAGAAGATATAACCAAATTAATTGGATATGTGACTGTGTTATAAGAAGGAACTAATACACTCAGAGTTACAGTGAGTGACTATCATTATAGCTTATGAAGTGTCCCCACTCCCATAGCAAATGATGTGTCCCCACTCCCATAGCAAATGACGTGTCCCCACTCCCATAGCAAATGAAGTTTCCCCACTCCCATAGCAAATGAAGTTTCCCCACTCCCATAGCAAATGACGTGTCCCCACTCCCATAACAAATGATGTGTCCCCACCATAGCAAATGTGTGTGTCCCCACTCCCATAGCAAACACATTGGAGACTGTGTAAAGTAAAAATGGAAAAGCTATACCAGAAGCAGTTTGAAAACAGTGGCACAGGAAGTTCTTATTGTCTTCATGATTATCTTCTGGTCTTTTTCTGTACATGTTCCATTACATACAAGAAAGAAGAAAGAACCTTGACTGTTAACTTGTTCATTATGTTATTTGTTGGTTAATGAATAGTTACAGACCTGCCATATTGAATGGAATAAAAATCAGGATTCAAGCAGGGAAAAAAATGTCCTGTGGAGAATAAAATCAGGATCACTGTTTGCAACTATTTATTTACAAAAACTTTACAAAGGAATTAATTTTTTTAAAATCTATGTGTATTGTTTGCAGTTTATTTATCTAACATTTGCATTATATACATTACATAAACAGATCACAGGGTTTGAATTGAAACAATAAACTGGCGCAAGAAAGACAACTCTTCGTATGAAATGCATGCAAAATTTAAAGCTTAACCAAACAGATTCTCTTTACCAACCCTTAAATCTTCTTTCTTCCTTTACTGCAATGTTGACACCAATGGTGTTGATTTGTGTGCCTTTGATCTTTCCAAATTGTCAGATTCTCGTGGGTCATGAGCATTACTCGTATAATATTGTATAAGCCCCACTTGTCAGAGGGTAAGTATTTCGTCCCACTTTGACAAGGGGTATTGCACAACATATAATAATAACACTATAACCCACTCACCACTGATACTCGTTATCTAAGATATGACCGCCCTCGGTGTAATTGCCCATTTCAAGTAAGAGAATGTACAAGGTAACCTGAGCGGGTATATTGAACAAAACAACTTCGAGCCCCCGTAAAGATAAATAAGCAATTTAATCAAATACATACACAATGAAATTTCATTTCATTAGGAATACATGCGGTTTAGAAATAAACTTTCACCGAATTACAAATAGATTTGAAATAGAATTAACAAATTAGCTGTTCTATTACTGATAGTTAAAAATCATCATAGGATCAAGTGTCACAATCGAAGTCAGTGTTTTTTTTCGATTTTCATAACCTGTTATCCTCGAACCACATTCTCTGTTCAATCCAATGTTGTTCTAGAAGTTCGTTTATCTCTCTATATAATCTGCCTCGTGGATGTTCCGCTTGAATCTGCACTGGTCCACTCTATCAATGTATACACGGCGATTTCTCCTTCACAATTCCTTTCTATCCGTACTTCCTTTTTTTCCCCAAAAGCTATTTTCTTCCTTCCAAAAAGACAATTAAACAACCTAAGTCTCTCGTTACACTGATAATAGTCGAGACTGTCCGTTATTCCTGGTTCAAATAATCAGATATTTCTATCAGTGATAACAATTTTACAGCTAGTAATTAACTAGTCATGTCTTCAAATGAATGCAGTTAAACCATCTGTTAATTTGTTTTGCCTTGACCTAATACATTAACTTACTACATAGCGAGACGTTGAATTATGCACTGTCGCTAAATTATCTATGAAATCAAAATTTGGTGAATTCACATGTATTCTTGTAAATCCCTTACTAACGTAATACATTAAATTCTTAGAACACAATCATTATTCAAACAATATGATAAATTGAAGAATCAACATAACACTTCCTATCATAACTCAACATAGTGTTTTTACGACATAAATTAACACTACATCATTCTAAAAGTAAGAATTAAGGTAAGAATTCCAATTCAAAATTCAAAAGCACATTACTAAATAAATGTATCAAATGAATTCATGCACATACTTCTGATTCATAATACAAAACACAATTATTCAAGTGTATCAGACAAAATCTTGCAGACCTGTAAACGAAGCAGACATTATATTAATTGCATCACAATAAACGTGGAATTGAGACAATACCTTGTTTGGTGCATCACTCGACCATTGGTTTTGGCAGTTTTTCCCCTGGTCTACTTCTTAATGTACAAATGTATAACAGTCAAATAACATTCGGAGCCTTTACCAAAAATATAATTCTACACTAACTCTTGGAGGGAACTATTTTTAAAGACTGAATTCTAATTCAGCTAGTGCGATATTATGTTCTAAAGATTTCTCGTATAAAACACACCCCTTATTTAACCGTGATCAATCAGAATCAAATGTATTTTCTCCTGCTTTCCTCCAAAATTCACTTACGTCATGGTCAATATGACACGCTTTGGTTTTAAGTAATAGAATCTCTGTTTTCTCTCAATTCTGACCTTTTCGTGATAAAATTAAACTTGACAAGGTCGCTGTCAGTCAGTCAGCTCTGAACAAATACGGTTAGTTAGTACAATGGCCACATTATACTATACAAATCCTCTCTCTCTCTCTGGCACGATGTCTCGTAAATTTAACTAATGGCTATCTGGCCAGAACTAATGGTTTGTTAATAGATTGACCGAAAATTTGGCGCTTCACACAAATGCTTTGGTGCTTTTAGGTTCTTTTCAAGATCTGTTTACGTGTTGCATTCAATCTTTACTGCGACAGCTTGAAAACTACATCTAGTATGATATTCATCAATTTTGGCTTTACAAAAGAGCTCCAAGTTTTAATGCATTCTTGAAAGAGAGAGAGAGAGAGAGAGAGAGAGAGAGATATCACTTTCAGGGTGGTCTGTTGTTGGAGGTAGAAGATAATAATTTCCTAATACATGTATTAATTTGGTGAAAAATAATGAAACGATTTTCCTTTCTCATTTTTTTCAGCATGCAGTGAAAAGATGGTTGAAGCAACTGATTGTACCAACCGGAATGGAACTTGGTGTAACCACCATTGTTACGTTGAAAATGATGTTAATGCTACTGTCTGGGCCTCAGTTGTAAACTGTACAGATATCCAGTCAGAAAAACTTCGCTCTCCCAGTGATGAATATTTCTAGTAAATATATGGTACTTTTATATTTGTTAAGCAAAGCTTGATAATTGTTTGTATGACAAGACTAGTGTCCGACAAAATTATATGCTCTTTAACTGGATTCAGTGCTATTGGTTGATTAGAGAAACAGGCAGAATCAGATCATAGTACATACATGACCAGGCTTATCATTTATTACCAACAGATGACTGATGAGCCAATATCTCATTATTTTTTATTTACACGCAAGTATATGTGTATGTTTTCTGCAGAATACCCAAGTCTTGTATGCTTGTATGCGCATTCTCTATGTATGTCTTTACTGTTGCATAATTATTTACTTATTATCAAAATTTCAGTTTTCAGAATTCTGGTTGCCCAGTGGACTTCTTTATGATACCATTAAATTCTAGTTACCCTGGGGGTTCCCTTCTGATGCCTAAAGTTCTTTTTCTAGGCTACTGAATTTCACCTTTGCATACAGGTTTTTTAATCCTTGGTAACACAGAAGGCTTGAATCCAATATGATTAAAATCAGATCCCCACAGACCTATGTTGAGATCTGACAGACATTGATAACATTTAATGTATTGATATTTTTTGGAATTTAGTCCAATTATTTTTAGTAGCCTATCGTAACAAGCATGGAATTTCATGTTCAGGAGAGTTATTATTAGAAAGAATATGTTCCAAATGATAAGTACTTTCAGAAATTTGAAAGTTGTGATTTGATTAATGAACCACAATTTCAACAGGGCATGATGTTGGTTTTCATATGGTTTCCACATAGGACTAAAAATTTTCTGAACTAAGGGAAAATTGTGAATATTGTGCGTGTCACATTTTCATAATTTCTCTAAATGTTGCATTTTCTGGATATATTATTGAGAAATTAGCATGAAAACTGCAATGATTACAGAGCTGTTTAGTGCTTCAGTTTAACAGCAGTTTCCATGGATAGTTTGACAAAGTTAGGCAGGGGCTAAACTATCATTAATATGGACTTATTCTTTTTCCATGAATAAGCAATGCTGGAGTTCTTTCCATGCTCTTGTTTCGTAAGATCAATTACACAAGTGCAGTAAATTTTAGCATCTTTCTGATCAGGAGAGACCACATGTCAAACCTGTGACTTTTAATTTATGATGACCTGAGGAAAAGAAAAATTAAGCAATTTAATAACTCTGATTATAAGATGAAATTGTCTTTAATACAAATGAAGAAAGACAACTTGAATTTTGACCATGCATCAGTCAAGTTGGAGTGTTGTGGTAGCATAACTGTGAGAGCATTTCGTGCATAATCAAAAGATTACAGGTTTGATACTTGCACAGGCCAGCCTCTGTGTTTCCACGAGATTAGCAAACCAAGACCAGTCTACTCATGTAACTATGATATGTAAAGAAGTAGTGGAGAGAGTGTAAACATACGATGTGATCAGCAGTGCTAGAATTTACCACATTCTGAAGTGGTTCTAATATGGTGATATACAGGCATTATGTGTTTGGATATATAACTATGGGCACCTGGCTTAAATTTTGGATGCAACTTTTTAAAAAAAAACTACTTATGTTACTCTATCTGGGTAAACATGTCTGCAGTTGCACATCTTTTAATTTTGGGTAAACATGTCCACAGTCACACATTTGGAATTCTGGGTAAACATGTGTGCAATCACAAATTTGTAATTTTGGGTAAACATGTACGCAGTGGCACATCCTGATATTTTGGGTAAACACATCTGTAGTCACACATTTGGAATTCTGGGTAAATATATCTGCAGTCATTCATTTGGAATTCTTGGTAAGGTGGTACTGTACAGTTTCTTATTTTGCATTTAACTAATATTTTAAAGAAAAAAGAATTTCCCCAGGTGTTCTCACTGGTTATACTGGCTATTTAAAAAAGACATCCTTTAATTTCCTTTATTTTGATGTATGATTGATAGGTGTTGTTGTTGTGGGGTTTAATGCCGTTTTTCAGCACATGATAGGCTATACATGGCGGCCAGTATTAACGATGGAGGAAGAACCCGGGGAAAACCCCTGGAAAGAACCACCGACCCAGGGGAAGCTGCTGGCAAGCTTTCTCACATACTCATATTTGCTGAATCTGAGATTTGAACTCAAGCAGACAGAGGTGAGATGGCAGTGATCCATAACGAAGAGTGCTTTGGACCAATCGGCGACTCGGGGCCCCTTATTGATATGTGTAATATTGTTTATAGAGTATACAGCTTGGCCTTACTTTAGATAAGCACCTGTCAAAAAACTGCTAGCTCCACTTGGTCATTTTCACTTCCAGGACTTCAAAGATAAATTGTATTTAAAAAAATGAGCTGATAAATGTTTTTTTCTTCATTTTATATATTTGGTAACTCATCCATTACACTTTCAGAAGCTGGTGTTGTCCAGTTGGGCAAAATTAATTTTCCCTATTTTAATAGGTGCTAAAAATGTACTTTAGACAAAATCAGGCTGATTTTTTTTAGCACAAGGGATCATTCATTTTAGTTAATAATAATAAGGACTTTGTATAGCGCCTAATCTTTCAAAGCTCTAAGCGCTTTACACCATCAATAATGATATGACTACACTACAGAACAACAAATGACAAAAACAATGAAATTGGAAAACATAAAAACATGCTGAAAACATAAAAGATACAAAACACAATTAGGTCTCTAAGTTTGTCCCTGCAGTCGAAACAGGTGAGTTTTAAGAGCACTCTTAAAAGGGACCACTATGTTTTTGTGTCTAATTTCAATGAGCGATTCGTTCCATGTCGCTGGGCCCTGGTATGCAAACGAACGCTGTCCATATGACTTTGTTTTCACCGTAGGAACAATGAGTATATGATTGTCAGAAGAAGAGCGTAAGTATCTAGCTGGTGTATATACATGGGTGAGGCTGGATAGGTATGTTGGACTGGAGTCGGTCATTGAAACATAGCACCGAGAACAAATTTTGTGTTTTGATTCTGTATCGAATCGATAGCCAGTGTAGGGTACAGAGCAGTGGTGAGGTGTGCTGTGATCGAGGTTCTCTAAAGATGATTCGTGCAGCTGTGTTTTGGACTTTTTGAAGTTTCTGGAGTAAATATTGTGACGAACCAGACAGAATTGAGTTACAATAGTCCAGTCTTGAAAGTGCTAATGAACACACAAGTGTTTTAGTGGCATGAACGGAAAAATATTTACGAATGGAACTGATGCGTCTCAGTTCAAGATATGCAGCCTTGCATATGTTCATGACATGTTGGTGTAATGTGAGAGTACTGTCTAGAGTAACACCTAGGTTTTGTACTGACTGAAAATTTAATGTTGGTGTTGCTGATATTTATTGTCTGAGGTAAAGGATGTGAATGAGAAAGTCTTTGTGTTGTGATCAGAATAGCCTCAGTTTTATCATCATTCATCTGCAGCTTGTTACATGTCATCCATGATTTCACATCAGAAATGCACCTCTCTACTCCATGGATGGTAGCATCAACTTCAGTTGGGTGGCTAGACTTGTATATTTGGGTGTCATCAGCATACAATTGGTGCGACACTAGGTGATGATCTATGACACTTGAGAGCGGCTGAGTGAATAGAATGAAGGGAACAGGTCCAAGAACAGATCCCTGTGGAACACCACAATATACATCAACTGGGCTGGAGTGTATTCCATTTGCAGATATAATTTGTTTCCTGTTGACTAAGAAGGACTTGAACCACTGTAAGGCTATGTTCCGAATGCCAAATACATGCTGGAGATGAAGTAATATATCATGGTCTATTGTGTCAAATGCTGTAGATAAATCCAGGAGAGTGAGGACTGTAATCTTTCCACTATCCAAAGCAGAGAGAATGTCATTAAATACTTTCAGAAGAGTAGCTTCCATACTTTGGCAAGTGCTATATGCAGACTGTACATTGCTAAAAAGACTGTTTGAATTCAAATGAGATACAAGTTGGGTTAGAACTGTTACAACCTTTTCTAAGATTTTTTATATGAATGGAAGATTAGAAACTGGGCGGTAGTTCTTTAAATCGTTATGTTCAAGTGTTGGTTTCTTCAGCAGTGGCTTTATAATGGCAGTTTTGAAAAATGATGGGAATTCCCCCGATGAGAGAGAGATATTAATAACATCAGTTAGTGAAGGCAATATTGGGTCGGAGCACTCAAGCAGCAGTGATGCCAGAATTTGATAAAGTTCACATGACTTTGGTGCACTTTTCATCACGATTGTCCATACTAAATCAATAGAAACAGGTTCAAATACTCCTAATGGTTGTCGCTGAAATTCTGCATCATAACTGTATAGTGACAAGTCAGTTGAAATTGTGCTGTCAAGCAAATCTCTAATGGTTTGTACTTTGTCATGGAAGAAATTTGCAAATTGGTCCAGAAGGTCTAGTGGAGAGAAGGTTGATGGAATTTTTGTGCATTTGTTCCTAGACATTAGTTTGTTAGTTATCTCGAAGAGCTCTTTGCAGCTGGAACTCTCAGTGATCTTAGTACTGTAGTGGGATAATTTGGCTAAATGGACTATGTTTGTGATGTTCTTCTTAGCGGCTTCATAGATTTGTTTATGAATAGTGAGTCTGGTGGAAAGCCAAAGCCTCTCTGCTTTTCGGCAATGTCTTTTAGCAGTGTGAAGCTGGTCCCTAACACTGCTATACCATGGAGAACACTTTTTTTATTGATACTCTGCATTTGGTGGCTGGGGCATGTTTTTCAAGCAATGAACGCAGGAATTTATCAAGTTGTTCCGCTGTTGGATGTAAGAAAGTTGTTAGGTTTTCTTGGATGTCATGCATGAATTTGGTTCTATTTATCATACAGAGGTTTCTCTTAGTAGCAAATAGAGGTGGAGGGTTAGGGACTGATACATCAAGATGGCATACAATGCAGAGGTGATCCGATACAAGTTCGTGGGATACAAGGGTGGATTGCAGAATATTATCATCAGGTCTGTAAAGAAACCAGTCTAAAATGTGACCAAGTTTATGGGTAGGTTGATTAACTGACTGTTTAAGATTGAAAACATGAATGGAATCTAGGAGTTTTGACGTGTATGGTTTTCCAGGACAGTCAAAGTGAAAGTTGAAATCTCCATGAATAATTAGGTTACCACCTATCAAATTTCCGTACTCCAGAAGATTTGGAAACTGCTCCAAAAAGAGAGATTCAGTCAGCTTGTTTTTTCTACTAGGAGGAGGTCGGTAGTTGCAGAAAAAATGGACTGACCTTTGTTCCAGTGTGAGCATTGTTTGGACTAAAAAGCTAATAAACATTAGCTTCCTGCCTCATCAGACACAGCTCATCCTGAACTTACGACATAGATAAATGCCAGAATGAACCTTATATCGATCAAAATTTGATTGAATAAATTTCTTTTAGAATAAACATTCCTTTTTCAGTTACTAGAGTTGCTGCTGATTTATTTTGTACACGTTTTCCAGACATTAAAATCACAAAGGATAACTCTTATGCTTGAATGAAAACAGTTCAGCAAGTTAATCTCAGAATTGAAATAATCAATGATTGAAAAAGAAACAAGGTGTGGAAAGGGCTCCTATAAACAGCTCGTGTTTGAATGTGTTGCACTCTTGCACCTTCTGAATGGACACCCAAATGGAACATTGTGCAACTCCAGAAGGTACAAGTGTGCAACACTTGCATCTTTGACATTAAATAATTATGCAAGGCACTGTCCGACTTTACTGATGGGTATATGTTGTAAATAGTTGCATATGCATTGAAATTTTAAAAATCAGTATTTGTTCCTGAAAATCAGTATTTTTATACTCAGGGGATGGCAGCTATGTCTGCAGTCACACATCGTAAAATACACTTGCTTCATGAGCTTGTTAATTAATCTTCTTTAAAAATTGACTTTCATGATATACATTTTTCATTGTAAATAATGTATAGCTGTCATGTGACATAGATAAAACTTAATTGTTTCCTTTGATAAAATTTGATTATTTACTGTCCCTTTTATAGATTGGTGCCTTTCATTGCAGTAAATCAGTGCTTGACATAAGTGATAATATACAAGACGTTGGAGGTCTACGCTGGCAACTAGTACTCTGTCTTCTTTTAGCTTGGGTTCTTGTGGCTGTTTGTCTGGCTAAGGGAATCAAATCCTCTGGCAAGGTAAGTTCAAGTGTGACTTTGTGTAGTCCACAGGTGCACACTAATACTGACTAAATGAATTTTATTGGTCAGATTAATGTAATGATGAATATCATTAGCCTGATGATTTATCACATGACTGCTGGAAGGAAAGCAGTAATGTCAGTTTTTTGTTGTGCTCTGTGTTGTGGCCATAAATCTATTTGTAATTGTTAATTCTTTTTACTTAGTATTTTTATTTTATAATATTTTGTTTTTAGCTTTAATGGTCATAGACTAGAACTGCTAATGAAATGGTCTGTTATCCATCATCAGTCATCTGTTAGGACAAGTTAATTATCACTAACTCTCAATCACTACTTGTAGCATTACTTTGAAACTTTATTCACACATTCATCCCATGGTCTAGTTACTTCTGAATTGAATGGTACTGCTGAACATACAATATAGCATCCACAATGACCATCTTGAATATCTTATTATCGTTACTCTTCCTTAATGGATGGCCAATTCAGAATTGAGTGTTCACTGAAGGGCTTCTTATAATGTCTAGCTAATCCTAAAAGAAAAAATTGCCAATTTGACCTCCATTATGATCACTATGGCAGCCATCTTGAAATCTGAATGGATGAAAATTTGCTGCTACAATATGGCCTCCACAATTATGATCTTGAAAATCTTAATACCGTTACTTCTCCCTAATGGATGGCTATTTCAACACAAAGTTTTCACTGAAAGACTTTGTATGGTATCTAGCTAATCCTAAATGAAATAATTGCTGATTTGACCTCCATTATGACGACTGTAGCAGCCATTTTGAAAGTCTGAATAGATGGTCATATCAATATGGTGTTTTCTCCCAAAGATTTTATAGTGTCTAGCTTGTCTTAAATGAAAGTGATGCCTATATAACACAGCCAGTAAAACTGCAGACCTGTCAGTCCTTATGAATTGACCAGAAGGCTAATGGAAATGACCTTTAAAATAGGAACTTAATGGAATAAACGAAACAATTATGGAAATTATTATTGCTGTAAAATCTGGATACTGGTTTGTCCATATTTGATTCGGATTCAGGTTTTATATTAGATTCAGTGAAGTTGGTTAGACGTAGCTGTGCATAATTTTCCATGTAGAACATCTGCATGATGAAGCTTACAGAATTATCTAAAAATGGTATCCAGCAAGCGATACATGTTTAAGATGAGAAAGTATCAAAGTTGCAAAATCTTAAGTCTAATCTTTTTCAGAAGTTCTTCACCTTATTATTAGGAAAAAGACAATTCCAAAGCCATCAATTTGAAACCTCATTCATGGAGCTTCTTGATGTCCGATGTAATGCCTGGCTAAAATGCCTGTAATGCCTGGCTAAAAGATGTATTCATGCATATTTCATGACTGGTCCTATACTGTTACGGTGAATTAGTCACTGTTTACAACACTAACATACAAACTGGTTTCGCTCCGATGAACATAACAGATGATCAGTGTAAGTCATACATTTATTTAATTTTAGCTTTGCATTCATCATCAAATCCTAAAAGCTTCAGGATTCTGAAAATGAAGAAAATTGCCCCACATGAAAAAAGAGTAAGCTAACAATGGATTTAAAGAACACTGGAAAATAAATTGCGCACAAGTTGAATATTATCAGGAAACTGTAAAACTTGTGTGTTAGACTCATTTTAAGTTCCCTAAATTAGCTGATCAGTATAGCATTATAATACTGTGGTACAACCAACTTAAAGGTCGATTCAATTTAGGTGCATACATAAAGGAAAAAAAGTTTACTATTTGAATGACAGCAAATAGCAAAATTACTGTAGCATTTGCCCAAATCATTCAAACCATCATTAATGTGAATGAAGAGCAGATTGATCATATGTCATATCTAATCAATAGCACCTATTGTGTTGCAAAAGCACGAAAACCATTGTCTGATTGGTAGAATCTGGAAAGTATTTCTGATTGTCCAGGCTTTCAGACTACAGCATATGATGTGTAAATGTATTTCAGTTTTTATCATGTCAAAATTTTAAATGGACTTTAATTTGATGTATTTAGAGTCATGTGACATTGAAAATAAAGTCAGTTTACAATGACCAGATATTTAATTCAGATCAGTTAAGAAAGGAAACTGCAATGTTTAAAAATCATTCATTTATTAAAATAAAAGATCATACATTGAGCTTGTATTGAATTTTATGTTCATCACAAGGAGCTCAGATAACTTGGTTGTTGTTGTTCTAGGGTTTAACCCCATTTTTCAGCACATGATAGGCTTTACATGGCGGCCAGTATTATTGGTGGAGGAAGAACTCTGCAAAACCCCCGGAATGAACCACCGACCCACGAGAAGATACTGATAAACTTTCTCACATAACTAGATTAGCCGAATCTTAGACTTGAACCCACACAGACAGAGGTGAGACGGCAGTGATCCGTAACGGAGGGCACTTTAGACCCATTGGCTACTCAGGGCCCCTCAGACAACTTGGAACTGTTGATATGCATGTCCATTCAGTCTCCCACACTATGGAAGAAAGGTCATTTACCTGCCACCCATCAAAACTGTTTTCAAGCCCTAAATCAAATGCCAGCCATACATCCAAAATGGTCACCATAACAAACTGTCCTACATAATTAATCCATTTGTCAATATTCCCCATGAGTGGATGATGATTATGAAATGGAATTTTCTCTTAAATCAAAATAGTGACAAGTTGACATCCAGTATGTGTACCACAGCAACAAATTTGAAAATCTTAATATTGCTGAAAAATATCAGGTTTCAACACTCAACATTTAAAAGGAAGACTTGGTCTTGTCTTGGTTTTGTTTTGAATTCTGAAAATTCTTTTTGCCCAGTATAGCCTCATTCTTGTTTTCAGTTCTTGTTTAGATTTCATTGTGTACTTGCTTACAGTTTTAAATTGGACTTATTATTAAACAGGGGTCATTATAATAGCGTTTTTTTCCGTACGAATTTATATTGTATGTATTGAAGATGTTAATGAGAATACTCATATATGACAAAAACGTTTCAACAGTTTGAAAATATGTTAGGTTGGTATGGAAATTATTCTAGTGAACATGACTTCCCAGAGTTATATATATATATATATATATATATATATATATATATATATATATATATATATATATATATATATATATATATATATATATTACACACACACCATTTGACAGTAACTCAAGGATATATAAGATCCTAGGTAAGTTATATATACCCACTGTACCTACCTATCAGCCATTATAACTTCTAGTAATAAATTCTTGTGTATTTTCATAAACCTTTCTCATCAACCAATCAACCTTTATAGAACTACATGTAATTTCCAGCTATAACTACATGTAATAGACTTACTTTCAGGAAATATTGACATCGGTATCTGATTTTGCAAGTAAAAGTATAAAACTGGCACTTTGCTAATTTGAAATCCACCTTTTTCTGTAAAACAGTAAGACAAAGTCAGGATGAAAATAAATGTACACAAATCAGAATTTTTACATAGGCAGTCATTATCATTGGAAAACATTTCTTTAAAAAACTTACTGACCTCGATTTCTAGGCCGACTGCTTTTGCATTTTGAATGTTAGGCAGATGCCAGCTAGATGAGCAATCTCACACCCACTTGGGCCTGTTGTTACAATAGCAATTGTTTTCCAAAAGAAAAATCTGTTTGTAAGAAATTATTTAATATTTCTATCCAATTTTTTGTAATTTTAGGACCAATTCAACTTTTTTGTGATGAATCCTATTTTAATTCATTTTCTTTGATTTTCAGGCAGTATATTTCACAGCATTCTTTCCGTACATAGTCTTGTTGATTCTGTTGATAAGAAGTCTGACTCTGGAAGGATCTTTGGAGGGAATCAAGTACTATTTTAAGCCACAGTGGGAGAGACTGCTAACTGCAAAGGTGATTATCATACAGAGAACAAAATGAATTGGATTTTCCACCCGTGCCAGTGTAACTTGTATAATTGTAGTTAACTTGCACAAAGATTCACTCTGTAATATCCAGGTTTTAGAGTTGGGGGTGGGTTGTATGAGTGACATGTTTTACTATAGGATGTTAGGTTGTTCATTAAATTTGACAGATTGAGCTATTTTCTTCTACCAGTCCTTCTTGATACAATAATCAAATACAAACTATAGTATAACCAGTTGGTGCATTTGGTGTTCAGTGTATTGGGTTTAAATAATTCTGGTGCACACATTCACAGTGGATTCTAAATCCACATACCTACGATTATGCAAAGGTTGGGCATTATTGATTGTGCACTTTTATTTCAAAAACTAGTTTTTAAAAATTTACACTTTAGCATGCAAAACTATTGTAACCATGGTTTTAATTGGATTATAAGCTTGTAGCTGTAATGGCACAGTAGTTAGCTTGCCAGACCCATAAGTGTGGAGACACCGATCTTTCCATCATAAGTGTGCAGACACAGATCTTTCTATCATAAGTGTAGACACAGATTTTTCCATCATAAGTGTGCAGACACAGATCTTTCCATCATAAGTGTGCAGACACAGATCTTTCCATCATAAGTGTGCAGACACAGATCATTCCATCATAAGTGTGCAGACACAGATCATTCCATCATAAGTGTGCAGACACAGATCATTCCATCATAAGTGTGCAGACAGATCTTTCCATCATAAGTGTGCAGACACAGATCTTTCCATCATAAGTGTGCAGACACAGATCATTCCATCATAAGTGTGCAGACACAGATCATTCCATCATAAAAGTGCAGACAGATCTTTCCATCATAAGTGTGTAGACACAGATCTTTCCATCATAACAGTCATGGGTGGTGGCCATTGTGTGTCCATGGGTGTTTTAATTCCGTGGCATCATAACCTGTGTTGTACCATAGAATACCAAAAACAAAATGGGGCCCTGAGTGGTCTAAAGCGCTCACCATTTCGGATCGCTGCCATCTCACTTCTGTCTGCATGGGTTTGAGTCTCAGATTCGGCCAATGTATGTTTGTGAGAAAGCTTGCCATTAGCTTCTCGTGGGTCAGTGGTTCTTTATGGGGTTATCCTGGGTTCTTCCTCCACCATTAATACTGGTTGCCATGTATAGCCTGTCTTGTGCTGAAAAATGGCGCTAAACCCTAAAACAATAACAACAACCAAAAAGAAAACAAACTGATTTCACACAGTAAAGCTTGTTTTTAGTTACTACCACTCCTCAATTTGTCAACAAGACATTAGAACTAATAAAAATTGGCCTCTTAAAAATGCCATTGCACTTCCTATGTGACATAAATTAGTGAATTAGGAGCTAGGCCTTACACAGTTGGACTTCCTATAACAGTTTTCTTTCAAGTTAGTATTTACTGCATAAAATTTGTATCAGAAAATCAAATGAGCATGCCATACTAAAATCTCACCTACACCAACATTCTACAGCATCGCAAGACATAGAAACATGCTCAGTGTTCTTTATCTGTACTATACTTGAGAGGACGTGGCCTTATTAACATACAGGCATTATGTAGATAAAAATGACTACAGCTCTTGCTGGTCATGCAATTTATTATCAGACTGGAAATGTATGAGGTAAACCTAAAATAGAACAGAATGAATACATAATGTACAATACTACAGCAAGATAAATACAATACATAACCCATGTGCTGGTATTTCAGTGTGTCAGCTCACTAACTCACATCCTTTTTCATAAGCAAGAACAGGCTCCCCTCCAGGGCAACCAGTCTTTACTGATGAAACCTCTGTCTAGCCTGAAAATATTAGTTCAGGGCCACCTGTAATTCATAGTTTGGGCTTTGAAGTGGTATCTTAATAGAACAGAGCTGCTGTGTCAAGGGAGATCAAGCCTATTATTACCTCTCGAGAAAGTACCAGAAGATGTATCAACACAGACTGTCCCATTGGGGGGTGGGGTGATTTTGTCCCAATTTGAAGCCACTCCCCAACAGATTGAATCCCCTCAAGATGGGTTACCTTAAGCTGTCTTATATATCTTAGGGGACTGGAGATGGTTTCTCCGAGTAAGGGGAAGTACCTCTCTCCAGTTTTTACCTATTTTCCTAAGGTATAATGATTGGGTATTGGGTAATGTATTTAACCCTTTGAACCCTAATCTCCCCCATATTTCAGCACCCTAACCAGAGCCTCCCCAGCAAATTTTGACAATTCTATAGCGAATCTAGCAAATAACATAACACATGTCGGGTTATGACGGTAGATAGCGAGGCCGGTATACCAGCCTTTCGGGTATATACACCGTTACAATAGGCCGGTAAACCGGCCTGTCGGGTTCAAAGGGTTAAAAAAAAGAAACAATTTTTTCTGAATAAAATGTTTATTTGGGAATACATACCCATTGGTAAAACACATACACCTCCCAGCCTCCTTACAGCTCACTGGTTTGCTGCACATCCTGATACCAAGTGTAGATCACTCTGCCTGATCACCACCTAAGTTGGCAGACAACTTTTAGTTCCCTTCAGCTAAAAGTATTGTCTGGCAGGGCTAGATTTGCAAGGTAGTTGTAGTTCTCCTAAGAAGTTTTGATTGGATAAGTATTCTCAGAAAAACATATTTTACTTGGGGAATATCGGTTTCTCCATGTGAGAAAGCCAGGTGGGATATAATAAGTTGTTTTTTTTGGGGGGGGGTTAATGCCATTCCGCAGCACAAAGGTGGGCAGTATAAACCCATGGAGGAAGAACCCAGAATATCCCGGTTAGGACCTCTGACACATGGGAAACTACTGGCAACTTTCTCATGTATCCACTTTGGCCAAGCCTAAAACTTAAGCCCATGTGGATTGAGATGAGATGACTGATTGTTAAAGGTGAGTTACTTAAGATCACTCAGCCATCTGGTTGTTGTTGTAGGGTTTAATGCCATTTTTCAGCACTAGATTGGCTATACATGGCGGCCAGTTTTAATGGTGGAGGAAGAGCCATCTGATATAATAATTCATTGCTGATAACATTGTACTGGTTATATCATGAATGTTGTCAAAGTTTCTTGCAGTTTTTGTAATGAAAGACAAATTTTAGTAGCAGTGTTATAATATGTAGTATTAAACTAGTGTTTGTGAGGGATTATATTAATCTCAAACATATGCAGACTATGTCTCAATTGTGTAGGAATGAGATAAATTGTTTTCTGGCATCAGTAGATAGCATGACAAATGTGTCAACTGTATATACATTGTTTCAAGATTTTGTAGCAGAGTTGATGAAAGTCATTACATGCATCAGGTGTGACAGCATTTAATGCATATAGATAAATAACAGTGATGTTTTTGATTTGCAGGTATGGGGAGATGCTGCTGTACAAATTTTCTTTTCCCTGTCTCCTTGCTGGGGAGGACTGATTACATTGGCCAGCTACAACAAGTTCCACAACAACTGCTTTCTGTGAGTCAGCCATCTTTATCAGATGATACCGTTGAAATGATACATCTATGATGCCATTTCTTTCGATTTATTCCACTTGTGTTACAGATTGTAACACCATGAAATGCAGAAATATATTATGATCACATAAGGTTTATTATCTCTTCCTGATGTAAGAAATTACATCTTAGATAAAAGCATAGGAATACTGTACCTGTCACTATTGTTCAGCTTACCCTTTCCACAATAGAAACCCTCTCCTCCATGTCAGATTCACCTTCTTCCTATCCTACATGTTCTTAGTACATGTGCATTGTCAGGGTCAAACTCAATGTCACTAGCATATGCACAATTTTGCATCCTTGTTCATTTTATGATGAGACAACTTGTCAGCGTGGAAAATTCTTACTCGAGGAAAATGTACCTCTTAGTGAGTGTGTATTGGCATTCAGGAACTTCTATGCATATTTTTGTTAATTCGGGGACATAATCTCTCAGTCCATTGCTTATCAAAAGCTTCATTTTATAGTCCAGAGTTCAGGATTTTAAGTCATGATGAACGCATTCCTTTCTTTTTTTTTTATTGGATTTGGAATTTATCTTGTAGAAAACAAAAATTTCTAGAATATGGATTATTAAATTCACTTGATATTTATTTTATCCATTTATATTTTCACATGTTTATGCTGAACCAGGAGATATGCAGTGTTCATCATTAACAACTATGTAATCCCCTTGATCACTTTTGTAGAGATTGCACATTTCACCATTCATTATTTGTGATATATTAGACATTTTTGTTTCAGAATGTCAAGAATGTCTTGTGGGCAAGAGGAGGCATTAAATGGTCCCATAGGATACCTATACAACTTGTGGGCAAATGGGGGCATGAAAAGGTCCCATAGGTTACCTATACAACTTGTGGGCAAGTGAGGGTATGAAAAGGTCCCATAGGATACCTATACAACTTATGGGCAAATGGGGGCACAAAAAGGTCCTATTGGATTCCTATACAACATGTGGGCAAATGGGGGCATGAAAAGGTCCCATAAGATATCTATACCACATGGTCCCATAAGATATCAATACCACATGTCTTGCTGCTTATGATCAGACAGTATATGATGCCTCACAGAAAACAAACTCTTGTTAAGGGAAGATTGGATCATTTTCTTTCTTGTCAGTCTCTGAATCCAAAGGATATCATTGTACCTTCTAATAGTGAGATCAAGTGTGTCCCTACGTAATAAAAGTATAAGATACAGCAATTTCCACAAGACAGAAACTTACCTCCTTTGAGGTGGAAACAACTTTTGACTGGATATTGGGATTGAGTGCACTACCCAAATAAAAGAGAGAGGAGCAGCTCCTTTCAAGCTAACAAGAAAGTGTAATGTCTAAGATGAAGGCAGCAACAATTATTATGGGCTACATTCCAAAAGCTGGGATTGTAATCACCCCCACCCCTTTGCAGGAGGGAGGGGCATCACTTTCTTAGGTTGAGATAAAACAACCTACAAGGGTGTAGAACAATGTCCATCTATGGAGAATGTTTGCACTCCTTGTAACCCCATGCGGGCCCCTCCAGGTATGGTGGATTGTCGACATTCTCTCAGTACCTAAAGCCCTCTACCCCAAGAGGAATATGCTACATTCTAGCACTTGTTTTTTAGGGGTGAGCTCCCACAGATCTCAATTTCCTTTGGATGCAAATGACTGGGACATCCCTTCATTGGAAAATGCTCCAAAAAACATGTAATCAATGTCAATCATATATTTCTTTTTCACTTTATTAAGCCTCTTTTGAATAATCTTACATTAAAAACATTTGATAAATAATAGCAATAACATTCTTGAAATAATGTCTGCAGGAATGTTTGGATTGTGCACACACACAGCATTCTTGTTTGGTGGTAACCAAATAGTTTATACCATTCTTATTCAGCGATGCAGTGATCGTGTCTGTTGCGGATTCCTTAACAAGTGTTTTTGCTGGTCTTGTCATCTTCTCCATTATTGGATACATGGCAGCTGAAATGAAAGTTGGCATCGATGAAGTTGTTGTTGGAGGTAGGCTTTATTTAAGTTAACCAAATAATTCTAAGGTAATAAAGAAACATATATTCTGGGGTCTACAATTCAAAGATCTTGGTCATGTTTAGTCAATAAAGAAAATATGATTTATGTAAATTAATTTTTGTTAAAGACTGCATACCTTGACCAAAGGTCACATTTATACAATTGGCCTGTAATCTCCAGAAAGATTTGTAAAATAATTTGGTTTATGGTACTCTTGCTATCAATTTATATATGCTTCTAGTTCTTCTATAAGAAATATTTATAAATATTTCCATATTTTGTTATTGATATTTGCTTCTCTTGTATCCAGAGGATTAGCTTCTAAATTTTCTTTAATTTCAACAGCAGTTTTATGAAAATTTATAACATAAAAAAAATAACTCACTATTTTGAATGTGCTTTCCAAACATATCCATTTCAGGAGCTGGACTTGCCTTTACAGTATACCCTGAAGTGGTGAAAAAACTTCCTATCTCCCAGCTTTGGTCGGTCTTATTCTTTTTAATGCTTGTCACACTTGGATTTGGTACCCAGGTAACTTTTATTACTGTGGTTATTATTTTTTTCCAGAGCTTTTACTGTATGAAGTCCAGAAGATCTTTTGTGATGGGATTTAATCCATTGTCCATTAGAAGTTGATTGTTATTATTACTCATTCTAAATTACTGAGAAGATTGTTATGAAACACAAACTGTTCCTTCTGCAAATTATATTAAAAGAATGTATGACCCAAAACTATCTTGATGATTCCTTATAACTGTAGTAGAGGTTAAGACAATTATTTTTTTACCATAAAAAAAATTTTCTATCTGCTTAATAAATGCTTAAGTGTAGATATTACTAAACCCTCTGTATTACACATTGGGTCCAAGGGCAGGGGACACTCTGTCCCACATTTGAGGGGAGGGGGCACACAATTTTAGAGGAACAAAGGAAATTATTAGTACATAATCCACAAATATTGCTACAAAATGAGATAACTTTACATGCTTTGATGGTTTTGCAACCATAACATTTTGTCTGTACTATAATATCATATTTCTGTACTATAATATCATATTTTGCTTGGACATTTACATTATTACAGTACAACTTCTATCATTTGCTCATGTTTGAAAGTCATATTAGCCTGAAATGAACTGCACAATGGATTTTTCTAACCCAGATTTTGCTCAAATCTACTAGCATTTATTATTATAAATATCTTTTTTTTCTAAATTGCTTTTCTTTCCAAACGAACAAATCATTAATTAAATGACAAATTGTGTATTTGCATAAAATTTGTCGCTATTTAAATACTAAAGGCTGTACTTTAGAACATAAGCCTGAATGTTGTCATTGCCAAATACATTGTTTTAAAAAAAATATTCATTGCTTAAAGTTTCTATCACCTTTTGAGACAGTGTCCATTGTTAGTGCAAACATGCTCAAAGATAGGTACTCATTTTTGAAAAGCTGTACTTATTATTCATACATGCCAACCATTACGCTTTTGGCGTAATCATTACGCTTTTTCCCACTAAATTCCGCGTTACGCGTTAACGTTTATAGATTACGCTTTTTCGATATATCCATCTTGCAAAAAAAAAAAATTTTTTTTTTCGTTTTTATTAGCATTACTTTATTTTTTACATACTGTTTTATTTTTAATTAAAAAATACCCCGCTTCTACATAACTACGATATACGAGTATACTTGTCCGTGGACTTTCCTAATATTCATGTTCTATTTATAGCAACTATCATGTTACTAAGATACTTTCAAACTTTCGACCTCATATTCTATTTATAGCGGCTTAGTGAGGAGAGAACAGACTGGTTTCTATTTGTTTAAAGCATTATGCAAATACTCTTTGTTCTAATTTTGTATAGTGCAGAACCAGTCTAAAAGGTTTTTTTTGCGCTAAAAAGTATTACAAAATTCTCAATGCGTTTATGAGTGCAACAAATATCTCTTAAATAATTTCACAGATGGGTTAGAAAAAGTCAATAATAAACAAAGCAAAATGTAATCAATCCTCCAAACACGACGAGGGCATCATCACGTGACGTCTAATCGTTGGCGCTAAATGGCTTCAGATGTTAAGATGGATTATAGTCTTTGTGTATGTTAGAGCACATTTTTTTCCCCCAAGAATTTCGCAGATGGATCAGAAAAAAGCAAAACAACGAGTCCTCCAAAGATTCAAAGATGAATATATGAATGGCATAATACAGCGTTCCATTCTAGGACAGCATCATTCTCATTGCAGACTGTGCGGAAACGATTTTAGCATTGGTCATGGTGGTAAATTTGATGTGGAAAAACACATGAAAACAAGGAAACACATCGAATTAGCTCGCCTTACGAACTCTAATACTAAGGTAACTTCTTATTTACAGCAGAGCTCAAGTGCAGACTTGAATACTATAAAATGCTGAGGTGTTATTTACCGAGTTAAATGCTTCAGTTGCTTATGTAAATGAAAGACAGTCAAAAAGCTTCAAAAGTGTTAGATTCTTTGTCAAGAGATATTCTTTTCTATTGCCACCCTTGTCTAACTTGGATCATCTGGAAGAAGAATTCCTGAAGTATCAAGTTGGGATTCTACCTGACAATATACTTAATGCAGATAGAGTTGATGTGCAATGGCACCTTAGTTCCCAGCTAAAAGACTCTATCACTGGAAGAAATAAATTTCCTCTTCTTTGTCAGGTTATGAAAGGAATATTGGTTCTTTACCTTTCTAATGCTGACTGTGAGTGATTGTTCAGTGTTGTTAACAAAAATAAAACTGAGTGCTCTACTGGTATGCAAAACATTCATGGCCTCAGCTGGTACAAAATGTTTTGAAATGCAACATGACAATCTGTTTCTTTCTAAAGCTAAAAGTGCTACATATGAACACTTGAATCATTAATGAATGATAATAGACGAGAAAAGCAAATACATCATTGTTAATTGTAATTGTAGTATGTTATATGTGGATTACTCTTTTTCTGCTTGGATTCCTCTTTTTGACCACTTGGATTACACGTTTTCCTCGTCAGGGGTTGGCATGTATGATTATTTTTAATGAAAAGCAGGGTGGCACACAGGGTAAGATATTTGGGACAAAGGACAAAATGTTGTGCAAACCCCATGAGCCTGTACTCATTGCGCAGTACTGAACCCTGGATCTGATGCAATTCATGGTAAATGCTGAATAGGAAACAGACAAGAATATCTCATTTTGGTTATGAAGGACTTGAGTTGGATCTTCTATGGCATAATTGCATATGATCGAGTTCATAATCATACCTGAGTGTACTAAATCTGATGCACAATCAGGGAGTTAGACTTTTTCCTGGTGCATTTAAAACTTTCGATTCAGAAAATCTGTATGCTGAGGCAAAAAATCATCATCTTATCTCAGGTAAACAAATTGGCTCTTCAGCACATTATCAAGTAATCCTCGATTCCAGCAAATCAGGTCATCTTTAGGGCCAGAAACCAAATTTTATTCCACCTTTGATATACAGGTTTATCTTCACCTAAATGGAACAAAAACCTATATTGCCAATGCTGCAGAACTCTATTTCCAAATCGTAATTAAACCATCCAGAAATAATATTTGATTTTTGTCAATGCAAATCAATCAGACCTCTTGATTTTTGGAGTGAATGGTCATTTGTTCCTATATCTATAGACAATTCAAAGATTTAAGCAGGGTTATATCTGCCATTACACTTTAGTACAGGGATCCTTCCTTTAAGACTTTTACAGGGATCCTTCCTTTAAGACTTTTAAGTGTCACATGACTTTGCATCACCAGGTCATAGGGTCAGCATAAACTTTGATTGTGTCATGAAGCTCATTCAGATTTATAAAAATGATGCTGATCAAATAATGAAACTAAAAGTAGAATAAAATTTTAGAATTACTTCATATAAACTGCTCAAATTGCTGGTAAGTGTCATGTTGACCTGCGTCATTAGTTTGAGTCCATAAACTATTACTTAGGAAATTGTTGCAGTTTATCAATGCGTCAGTGATGTTGACCCTCCTTGGTTGAAGAATACCTTATATCATGGGTCTCAAGCTCAAACAACACTGATGGCCACATGAGAACATTTTTGATGGGCCAAGGGCCACACCACCTTTGTTATCTCTCTTTACACCTTATGGTACCAATCATTTGCAGGCTACATTATATGGTTTGGCAGGCCACATGTTTGAGACCAGTGCCTTAAAAGATGCAATTTTTTAAAACTAAATGAGTTTTTCCCAAAACGAAGTATGAATCAGAAATGTATTCATATTTTTCATTTGAGTATATATTGACAGAGACTGTGACAGTTTATTGATGTTCTTCCCACATCAAAATCAAAGGCTATGTTAAAGAATTTTTATCAGGTATGTTATGGGCATATTAAATCCATCCTGTAAGCATACATATTTTAACAAAAGTATCTGAAATGGTTTCAATAATCAGCAGTTAAAAAAGACATTAATAATGACACATCATGGATTCCTGGAAATTCTTTGGAACCAGATGAGTGTCAATGGCCTGGAAGGCCAGTATGGGTTTTGGTGAATATATCTCTTCTCTCTCCCACTGCCGCAATCAGACAACACAATTTTCCAGATATAGAATCCATGGATCATGAGTGCAGGTTTGTGCATTAAAGATGTAACCAGAGGAAATACTGTAAGATGGACCTCCTTTGCCAGTCTACAAATGACCCAAACCAGGGTTCAGTAGCACAAAAAGTGAAAGTAACACAACAAGGTATTAGGTTAATGGAAAATTGCTTGGAAGTCTGTGTTTTGGGATATATTCAGAAATAGCCACCAAAATGTGTTTGTTACTCGCATTTCATGTGAAAACTACAAAAACCTCCAGGGGTTAATGTGCTAATTAAGAACACTGCATTAATATTTGTCTCATTGTTTGGTCTCATTCTGGATTAAAAACCTATATTTACATCTATTCACTGTACCAGTGAGACAGAATTCGGTAAGCTTTTTGGTTTCATTTTTTGGGGTTTTTTTAAATGCAGATTCAGTATTCATTACAATGAGTTACCACCAAGATAGCATTGGTCTTTAATTATGGAGATACAAAATCTCTCCTTTTTCTAAATATGATAGTAGATATGACCATCCTATCTTGGTTTGTAAAAATAGAAATCATGTCATATGAAAGAGTTCAAACTATGTATTACAATGTAACCATTTGCTCGAAATACCTTCACCATCTGGATTTTCAAGAGTTCATATTATGTATTAAAATGTAACCATTTGCCTGAAATCACGTTCTCCATCTGGAGGTTCATGATATCACAAATGACATAATGTCACATAAATGACATCATGTTGCATAAATAACATCACAATGTCATGAAAATGACTTCTTGTCACACAAATCACATTATAATGGCATACAAATAACATTATGTTACACAAATGACATGTCATACAAATAATGTCATGTTACACAAAAGACATAATATCATACAGATTCCATCATAATATTATAAATGACATGTCACACAAATGACATAATGTAACACAAATAACATGTCATACAGATGCTATAATGTAACACAAATGACATGTTGTACAGATAACATCATGCTGTCATACAAATGATATCATAATGTACCACAAATAACATAATGTCATACAGATATCATAATGTAACACAAATGACATGTACAGATATTGTCATAATGTCACACAAATAACAATGTCATAAAAATGATATCATAATGTAACACAAATGACATGTTGACAGATAACATCATAATGTCACAAATGAAATAATATATGACATTATGTTGTACAAATAAAATCATGTTACACAAATGAGATTGTGTTATACATAATGTATGTATGACATAATGTCATCCAAGTAACAATGTTGTACAAATGGCATAATGTCACATAAAAGACGGGTGTTATGATCAAGGCATCCAGATACTTTTTCAGCATTTTGTTTTTTGTTTTCTAATTTCATGATCTTTGTTGGTTTTCTTTGTAATCATATCATTGTATATGTTGTAAAGTGCTTAGAGCTTCTAAAGATAAGGTGCTATAAAAAGTACTCATTATTATATTATTATTATTATTATTATTATTATTATTATTATTATTATTATTATTACTATACTTTTCAAAGTCATTTCACTACACTGTTCTGCAGTTTGGTCAATTAAAATGATGAGATAAATAGAACCTTACATTTATGCAAAATATCAAATGAACTTTCAGAAACTTATCAAATAACTGAAGTTATTTGCTGGCTATAGGTTCCTAGAAGAGATTGTAATGAACATTCATGCAAGATCCTCTCTGCTTCATTTACAGATTGCAACTGTTACCACAGTAAACACAACCCTTCTGGATCAGTTCCCGGCTATGTTCAGGAAGAATCAGAAAAGGAAATTTGCACTTCTCGTCTGCATTTGTATTTTTTGCTTTTTGATTGGATTGATATTCTGTTCACAGGTAAGTTGGATTTGTCCATATTTGCTTAGCATTATATTGGTACTTGAAACAATCATGATACCAGTTTTTGCTCCATCTTACAATGTAGTGTCCAGATCTATGGATTCACATTTCTTTGTAGGGATAACAGCTTTTGTGCATTTCAGAGTAGCAACAAACCACAAATATAGCTGCCAGGAGTGTGAATATATTTGCAAAACTGACATTTCTATCAGTGTCATATTTGGAACTGTTAGTACAAATGAAAATTCAGTTTTGTTTTTGCAAAATCTTGAAAGAGGATGCCCCAATAAAGTGAAATTAATTAACAGAATGCAGGGTAAGAATTTGCATGGATGTAATTTTCTTGCACTCCCTACCCCCAGAATACAGGGGGTGGATATAATAACTATTGTTGTGTTCATCTGTCCATCAGTTAACAGTCTCATTTCTGGAGCATAACTCTTGGACTATTCAAGATATTTCAGCCAAACTTGGTACACATGTTAAACAGGTTATATAGACTGAAAGAAGAAAAACGGTATTTTCATAACAACTTGAAGCTGTAGACTACAAACTTTATCCAGGTTTAATAAGAATGTGCACTTACATTATGGAAGAGGCATGTTGATTTTGATGTCAGAGGTCAATGTCATTAAGGTTAAAATAAGTCTAATTTAAAAAATAATGGTTTATTCTTAGTATGTTTCAATGAAGACTATATGCCTTTTTTAGTGGTCCAGGCCATTGAGATAATAGTGGTCATTCATTTCCCAATACTAGTACCTACACCAAAGACTAATATATGGAATGGGCATAATACATGCATTGGTACTCTTGTTAATATTTGTTTTGGTTTTGTTTTGATTTGTCAATACACTCTTCATTCTTTTTATTTCTGGAGCAACACTCTACAACTGTTCAGTCAGTCCTAATGAGTATAGATATATTAGACCAGTATTCTAATTAATGCTTTTGCTATTGAGAAATCAACAGGTATATATTAGATTAGTAATCCAGTTATTCCATTTGCTTTTGAGATTTCATATTATACCAGTAATCTAGTTAATAATTTTTCTATGAAGAAATCAGCAGGTATTTATTAGAACACTAAGCTACTTACCCCTTTCGTTATTGAGATATCAGGTATATTTTTTATCAGCAATCAAGTTACCATATTTTCTGGCCTATAAGTCGATTTGGAGCATAAGTCGAATTTACAAATTTTTTTAATTTTCTATCCTTCGTCCATATATAAGTCAATTCGGAGTATAAGATGGGGCCAGATCAATATCTTGGCTTCGTATTTTACACTAGTAATAGTATTGTTGTATGATATTCTATATTACCGGCAATTGTGAAATTGCATTACCAACGCTAACATGCTTGTGATTTTACTTCTGAACAAATCACTGCTATATTCTGTTATCAATTGACACCGCTGAATAAACAGTCCATGCTTGTTTTATCATAGTTGAAAGCACATCCATGTTGTAGTTCATTTTATTACCTGTAGTTACGAACATAACTTGTATAAACTTTCAATGACACAATCCATATATAAGTCGATTTGTACATAGTATCGACTTATAGGCCGTAAAATAAGTACTCCATTTGTTATTGACACATCAGGTATATATTAGATTAGTAATCTAGTTATTACATTTGCAATCAAGCAATAATCAGCTATAATCATATCTCTGTTGCATACTTTTTGGCCATATAATCATAACATAAGCCATGCACACAGACCATAGAATCATAACATTTAAGTCATCCATAAGGACCATAGAATCATAACATTTAAGTCATCCATAAGTACCATAGAATCATAACATAAGCCATGCAAAAGGACCATAGAATCATAACATAAGTCATGCACAAGGACCATAGAATATTACATAATCCATGCACAAGGACCATATAATCATAATATAAGTCATGTACAAGGACCATATAATCGTAACCTAAGCTATGCACAAGGACCATAGAATCATAACATAAGCCATGCACAAGGAACATAGAATCATAAGTCATGCACAAGGACCATAGAATCATAAGTCATGCACAAGGACCATAGAATCCGAAGTCATGCACAAGGACCATAGAATCAGAAGTCATGCACAAGGACCATATGATCATTAAGTCATGCACAAGGAACATATAATCATAACATAAACCATGCACATGGACCATAGAATCGAATCATAATATAAGTCATGCACATGGACCATAGAATCATAACATAAGCCATGCACACACGGACCATAGAATCATAACATAAGGTATGCACATGGACCATAGAATCATAACATAAGGTATGCACATGGACCATAGAATAATAACATAAGCCATGCTCAATCCATGGCCACAACATGATAAATCAACAGAAGACAATCTGTCATCTGCATGCTAGGCAGTTATTGAGTCTAGTCTAGTTATGATGCCAAGCTGAGTATGTCAAATTCCAACAGATGTTGCTTCAAAAACTTCTCAGCCATTTGCCATTAGAAGAAATTCCTTAATCAGTAACCATGTGAAAGTCATAGTATCAGTTCAGGGCACTGTGTTAGCAGGAACATGCTCATAAGAAGGTCTTCTTCATAACAGAGGCACAACATAATATAACTGTAATAACAGCTATGAACTTACAACAGGTGAGAAAAAGATGCAATGCTCTTTATCTCCACCTTACAAACCAGTCATGATTTGATGGGCAACCAGCAAGGTCACAGGGATGTCCCTAGAGCACATACCGCTGGGAAACAATCCTACAACTAAGTGGAAGAGTCAGAGGGAGGTGATCATTTTCACCAGTGTTCTGCAAGACCATACCTATCACAATCATATGCGTTGTGAGAAGGTTTCAATCTTATGTGGAAAATGGGCAAGATTAATAATAACATTCTTCAGGTTCAGTTGGTTCTCAAGCTAAGCACATTCAGTCAATTCTGCTATGCTCTTGGGATTGAGATTTAATCCAATATTAGGTCCTAACACCATTTACTGTTTAGACTACACAATCCGCCTGGACTTGACGGAGGTGTGATTAAAGACTTTTATTCAAACAGCTTCCAGAAGTTCTCTGATTCGCCTATTACAGGCTACAAACAACAGATAAATTATATTTTGGTCCAAGACATGATTTCATGTATTACAATCCTTTTTTGTCAATCTCCCTGTCAACAAGATCATCTCCAACCCTATACCCTTTCAAGATAATTCCTTTGCCAGATGAATTTTGCACAATACTGTAGTGGACATCTTAGTCCTTGGTCACTTTATTGGGCTTCCATAACAATGATCAAAGGCCCAAAAGAGGACATAACCTGTGATGATTGGGCCAGTTCTCACAATTTACAGCAATATGAGATTGCATCTTGAAGGCAACCTCTTCAGACTCGCATTGATGGTGTGCCTGCAAACATAATATCTGGCAATCACAGTCACTATGTATGTCAACACAGAGGGCTTGTGGAGTAAGTCCCCTACCATTTCGGATTACCATAAGAGTGTGACCGCCTGAAGATCATTATTTACTTGCCAACATCATCCAGATGGAAGCCATTTTGGAAGCTTTTCATTAGTGACTGGAGAACATACATGGGAATCAAGTTTTCTTACTGTCCTATAACTTCACAATGGTGACTAATCACAAACAGCAAAGCAGAACAACTATGTATTCTTGTTTGGAATTTTCTATAGTGGTGTCCTCATTGACAATACATGCTTACCGTATATATTCGCATATAAGCCGACCCCCCAAACTAATCGGTAAAACTGTTATAAAGTGCATGACCCGCGTATAAGCCGACCCATAATTTTTAGATTACCGGTACATCACAAGATGCACAAAGTGAGTTCTGAATACATTTATTTAGGCAAATCACATTATTAAATAAAATGAAAATAAGAAAGCTAATTTTTATGTTGAAATAAAAACAATTCTAAAGTGTTAAGTCTTAATGGAAATTTAATTAATCCTTATTCTAAAATCATGAATTATAAAAGTTAAATCACTTAGAATCCTTTAAAATCGGGCTCTGTATCAGACTCACCAAACAGTGAACGAAACTCTGTTTCTGTTACTGGCGTGCTTTCATCATATACGTCGTCATTGTCATCATGGTCATCCGATAGTCCGGTTCATAAAACGAGAGCACCAGCCAGCTGATGCAACAAATTTTGAATCTGCCAACTTATATTTATTATTTTTTGCCATCTGCATAGTACATAGACGAATTGCCGCCATTCCCATACTTGCTTCTCGTTCACAAAAATTCACATGCTGCAGCACAGTTATTTGCTTCTGCATATTCAGTAACGTTAAGTTTGAATGCTACATCATAAGCATAACGCTTTCTTTTACTTTCTATACTATGCATTTTATCTGATTGAATTGAATATAAACTTCTAGAGAGATTAAACTGAAATAATTTCTTATAGTGGTAATGTACTATTTATATACATTATCCTGTAATTATTTCCACAGTTGATTATCAATTTGTATTTGATAATTATTTATCATTGTTGTTTATTTGTGTTTTTGTTTTTTAACTACCGGTAGTGTGATTCAATTGATCAACATATGATTGGTTTCATCGTGGACATTATTCAAGTATTGTGACAGTTTATAACTTTGAGCAGAAACCATGTCCACTACCATATCTCAGTAACGATACATCTGAGAGTCAGCATATTTTAGTAAAGTCACTGGCATTGTGCAAAAACAAAAAACTATTATCTCCACGTCATTTACCACAGATTAAGCATATAGTAGCTATTGTACAACACTCTACCACTAAGAAACCACTTTGCTTTAAAAACAACCAATCAACAGTATAAACTGTGGCTGCATATTACGTCTAAAACACCTATGTAAGAAATCCGACAAATTATATTGTTTTACAATTATTCACGCTGACTCATATATTGCAATGTTATTTACCCTTCCTAAGTGTGCGCGCAACAAACCCCTATAGTCTTTAAGACTATGGTACATGTATTTCTACTCTCGATCAAAATGTTTGTCGTATATACCTTCAGTATCGTAATTCTTTTGTTTTTTTAACGTAGATTCTTTTCATATTTACACTGAAATAAGCTAGCATGCATTTCTACGATACCGTAGAGTTTAATGATTACTGATTAGCTGAGGGTTAAATACTTGACTAGAGATTACTAATATGGCGACTCGTTTGGTAAATACACGTATTTCTGTGGTTTAAATAACACGTGTGGCTGTATACCTTCAATATCGTAATTCTTTTATTTTTTTAACGTAGATTCTTTCATATTTACACTGAAATAAACTAGCGTGCATTTCTATGAAACCGTAGAGTTTAATGATTACTGATTAGCTGAGGGTTAAATACTTGACTAGAGATTACTAATATGGCGGTTGTTTTGGAAAATACACATATTTCCGTGGTTCAAATAACATGTATAGCTGTATTTTCTTGTGGATGGACATCTGTCAAATAGACGTCAAGTACGTTAAAACATGTTTTTCATTCATTATCCTACTACTTAAGTTAGAAAAAAAAATATTTGTTTTACTGCATGACAGGACAAACCTTTTCAGCCATGTGGTTTCATTAGGCATGTGAACTCATTTGGCGATCAACAGAAACAATTAATACTGGCAATCGAGGGGAAAAAAAGCATTATAAATTTCAGACTTGGACCTTGACCCGCAGATAAGCCAACCCCCTTCTTCCATGCCTTATTTTTTTCCTAAATTTCTCCGCTTATACGTGAATATATACGGTAAGTTCAAATTTACCAAGCTGGCTGATGTATTGGCAGACTTGTGGTTCTGCAAGAATGAAAAAATACAAATGGAATTATTTCTTCATTCCTCAGTTTTAACTCGATAAACACTTCATGGCATTGATCTATGATGGACTTGGATTGCCAAGGTGGAATGCCAAACCCTCAACCTTTGTCTCACAAGTCCTGGATACAGTAGGTCTGAATAATAGATGCTCATTCTGTAGACTTGAATGATGAAATGTATACACTTCTCTAATACCTCAGATCTGGAAGAGGATACAACAATCAGCAAATCTAAGAGTCTATCTATCCTGATTATTACACTCAAATAGGAATTGTGGGACCAATCTCATCAATTGCAACAGAATCACTCAAACAGAGTAATTTCCTGATCTGAATTTAGGAGGCATAAAAGCATATACATCTAATAATAAGCCAATGTTAAATGTGAAGGCTAGAATCAGCTTTTCAAAAACAAGACAATTCTTAGCATCTAGGAAAAGTTTTCCTATGATAAACCCAACTTTTTATCACAGTTAGATATAGGCCTTCTGCTTGTACAATGGGATAAATACCATAACTGAAGTCGAACCATTAGCTGTTATAAAGTTAAACAACTTGTTCATTTTTTTTTGTATAGGGAGGAATGTACATTTTGCAGTTGTTTGACAACTATGCTGCAACTTACTCTCTCCTGATCATTGGCCTTGTGGAGTGTCTGGCGTTATCATGGGTGTATGGTGAGTTAAACTGATAAAATTGAAGGGGATTCAGTGAGCCCTCACTTGTAATTAATTGATTGGTTGTCAAAGTTTTACAATAGTGTTTGAAATGAAATACAGCCTTTGATTTACTCCTATTTCTGTAGTGATGAAAATACTCTTAATGAAGACACATCTGGAGAATAGGTGTGTAAATGAAGAACACTTCAGCGACAAAAGCACTTTTTATAAAGGACACATCAGATGACAAATTCCTTGTGAATGACACTTTAGGAACACAAGCTATTTATGAAGGATACTTGGTGACAAAAACTCTATGTAAAGGACTCTTTAGCTACAAAAGCTCTTTTTAATAAAGAACACATTTGACAAAAACTCCTTGTAGTGATCACTTTGTTGTAAACACTTTATGATGCATAAATAAATTTTCTATATTGAGGACACATTTTGGATAAAAAACTCTTTGTAACAGACACTTTACAGACAAAATCTCAATATAAATGACACATTGGACAAACACTTCTGATAAGGAACTTTTAGAGACAAATGCTCAGTATAATGGACAAATCGGACAAAAACTCAGTGTTAAAGTCACATTATGAACAAAAGCTATTTTATAAAAGATACAACAGGCTAGGCACCTTGTAAAGGACAAAAGTTCTTGATAAAGGACACTTTATTGACAAAAGTTCTCAATAAAGGACACTTATTGACAAAAGTTCTCAATAAAGGACACTTTATTGACGAAAGTTCTTGATAAAGGACACTTTATTGATGACAGTTCTTGACAAAGAATACTTTATTGATGAAAATTCTTGACAAAGGACATATCAGGACAAGAAAGAAATTATTATGGAAGCAAATTGTACTTTAAAAGAGTAAAATATTTGAGCAAACTTAATACAAAACATTTCTGAAACTTCCACATTCAGAATTATACTGAAGGAATTCTAGATAGAATTGTAACATTTTGAATAGGAATTTGTGTGGATAACCACTAGTAAAACAAAATATACCATTTGCAAGTTCAAGGTCATTTGCATGACTCATACCTTGTAGACACCATTCAAACCTTCTCCGATATTTGTGAAATGAGAATTCACCAAGAAGTTTTGAATGTATCAGACTATTTTTTCATTTGTACACTTACTGCCAATCATGGTCAACCCAATCATACAAATAGCCAAGATGGTCTAAATTGATCGCATTTTCTGTTTTGCAGAGATATTTCTAAAGAATTGTTTGACTTTTCTGCAAATTACTGTGCAGATATGTTTTTTAGACAGATTTTTGTCTTGCAGAAATAGCTGAGGTGGTCCAAATGCAAAAGTACTTCAGCACCAGATATGATAGATTAGACTGGTACATAGAATGTAGCTTTGCAAAATAAAACAAATATAATATAACATAACAAGAAACCAGTTGAATGAGATTATACATATGTGAAAATTGACACAAGAGATGAAGAAGGAAGAACAATGAAAATAATAGTTGTAAAGGTTCTTGTTTTTGCCAAAATGTTGACGAATTTCAAGGTTCAGGAATCAGGCATGAATATTCTCACTGGACCTTAATTGCTACATACTGTGTGTAAGGCTCATAGGAACATGCATTATGATAAAATATTCCAGCTGGGATGCCTATATGTGACAATTCTTGCATGTGCATTAATCCCAGACCTTTTGATTGTCATGAAACTTGGCAGACAATATTGACACAAGGCAAACAAACTCATTTCATTCTGTTCTTATCATCTGATATGCATTGTTGTTAGAGTTATACCTCTTTTTTGTTAGTTAATATGTGTTATTTATGATAATTCTAGTATTTGAAACTGGTCTCACATCTTTTGATGAAATTGTCATGAAACTTGGCAGACATTATTGAAATGAGGCATATATGCAATTGTTCAATTTGCTCTAAATGCACTTTTCCAGAGTTATGCCCCTTTTCTGTTTTAAATGTACATACCATGTATAATAAAAGCCCTTGTTTTATATGTATATGTATACTTATTGTAAATTTGTATCATTCAAAGAAAGGTTGAGACTTCTGTATTCTTTTGTTTGTTTTACATATACATGCATACATTCTGCTAGCATTCAGGCTCTTTTCTACATGTATAACTTATTCAAGTAAGATTGGTGGCAGTGATATTCATGCTTTTGTGCATGTTTATACCTGCATGAATACATTTTGTTTTAAGTGTACATTATATATATATAATATAAGCCCTTGTGTGCAGCTTCAAGTCCAGCACTTTTGATGAATTGGCAAGAGGCTTTGTCTATTAATCTACCATTATCCTTTGATCTTTTTAGAGTTATGCCCCTTTCTGATGTTAAATGTGTATACTGTGATAGATAATTTTTGTGTGTACAATGTGTCACACGTTTTTGATGAATTGCCTGGAAATTTGGCTGACATGAGTCCAGAATGTGTATTTCATCCGGTCTTTGATCTCTTATCTGTTTTTCAGAGTTATGTCCCCTCTTGATGTAATGTCTATAACATATTAGAAAGTTCCTGAGTATGCAACAACTAATCCCACAGCTTTTGATGAATTGTGCTGAAATTTAGCTGACAGTAATGACATCAGGCGAGCTTGTTCTAATTTTCTTGAGTTACACCTGTTTTTTTTTATTCTGTTGTTAAGTGTTCTTTTGCATGTTTTATATGTACATCACCCCCTCGATAACTTGCACCCTGATAACTCGCAAACCCGCTTATAACACCAAAAAATATGCTAAATCTGAAAAAATTAAGGTAAATTAAACCTTTATACATTTCTCATTTTATCATCAAATCTCATTTTATCATCAAATCTCATTTTATCATCAAATCTCATTTTATCATCAAAAATAGTGATTACTGCCCATAAAGATAAATTCTGTTTTGTGAAATTTGCAGGTTCCAAATAAGCTGTCACATATTATGTTAGGGGTTTTTTGCTGATAAATAGTCATCAATACACTGTAAATAAAGTCTGGTGAAATAGCGATCAATGAATACTTCCGGTAAGTTCTAACAGGTGGCAACATACAATGAAATAAACATCAATTAAATATCTTGCTATGTGAATGTCACCTTTTAATCCTTTGTTTCCTTTTCAATGTACCAAATTTTCCGGCCTATTAATTCGATTTGGAGTATAAGTCGATTTCATCAATTTTGTAAATTTTCCATCCTTTATCCATATATAAGTCGATTTGGAGTTATGAGACGAAGCCAGGTCAATAACTTGGCTTCGTATTTGACACTAGTAATGGTATCGTTGTATGATATTCCATATTACCGGCAATCGTGAAATTGCATTACCGATGCTAATATGCTTGTGATTTTACTTCTGAACAAATCACTGTTATATTCAGTTATCAATTGACACAGCTGAATAAACAGTCCATACTTGTTTTATTATAATTGAAAGGACATCCATGTTGTAGTTCATTTTATTACCTGTAGTTACAAACGTAACTTATAAAAACTTGTCATTTTATATCATAAGTTTAAAAGTCACTGACTATATACATATATACTATATATACCCCACTATTATCTTTATTGCCGAGTTTGAATACAAAGTATTGGGTATGATCTCTTGTCCTTATAAAAAAATTTGTATGGACAACAGCTTCAATAGAATATTGAGAGATTTTCATTTCCCTAAAAAGAGCCTCATTTCCCAACTGGCAACCTCGCTGATTTGATTTATTATGTAGATTCTTGCCCTCAATCTAGTTTCAATTATAGCCAAAGTGCGCTAAGCATGTTTAAATACTGTTTAAATAACACTGCATAGCCATGTGGTTATTGTGACAATGTACATTGTAATTCAAACAAGAATGAATTGTTGATTTAGAGGTGTTTATTGATGATGGAATATAGTAGGCTCATAATAAATGAGGATTATCATAATCATCAGGTAACACAACATACAGTCTTTTTCTATTGCAAAATCTATAAATAAAAGCCATCCTGAATAAAAGAACAGTCACAATTTTTTCATCTCTCACTCTCTCTCTCGCATGCACACACATGCTCACTTTATATCTGATTTTAGTTGGAATGTCAAATGTAAACGGCACTTCATCCATGTTTATCATGTTAGTCATTTCCAATTTGTCAGTCTTAATATTGTCTTGGACGTACTCACGGAAATCGTTAAATTTTTCCAGAAAGTTGGGTAGTTTCTTTGCCATAGTAGTGCATTGTCTTATACTAAGTCCCCTTCTTTGCATGAACCTATAACACAATGTCACACTTCCACTAAAACTTTCAATTCCTAATTCAGTTGTGATTTCCTTTGCCTTGAGTCTGAGATCAACAGAGTTCATTCCACGAGATGCGGCATATTGTGTCGAGTCATATTCTTCTAATTTATCTTCAGTATTAATCCGTCTTGCTTTGCAGCCACGATTTGCTTTCTTTGGGTTTTTTTTGTAGCACATAATGCAACCTTAGCTTTACGCCAATCCTGGACACATTTTTCACTTACACCATATTTCCTTTGAGCAGCCATATTCCCACCTTTCTCTTCAGCAAACTTTACAACTTCCAGCTTAAAAGCCGCTGTGTAAGACTTGCGTGATTTTACGGGAGGCATTGTGAGATAAGTTGTATGATTTGTACCGGGATATTTATATGAATGATTATAACTGAAAAGATTGATCAAAATATACCGAACTCATCAAAATGTGCCAGTACTATAGCAGTGAAAACAATGCCCATGGCTAAATTCATTATTTACATCCAAAGAAGGGAGTGGGCATCATTTCCTGTGGTTATTAATTCCCTTGATATTAAGAACGGGAAGCGTAATTTATGTGGATTAATGATAAAGAACAATGGGGTATCGGCAATATGCTAACTATTATTGGTAGCCGAAGCCATTATTGAGGTTTAAACAATTGCGGCAACTGGCTTTGATTGTTGTTGGAAACCAAAGACCAATTTATCAACTACCGGTATAATCAAAGAGAGACACCGAAATGTCAGCTGGTTAAGATTGAAGCGTTGACATTACAATTTGCTTTAAACTGAATTGCGAAACTAAAAATGGATCACTGATGATCTTTGAGTATTGGTAATCTATGATTTGGGGGATTCAAAAGAAAGCATGATCTACATTATTTTATAAATAATCATAGAACGTTTGAGTTAATATGGATTACATCCCTTTGTAGGATCAATTAGATCAATAATAAAGCTATGCCGGTAATCGCTTGTGTGTGTCCAACAGTATAATGAAAAATAAATAGAGGATATTTGCTTGAAACGAGTGAATAACAGATATATTTCATCGAGTGGATGAAAATACTAGAGTTTTTTATCCAAGAGATGAAATGTATCCGTTATTCACTCGTTTCAAGCAAATATTCTTTTTATTTTATGCTCACATAAATTTTAATAGAAAATAAAAGGGAATTAAGTATGTTCTGACCCAAAAATGTAGTTCCTGTAGTGAAAAAATATTGTTATTTTTTCACTGTTATTTTTTCACTTGTTATTTTTTCACTGCAGTGAAATATTAATATTATTTTAACTAGAAAATCAAGTAATTCACTGCTGAGCATAAAATAAAAACTATTAATGGACCAGTTATTAAAATGTGATCAGGAAGAATTAGGTTTGGTTAAAAAGGATGAATAAAACAAACTTATTTCATATCTTTTTTTAGGAACAAACAATATGCTTTGACTTAGTACAGTACACTAAAGAGTATAGACCATAATAAGTGTGCTATATGGCCCAGTAAACTTTTTATGGAAATTATTTTATTTTATTTTATGTTTGAGAAATATGAAAATACACGCAGAATGCAAAATCAGTAGTGACAAAACTTATAAACACAGTCATATTAGTTTATGACTTTTTATTTACATAGTAATTGAACAAGAATTTGTACTTCGGTGTGACCTGTTTTTAATAATGCCGAAATTAGAGCAATTTTAATAGCATACTGGGTACCGTAATCAATATATAAGTCAATGCAATTTCAATGACACAATCCATATATAAGTCGATTTGGAGTATAAGATGAAGACCTGACTTTAAAGTAAAAAAAAGTATCGATTTATAGGCTGGAAAATACAGTAATCATTATAATTGCAACATATTTTTTCTATGAAAACATGAAAAGAGTCAATCAACCATCACATTGAAACCTGTGAGTACTTCTTTGAGAACCTAATTACCTGCCGGCTTGGTTTTGATCAACAACTTGGCGAAGTGTTTGTTGCATTAAAATAATCAGTTAAAAGAGAACTGTGTTGTTTTATCACTTTGAATATGTCTTTTGTATTGAATCTGCTTGGCAGCAGAGAAATCAGGGAGTAACACAAAAAATTAACAGATTTTTTTCCAAAAGTGTATTGAAATTTGTCAAGAGTTTCACAGCCGGTATTTTTATTATTGTGTTCTAATTGACATTGTTTTACATTTGTAGACCCATTAAATTCATGTTGGTAATGATTAACCCATGTTTTTTGTTTTTCATTTTACTTCTACTGCAATCAAATCTATCTATAAAATCAATTGACATTATCTAATTTGGATCAAACAATAAACTAGAATGTATCCAATTCAACAAAAAATTAAGGACATAGTAAATAATGTGTGAAGTGGTACACATGTTGAGCAAACGGAAACCACGTGGAATAGTGTTTTTGATGATCTCCTGAATATACGGTAATTTATCCTGATATTAGTGTTACTCTATGAGGAAAAAAGAAACTACACCGTTATGAAGAGATATTTATTCACATATTAATCTCAGCATGACTATATAAAGTGAGCATTCAACACAATAATCTGCCACCACCACCCCCCCTTTTTTTTTGCCTTTGTGTCGATCTTTTTATTGTTTTTATTATAGGTCCCTCGACATATCACACCTCACTTAGAGGGTCGTCAATATTTTTGGACCATTGATATGCACGAGCTATTGAGGGAGAGGTGTATATGTATACATATTTTAAATTTGTATAATTCAAACAAAGGTTGGAGGTGGGGGCTTCAGTATTCTTTTGTATGTTTTATATTTGCATGCATACAATCTGCTGGCATTCTGGCTCTTTTCTACATGTATAATATATTTAAGTAAGATTGGAGGCAGGGATATTTCTACATGTATAATATATTTAAGTAAGATTGGAGGCAGGGATATTTCTACATGTATAATATATTTAAGTAAGATTGGAGGCAGGGATATTTCTACATGTATAATATATTTAAGTAAGATTGGAGGCAGGGATATTTCTACATGTATAATATATTTAAGTAAGATTGGAGGCAGGGATATTTCTACATGTATAATATATTTAAGTAAGATTGGAGGCAGGGATATTTCTACATGTATAATATATTTAAGTAAGATTGGAGGCAGGGATATTCATGTTTTTGTGCATGTTTATATCTGCATGCATACATTCTGCCAATGTTACTTACAATTTGTTTAAGCAATGTGTGAAGGTATGAACATCCAAATTCCTTTGTATTTTTTAAAATAAATACATGCTTCTGCCAGCACATGTTCTTCTTTACTTGCACCACATATTCAAAAAATGGTGGAGAGATATTCAGGTCCCATTTGTGTTGGTTTTGAGTCACAAATTCTGATTTGTAATATCTCCAAGACAGTGCAATTTTCTTAGGATCAGAAATATGGTTTGGTTTCATAATTTGAGTGAAAGAATTTCATAATTGACTTCATAAGTAACATTTGTTGAAAATGCTGATCAAACAGAATGATTTTGAAATATTTTTCATTGAGACAGTGACTGAATGTAACACCATGATGTCATAAAAAGCAAAATTGCAAGATTTAAGTATTTAAGTTTCAGCATCTCTTATTTTATCTTCAATAGGTGTTGACAGGTTCCTGACGGATATTGAATCCATGCTTGGACACCGTCCACACATCATGTGGGCCTATGCCTGGAAGTTTGTTTCTCCTTTTGTTCTCCTGGTAGGTAAAGTTTGATAGTGCTATGTCATCAGCATGGAGAAAGGTCAATGTCTAGTTTTTTCTTGTTATGTAGAGACATATAAACTGGTTGGGGAGGTGGAAGGCCAACACAACAAAGTTGTTGGGGGGGGGGTAAAGAAAAGGGCTCATTCCAACAATTAAACTTTTGTTTCTTGAGTGTAACTCCAGAACTTTAAACAGTAAAGCCTAATACATATGTTAGATTAGTAATCTAGATGTAGGAATGTTTAGTTTCAGTAATATTTTTTTTTGTCCACTTGTCTGTCTGTGCATGTAACTGTCATTGACACTTTTTTTTCTGGAGAAAAACTTGCAAACCATTAAATTTAACCTATTGACCCTTGGTTTGTGCGCATATATATATATATATATATATATATATATATATATATATATATATATATATATATATATATATATAATAATGTCATTGTTATTGAGGTATTCTTAGCTTTAGCAGACATTTTTTCCATCTCTTTTTCCATCCATGCATCAATCAAACATATTTGCAAGTTTCACGATTTTATATTGAATAGTATGAATAATGGATGCCAAAAGGATATGATCTTTAGCTGAAAACTGAGACCATTTCTAGTATGGTTGTGGTACTGAGAGATATATAAAATAATCCTGTGGTTTAAGGAGTACAGCATGAACAGTAAAGATGTAAAATCAAATTAAAGTCAGTGATGTTTATACTGAGAATTGTTCTTACTGTAGTCATGCAATCGTCGATGATATGCATCTCGGTTACTACCACACTTTTACAACAACAGATGCGCATTTTGACCTAAATGTATAAATGTCACATTTTATAAGGATTACACGTGCAGATGTTAGGATGGCAGATCGCAAAAAAAAAGTTTTAGTTGGGAAAAGTTATAACATCACTATAGTCTGAACTTATATTCGGCATGATAATTCTTACAATGTCTGCCGAAGAGTAATGAAACTGGAAGGGAGTTTTATAATTGCGATTACATTCTGGTTTATTTCTTTAAGGCCATCATGATATTTACATGGGCAGATTTCAAGCCAACAGTATATGGAAAGTATGAATTTCCCAAGTGGTCTGATGCTCTGGGTTGGTTGATTTCCTTCTCTTCAGTTCTCGCAATTCCAGTCATCATGGTATATAAAATTATCCAATACAAATGCAGTAATGGCACATCAGTTTTTGAGGTAAGTACTATTTCCTTTTTGTCCATCTTTGGAAGCATTGGGCAAGAAAAAAGTATAATTTACCATTGTTGTTATGTTGCAACTTTTATGTTGTCACCCACTTTTGATAGAAAACAGGATATTAAATTTGACCTGTCTGTTCTTCCATCCATCCATAAATCTTTTCAGCTTTGTTTTTACACAATAATACCCTTAAATAATCAATGCAGGTCTGAATAACAGTGCTGATATGAATAACTACTGGTCTGATTAATAGTGCTGATATGAAAAACTACTGGTCTGAATAACAGTGCTGATATGAATAACTACTGGTCTGAATAACAGTTAACAGTTTTGATATGAATAACTACTGGGCTGAATAACAGTGCTGATATGAATAACTACTGGGCTGAATAACAGTGCTGATATGAATAACTACTGGGCTGAATAACAGTGCTGATCGGAAAAACTACTGGGCTGAATAACAGTGTTGATATGAATAACTACTGGGCTGAATAACAGTGCTGATATGAATAACTACTGGGCTGAATAACAGTGCTGATCTGAATAACAGTGCTGATCAGAATAAAAATCAGTGCTGGTCTGAATAACAGTGCTGGTCTGAATAACAATGCTGGTCTGAATGACAGTGCTGATCTGAATAACAATGTTGGTCTGAATAACAGTGCTAGTATGAATAACAATCAGTGCTGGTTTGAATAACAGTGCTGGTCTGAATAACAGTCAGTGCTGGTCTGAATAACAGTCAGTGCTGGGCTGAAATAAAAGTCAGTGCTGGGCTGAAATAAAAGTCAGTGCTGGTCTGATTAATAGTGCTGATATGAATAACTACTGGTCTGAATAACAATCAGTGCTGGGCTGAATAACAGTCAGTGCTGGGCTGATTAATAGTACTGATATGAATAACTACTGGTCTGAATAACAATCAGTGCTGGGCTGAATAACAATCGGTGCTGGTCTGAATAACAATCAGTGCTGGGCTGAATAACAATCGGTGTTGGTCTGAATAACAATCAGTGCTGGGCTGAATAACAATCGGTGCTGGTCTCAATAACAGTGCTGGGCTGAATAACAGTCAGTGCTGGGCTGATTAATAGTGCTGATATGAATAACTACTGGTCTGAATAACAGTTTGTGCTGGTCTGAATAACAATCAGTGCTGGGCTGAATAACAGTCAGTGCTGGGCTAAAGAATAGTACTAATCTAAAAAAGTATGATGAACCACAGTTAAAAATGTCTAATGTTGCTATAAAAATAAAAAAATAGATAAAGTTGAAATAACTTGGTGTCTAAAAATGTTCATTAGAATTTGAACATTCTTTACATAAAGCATAATGTTACGAAAACCTTTTAAGTTTGGTAGAAATGATGCCAATCAACCATCAACTGTGCCTGCTGATGTCTTTAAATGACTTTTTTCTCCAAGACTTCTGAGGAGATTTTGGCCAATCTTGATACTGTTAACACATTAACCCCTGGAGGTTTTTTCTATTTTCGCATGAAATGTGAGTAGGAAACACATTTTGGGGAGTATTTCTGAATACATCCTAATACATCGATTTCCAAGCAGTATTCAGTTAGAGAAATGGCAAGTTGTGCTAAAGAAAATGTTTTTCATTGGTTAGTTTGCTGTCACGAGAGCAGAAGGTAAAAATTCAGACTTCTTTTTTTTTTCTTTTCTTTTTTTTTTGCTATAATTTTTATATGGAGAAGACTCTTTATTCAAAATTGCCACCTTATCCTACTTTTTGCACAGTTTAACCTGTCTATGTGAGATTCAGACCGGTCTGCTGTGGATCTGAGGCCATAAAGTCTAAAATCTGGACACAAATTTGAGCAGCAGAGAGGGTGAATCCTACAACGTTTTTAGACAAAATTTGATTGAAATCCTAAAACGAGCCGTCTTATAATCTTATTTTAACCAAAAAAAGGCGAACCCTACAACGTTTTCAGACAAAAAAATTGATTGAAATCTCCCTACGAAATCATTTTAACTAAAAAAATGAAAACGATTTTTTAATTAATTTTGGTCGCAACTTGTTGTCATCTACCCTCTCTGCTGCTAAAGTTTTCAGTTCTGGGTTAACAAAAATAATAAAATGATTTTAACCGAATATTTGATCCAGTCTTTAGGACGAAAATCATTTATGATTTCACAAACAGACTAATCGCTAACACCTCTTCTTGTAAATCAATCAGATTATTTGACTGGTCGGTGAGTTTGAAATTAATTCTGGTTAATGAATTATTATGGCATCGCATATAGACAGGATTAATTGGGTTTTCAATAATTAGGAATCCTGGAGGAGCTGTTGGTGCAAATGAATAAAGAATATATCCTTGCTGAGCTTGATTTGATCGTTCGAGATTAATTTGATAGCTTCCTTCGATAACATCACACACTAAATTAAGTGCAATCACCGTTGAAATATTCACGTTGAACGGAGCGATATGCCTACCACCATCATCTGGATCATTATTATGTTTGAGGAAGACAGTTGAGTCTGATTTTTGTAGTGCTTTGATATCGGTTTTAACAATTTTTGCTAATTCATCAGCGTTGTATTTCGGAAACTTGAAATTACGCAGATTGTCTTCTGTGATATTGTAATCGGTTAGGAATCGTTGTTTATTGTCGCTGTTGTCATTAATTATTGTTTGAATAATTAGTTCATAGATATATTTCATGTCCGATATAAGCTGATTTATTATTTCAACGTGTTTTTGCGATCTTGTTTTCCGTAGTTGTTCTAGTTGTGTGTCATATAATTGTTTAATCTCATTAAAATAACCACGGACGTCAGTTAGCGTAAATGAAATAGTAACAGATGAGTCGGTTGTTCTTTTAATGATAAAATCCCATTGCAATGTGTCTTTGTTGGTGAATATAAATCTATCGGCGATTCTTCCTTTTCTTATATCAGATAAATTATCTTGATAACTGGGATTGATTTCATGATATGATTGTACATCCGTGGTTAAGTCGGTGGTGGATTTTTCAGGTGGTTTTTCAGGCCATCCTAGTACGGTTCTAATAGAACTTTGATAGATATCTACGACGTATCCTTCTGTGCTTATCTCAATTGCGGATGATAGTGTCGGCTCATGAACTGTTATAGCGATTTTTGATTCTTTTCCAGTAATCGATTTTATTCTACGCGCGAATTCATTATTGATTTGTTCGATTTGGTATGACCCTGTTGGTATTGAAACAACGTTCCAGTCTGGGGTTCCGTCGGGTTTATTCTTATTTGCAAACACTAAAGAATTATTTGGTTGTTGACTACCAAATGCTACCGATCTGATATTAGGCCAACTGTGATACATTCGTAGTTTTGCAAGCGCGATTTCACTCACAGGAACCGGAGAGGGGAAATTCACACTAAACTCGGGTTCCGTTGATGTAATTGATATCATACTCGTTTGTACTGGTTTCGTGTTCTCCACTATTTGTTGAAGTAATTCCTGCTGTGTCGTCATTATACTCATGATTTATTTCTAATTTTGGTATCGAGGAATCATAAATACTGACCATCACTGAGAATTCACAATCTGGTAATGTTGATATTATTGAGATCATTTTGTTTTTTGGGTTCGTGTTTTCTGATTCCATCGGTGTTGTCATTGTTATTATACTCATGTTGTCGCTCTAATTTCGATATCGCGGAATCAAAAATACTGACCATCGCTGAGAATTCACTATCTGATATAATCGTATTATCGAGTGACGACGATATCATCAATGATAATTGCGAGTATGCGGTTGATGCAATATGAAATTGAAGTAAGTAATTCTGCAGTTTACTCTGGCTGCATGATGATATCTTTTTTGCTATCCCGGTTAATATACCCCCGATTGTAGCCACCGCAGAAATGCAAATTGGAACTACGACCGGGGCAATCATTGTAACCGATGCAAGTATTATTCCGGCACCAGTGAGAACGCTTGACACCGAGTAGAAAGTAACATCAATTGCGGTGATTCTTCGTCGGTATTTTTTTATTTTTATTTGATACTCCTCATTGAGGGTTTTGAGTCTATTCTGAAATTCTCTGACCTGATCATAGCGACATTGCGTCGATGACAAAGTCATTGTTGTTATTTTAAATCCGCTAGTGTTTTCAATTATTTGTCATCGTTAGCGGGAATTGCTAGTACTTCAGTCGGAAAAATGAGCTACGAGTTCTAAACACCAGGCTATTTTTGATCTAATGGTGGAGCTATCAACCGCGACGACATTAAAGTTTTTTTTGCGACCATCCATAATTAACGTCGCGGTGCCACCAGAGTAGGTTTTACCGTCCGCGATCATATTAAATTGATCGATAGAGATCCACGTTAGCCTGTAGATACCATCGACCCATGTTGGCTTGTAGTCAGGGCCCACTATGCCGGGGAGACCCAAGATACCGATGGATAATGTAGTATAACCGTCTCTTATCCAATCCATGGTTCCATGATTAACCGTATACACGATATTTTTAACGCCCGTGTAGTGATGTGGAATCTTTACCTTTTCAGATATTCTTTTCAGGTTAAAAAGATCGTCGAAAATATCGAGATAATTTACCCTGATTTTGGTAGGATCTATTGTTTTTCCACTCTCCTCCCTGTTAGAGAAGAATAATGAAACCAGAAGGTCTTCAACTTTAAGCTCTGCTTGGGTTTTAATATGGTTGTCGATGTTAGAAAATTTCGTCGTGATATCTTGGAGGCTACTGCCCTCAAAGAACTTATTAACAATATCGCTGGTGTGCTTTTGTTTGTCAATAGTGCTTTTAATTTCCGCGAGAGTCATGCCTGTCAACGATGTGGTTTCAGACACAGGTGTTCTCCCTAAAAATTTATCCACGATGGTATTAAGTGTTGTTTGTCTCACCATAAACATATTAATATCTTTGAGAGTCATTGTAGATGTAGCCGGGACACCAAAGAAATTATTAGCGATGTAGGCATTGTGAGTGTGCTTGCCGATAAACTCACTGATTTCAGCGAGAGTCATGCCAGCCACAAGCGGGGTTCCAAAGAACCTACCAACAATGTCGTTTGTGAGTTTTTGATCTTCGCTTACTTTAAAAATCTCGAGATAATTTGCCTTGATTTCTGAAGCAGTCATCATCCTTCCAGCTTCCTTGTTAGCGAAGAATGAATTCAACAAGTCTTTAATTTCAGCGAGAGTCATGCCAACCACAAGCGGGGTTCCAAAAAATTTATGTACGACATTTTTGCGAAAAGCATTATAACCTCGTATAAAATCATTCAGCTCACGTTCGTTGGTAGCAATCGCGTCGGTGATCGTAGACACAAGTGCGCCTGGTTTAAGTCGTCCGTCGTTGGAATACAGCGCAATAGAGTTTTCAGCGGCGTCGCGCTGCCGTATCAAAATGTCATTCAATGACACATCACTGGATTTCAATTTACCCTGTTTGTCTTGAAATACAACTATTTCATTAGGATCAACATTTGTTAAGTTCAACGTCTCAGCGATTTCATCTTCAATTATTTTTTTTATATCCTTGACAGAATCAGGTGGTGCAGTGTCATCGGGTTTGGGTTTCAAAGATCTCCCCCAAATATCAATCATGTTATTGTAAAACTCTTTCTCTCTCTAAAATCGTTTCGATTTCCAGCGATTGCTAGTGTATTCATTCACGACAACATGTGGTGGTTTTCCGCTTGGGTTACTCAAGGAGTTAGAAATAGCGTCAAGGACATTTAATACTTCGCTGCCACATATTGGTGGGTCATTCATTTGTTGTGTTGGTAGCGTAGAATACCAAGTCTTCATTGGAAGGGTTTTTATATACCGCATAAACTCTTTTGGCGGGGCTAATCCATATGAATCAAAATAGACAATCCCACGTGGATCAATAGCGTATGCAACCCAGTGAGTTCCAGGTCCGGTGCTGTTATCGAGATTAATGATTCCGGTTTCAACGCTGTTTGGTTGATGTGGTAATTGATCTTTCATAAAAACACCTCTGAAATTTTTAATCACTAGTTTTTTAGCAGCATCCATTAAATCAAAATTGGACATGGGAATCTTCGATTCCTGAATTAATAAATCGTTCCTGGTAGTCTTAGACCCTTTCCGCTGTACCACGAATACGGGGTTCCTGGTAGTCTTAGACCCAATCCGTGAACGGATCGTCCCTTTTTTTTATATCCTTTCCCAGTTGCTTTCTTTAGTGCCATTCCTGCTGCAGTACCAACGGCTCCTAACGCCGCTGCTTTAGCCACCGCTGGGGCTGCTGCTGCAATCAATGCTGGAATCGCAGCTAACAACGGAAATATACCGCCTGTTTTAATCATATTTTTGATAGCAGCCGCAGAAAGAGTAATCTGAACACCTTTTTTGGCTGCAAGTGCATCATTGAAATGTTTCACCTGACGAGTTGTCAGCGATAATTTATTTGCACCACCAGTCATTTGATTAGGTTTCAACGTGATTGTGGTTCCACATTTTTTAGCTGATTCCGATTGCAATTTTTTTAATTGACCGGGAGTTAACGTAACACTAATAACACTATATGACATTATACATAATAGATTGATTCTAAATCGTTTACAATTTCAATTACATGTTTTCTACTGGTGCATCTACCACTCTCATTCTTCCTCCAACACCTTCGAGTAGCATTGATTTGTCGCTGAGAATGACAGCAACCGCTCTATAATTAGCAATAGCACCACGAGTCACATTAGCTCTAAAGTGTATATCAACGACGGACTGTCTTGTTAAATCGAGATGTTCCAGTGAGAAGTAATAGATCGGATACAGATTTTTAAAATCATATTGTGATATTTGCAAACCAGTATCGACATTTTGATCACGTGCCATAAATGACAACAGACGATGATACACGCGTGCAATATGATTTTCTGTGTAATTAAGTTGTATATCCTCGGATGGTTCCTGTTGGCCGTTTATTCTCAGTGAGATGTCTTTCACACCTAACTGATCAAATATCATATGACTGAAACGTTGATCGCCAACTCGTGTGTTATCCTGTAACGCTACGAATATATGACGTGGCGCAGCAACACCTTGTTTTGATGCTAGATTCCACGTGAATAACCCGTTGAGATTTGATTGTTTAACATCTGTACTCACGGTTAACCAACTCAACAACGACTTTCCTCCTTGGTCCATAAATGATAGTAATCGTTCTTCTGCGGTGATTGCTGGAGTCAACACTGGCATCCACAATGATATTTTTGTTAAATTGACTTTACCGGCATCAGCATTGGGATTTGCAGCATCTGCTGGAATCCTCCAGATTGCGTCATTATCATCACTCTTTCGTACAAGCGATACTGTATGCTTCGCCCCATAAATAACTTTTCGGACGTTTCTACAGAATCCAAATATGTGATGCAGTGGAATCGCGCATGAAAATGATTTACGCGCTCCTTGCAACATTGAAATACGTGTTGCAGCTCCTAGATTGAAGTTAGGATCGTTGTTTATAATCATATTCTCGACATCAACATTAGCAGCACCAGCATTATTCTGTGGTCGTCTTATAATAAATTGATTTCCTCCAGCGGTATTTTTAACATCCTTTGCAAACATCATAGAGGGTCCTGCTGATCTTGTATAATCATCGGAATATCTCGCTAACCCGATTATTGTTGTAGCCACATCAACGTCACGATCTATGGACTCAATTTCTTTTCCATCAATGAGATATCTAGCACTCTCAAATAACGCCATAATACCATTATTGACAAAACCGACTTGAGTACCAGCTGGATACTCTGTATCATTTGTTCTTATAATCTCTCCTTCGATTTCGATAAACGCTTCACAGGGCAAAAAATATTTACTGGTATCATGAACTTGAAGTTCAATTCGCGATCGACTATTTGCGTCTATTGCATGATAAGCGTAATATTGATAATCGCGTACAGAATCATCCTTGCCAACTGGGGCGTCTATATCAAACGCCGGATCATGTGATTTTTTGAACATTTTATTCTATTTATCAGAGTCTAAATCGTAAAAATCCGTAGGATTTTCATCGACGTAGTTTTTTAAAGCCGCTTCCTGCTATCATATTTGCAATATTGCTTTGGTCCCCTTGATTTACCATCGACGCTAGTTTTTCATCTACTGCGTTATTTATAATTCTACTAACACTTGCAGGCATTTCCGCTGTAGACGGTAACGGTTTTGAAAATCCTTTGGATTTCATCCGTGATTTCACTAATGATGTTATTTTATTCTTCGCAGTTGAAAACGCTTTTCCAGCAAGATCTCCAACAGCACCAATACCCTTATCACGAATAACTTCAATTGCTTTCATTCCTAGTTGTTTAGCTAACGGCATCACTTTTGGAGCCATTCTCGCAAATAACCCTGCAATGGTATTGCCTAAACCATCTCCGTAGTATGCTCTATAAACTGGAAACCGTGAATTAACTACGTAGACGGGGGTTGGTTTATCATGATTGTAGTGTATGATCATTATTTGAAATCAGAAACCATTTTTCAATTGTGAAATCCTTCGGATTTCCACGCTAGCGTTTTTATTTAATCACTGTGATAACCATGGACGGTTTCACCGTCTACTAACTCGCTAATGAAATCTCGATATGTGCTGATATCCATGATACCGCCGGCAAATAACCGTCTACAGATATCAGCTGCTTCATTAATTATTTCCGGTGAGTTATTTCCGGCTCGGAACCCTCCTACAAGAACTTCTAATCGTGATATATCACTGAGAACACTACCAGGACATGAAACGCTAGCGTTTCCAACTAAACCACTTCCCGAAAATTTTTCTTCATCGTATGGCCGTCTTATTTGGAGTTGAAATTCTCTCCTGAAGTCTTTGTATTCCTTCATCCTTCTATCTAAACCCCCAGTATTTATTTCATACACTATATCAGCCCATTCATTATGTGACATTCTATAACCCGAATAATTGTCCGTGAAAAACTTCTCTTGTGAATTATAGCTGTTAGCAGCGAATTTACCTAAATCGTCTATATCCTCGTTGAGAATTTGTTGTTTAGCGTTCTCGGTAAATATAATTGATTTAGGTAATCCACTAACTAGTTCTTCCTGAAATCTTTTAATTTTTCGTTTTGAAGCGGTTGATATATCCTGAGGAAGTGATTGCAAGGATTTTTTTGTTTGTTTAGTTCTTTTTGCTATTTTTTCTAACACAGGAATAAGACCCTCTTCCTTTCCTTTACCGTCAGGATCATCTCCCAGTATAGCACGCTCTATCCCCTTCGTTGCTGTGGTTACTGGTTTAAACAATTCTTCGGATCCCATAGCAAAATCAGTCTGAAGACTCTGTCGTTGTTGCAGTTTATTCCGTACAGAGTCACGAATTGGTACAAATCTCCTGATTGCATCCAGTCGTTCACGAGCCAATCGGGTTGTTAATGCTTCATTGACCATTATTTGAAATCAGAAACCATTTTTCAATTGCAAAACAATTTTTGATCAAAAAATGCTAAAAAAAATAAAAATCTCTATAAGGGACAGTCACAATCAAATAATGATAAATGGTCGGTCAATCAAAATTGTTCATTTTCTTGAATTAACGCCCGTAGGTTTCTAACTTTAGAATTAACCTCCTTTTTCAATTCGTATTCGTACCCCAATTCTTTTCGTATTCGTTCTACGATGGTATACAACAGAGCGAACACACTTACGTCACTGGAAAATGCGAGAGAGTCCTTAATAGAATTCTGAATTCTTTTGATGAGCGCATACTTCTTTGGTAGCATATATTTATTGTTGTTAACTCCGTATTCTATATCCTGAAAATCAGACATGATTTGATCAGGATTTAACCCATCTGATAGTTCAATATCCCAACCTTTCAATTTTGAAATCTCGGATATGATGCTATTCATGTTTTCAGAATTCATTATTCTATAATAATGATATATTTCTAAATGAAAAATATGACGCATTAGACGTAACTAAATTTAACTTTCTGTCCTGTCTTTTTTTAAATCGCCGATCGATAAATCCCCTCTGCAACTTTTCGTACTGAGGATCCACAAATATTGAAATACTTGCCGGCTTCATATATTGATTGAAATATTTTTTCTTCGTTAGTTATTGTATTCAAAGATTTTACGGGTTTCGCTTTTTTTGAACAAGTGCCAGTCCTTCCTCGTTTGGAATTCTCACTCTGTGTGATAGCTTGCAGATTTGATAAAGAATTGTTCTTTCGATTAGAATCCTTGTGATCGATAACAAGACCATCCTCGATCAATCCATTAAAACATTCAAATATGAAACGATGATTGTGATATTTCTTCTTTCCAGCGCTAAACATCAAATACCCTTGATTAGTCACAAAACCGACCGTTTTCTTCAAAATGCAGTGTCTGACAGTACCATCACTGGATGCTTCATAATTTAAAATCAAGGGATGCTGTCTGAATTCTTGGTTCATTCGTATACATAATACTATTGTTTGTCTAATTCATTGTTTGGTTTAATGATGAATCTTTCGATGTAGTCTTGAGGGGTTCTTATGATTTTGTCAGTGACAGTGTCAGTGTCAGGGACTTTTTCAGGGTCAAAATTTCTGATTGATTGTCCATTTTTTATTCTTTTATCATAATAACGCTTCAATTCCCTGTATCGCTTACCACCGCAATTCAAACACAACCGTGATTTCCCCCTAACCCCAACCCCACATCGTATGCACGGTAACGGACCAAGGCTTCCACGACGAAAGCTTTGCATATGATACCCACAGAACTCATTTCTGCATGATTACTGATCCAATCATAAGCCACTTGCAGTGATTCATTATATAAAAATCTTTCATTTAAATGCTTGTTTTAATTATAGCATGAAGGAATTAGGGAGAACGCCTTCGAAAAATGCTGATAAGGAGTTTAAGAGATTATTAAAAATCAATCCTAGATTTAATCTCGATAAACCCAATAAACGTAACAAACGTCCAATAGACGGAAACATGAAAGAGTTTAAGAGATTATTAAAAATCAATCCTAGATTTAATCTCGATAAACCCAAAAAACGTAACAAACGTCCAATAGACGGAAACATGAAAGAGTTTAAGAGATTATTAAAAATCAATCCTAGATTTAATCTCGATAGACCAAAAAAAACCAAAAAACGTCCAATAGACGGAAACATGAAAGAGTTTAAGAGATTATTAAAAATCAATCCTAGATTTAATCTCGATAGACCCAAAAAACGTAACAAAATCAATCCTAGATTTAATCTCGATAAACCAAAAAAACGTCCAATAGACGGAAACATGAAAGAGTTTAAGAGATTATTGAAAATCAATCCTAGATTTAATCTCGATAAACCAAAAAAAACGTCCAAGAGAGATTACCCCTGGAAAGATGCTCAATTCAATCTCGATATAGCTTCTAATACACCAAAGAATACAATTCTTGATAAATCCATGATTAGTAAAATCAGAGATTGTTTTAATGAATTCAAGCGTGATGGAGCATCTTATTGTTGGTCAACATTTCGAATTGATGGTGTTGTTGATGCTACCATGAATGATGAAAAAGCAGCAGTGATAATTTCACACCTTGGCGAGCCAAAGGGGGGAAAAAAGTATTTTTTCCGAATCAAATTCATTATCGAAGTCGATGGCAAATGGATTATTAAGGATAAATTTGAACCAATCCTCAAGAATAAAAAAGCTGTCATTGTGAGTAGAGATTCCAAACCAGGGATTCTAACCGGCATTGATAAACCATACTACGAAAGATCTTATCCCGTAACAGCAATGGTTTATGGGATATATCCGTTAAATGATAAACCCGATATCGCAAAACTAGCTCCTATGAAATATTCGTCAGGGCTTAATTGTGTAGCAGAACGAATAATAGAACACTTCACAAATGCATCCCGAGGAAATAAACTAACTGATCTGCGACGTAGGAAAATAACCGAGTGGGAACTGACAGTGAAACAGCATGGTGCAAAGATTTCTGATATAGCTAAATTAGAAACATCATTAAGATTTCCAATAACCGTTATGACGATAACGGGAGAGGTTTTATACGAACCGAAATATAACAAAAATGGAGCACCAATACAGATTATTGATCATAACAAACACGCGTGGACACCTGCGGTAACAATATTTCCACGAGAACGAACCGTGAAATATATCCCTAAGGAGTTCGTTGGGGATGTTTTCTATGAAGAGAGATTATTTGATGCTATTCATGCGTTGTGTAAGGATGATCCTGTGTCAGTGTGGTTACTTAGAAGTGATGAAGAATTCGATCAATTTGTAAAACCAAATGGTGAATTATATCGCATTGAAGAATTAGATAACAGAATGAGAAAAATCGCTAGTGATTTTTCACCGCAGAATTCCCATGAAAAACTACTCACGGATAGTTTTACTATTCCATCAGTGGTAGCTCACTTCGCAAGAGAAAAAAACTCGTGGCGTCCAACACGAAATGATTTTCTCGAGGATGTTAAATTGAGTTGCGTCGAATTCGGTCATGGAGGACTGTGGAATACGAAATACTCACGTGATGGTATGATTTCAATTGATATAGCCGCGTGTTATCCCGGAAGTTTTCTCGGATATGGGGAATGCGCTGAGTACTTCAAACGATTTGGACACCCCACGCATGAAATGACTCGTGTTGCGATTAATGGACCATTGCCTGATTTTGATTTAACCGGATTCGCTCGTGTGATATCATTTGAATTAGCTACAGGGTTACATCCGTGTAGTTATGTTTGGCTCGGTAGACACCTATCTGAAAAGGCCTGGATGCCAATAGTGCTATTGAGATATATGATTGATTGTGGTATGCTAATATCGTTGATTGTTTCCGAGGCTATTATATGCTATCGAGCTCAGAAAGAAGTTTGGCTACCACAACCCAATCTAGATAGAATAATCAACGAACTACGAAAACAGTTTCCAGATTTCAGTGAAGAAGAAATCATAAATTGGTCTAAGAAGTTATTTGAAATTAAAAAAGAACAAGCAAAAGATCTCGGAAGAAGAATAATCGGTAAATTTACCCAGGGTGGACGATACGATAACGCAAAATACTCTTCGCGGTTGATCATAGATGTCGCTGAATACGATTTTATTGTAGCGGATTTAATGAAACAGGGAAAACTTGTATCCCGTAAGGATGCTTTTCTATCCAATGGTGAGAAATTAGGTACGGTTGTTACCTACTGTGATGGATATAATTCCCAGTACACACATTTGAGAAGTTCAATGCTAGCCTATGCTTCTATTAATCTATTTTCGATGATAAATAGATTTCCTAATACCGCGGTTAGAGTAGCCACTGATTCGATGTATATACACAATAAGTACAAATCAGCTGTAGCGGCATTCACAGATCCCGAAGAAAATTGGGGGCGTTGGCGATTTAAAAAGGAGATGCTACATGAGTATTGTGAATCCGCAGACGTTGCCATGGATGATAAATATCTTTGTTGTAACCGTATTGAAATTCAATCAGAATTTTCTAATGCACCACCGGTATCTGATCCAGTATGTAGATACAAGACAGTTTATTTAAACGGTTGTGGTGGGTCAGGAAAGACAACTCGTGCAATTGAATTATTTCGTGGTGGTGGAAATACTTGTATTTCTACTAACATGATTGTGCTAACACCGACTCACAGACTCGCCAGAGAGATGATACAACGAGGGGTAAATGCTTGCACTTATCACAGCTTCTTTCGATGGAAGGGTGACAAATGGACTCCTGATCGAATGGGTGATAAATTCATTCCTGAAATCATAATCTGGGATGAAATATGCACAGTGTCATTAGATGTATTAAAAACATTTCTTGAGTGGTTGTTAACCAAAAACACAAAAGTCGTCATGTGCGGGGATCAAGGCCAACCACCACCATTTGTCGGTGCATCTCCACATGAATGGCTAAAGGGTTTTGTAGACTACTATGAAGAAATCACCACTGATTATAGATCACTTGATGAACGATTACGCGAGTTCAAAGCGCTAATTAGATTACAACCGGATAGAATCCAATGCGAAATAACGCGTGAAGTGATTTCAGAAACCCCAATGAATGATTTCTGGGAAGCGTGGAGACCAAACGATTTGATCATTGCAAGTAGAAAAATAGTCAGGGATACACTTCAGATGAAGTTATTTGAATTGCATAAAGAAAAATTCGCAACGCTTCCAGTACCCCTTTGTTATAGGCCATCGGATACACGAAAACAGAATATTGAAGTTGATATTCCAGGACAGAGTGAAAAACAAATTCTGGTATTAAATGATATTGTGCTGGTTGATATCAATGTCGTTGAAGATGCATTGCGTGCTAATAAATCCCCGTGGACGCTAGGATACGCAGCAACAATACACTCTTCACAGGGATTGACTATATCGGATACAATTGTTTGGATGGTAGATAATCGCATCGAATGGTCAAATTTAGTCTATCTCGCAGTATCCAGAGTACGAAACATAAATCAACTTCGAAGAGTTGTTTTCGATGATAATGACACAACAATAAGTGATATTGATGTTAGCATCATTAATAAAAAACTCTCCGGTTACAAACAACAGGACAAAAAAAAACAACGAGAATTTGATATTGATGCTAAATTAATAATCACTTTGAAGAAACAACAGAATAATCACTGCGCGAGTTGCAATTGTATAATGCGTTGGCAGTATTCGGATAAGGATCCTCGCCAATTCACCGTAGACAGAAAAAATAACAATCTCGGTCATGTCAGAAATAATGTGATGTTGACTTGTCTTGAGTGCAATAGACGCAACGGTGCTAGTTAAGACCATGCGGTGGCAATTGAGTATCCTCGGGAATTACTTGTAGTTGTTGTCGAGTAAAACCCCGCTGAGGGGCAGTTGAATCCAGTTTATAGACTGGAGGTCTACCAGTTGATCGTGTTATACTAGATATCTTATGCGTAGTGACGCTCCAAATAGGATCAGTAGCCCTTTTTCTACCCCCTTCAAGCTCTCCTGGTTCGTATAAGTACCTCACAATGACATTACTACCAAGAATTGGTTGGGAAACGCTAGCGTTTCTAGGGAAATCTTTTGTGGTTATACGGGTATTGACTTCTTTTTAATCGCATTGATAGGTTTCATGTTGATTGTTCTAGTAATCTCGTTATTCAGTGCAGTAATCACAGATGGTAATCTTTTAACCCATTCACTGGATCGCTTTTCTTGAATGAATTCTTTTGCGTATTGATATCCAAATAACCGCTCAGCAATCGTCCGATTAAATCGTTCTACAATGGCCTGATCGCGATGTAGCGCAGTATGCCCTCGTCGTATGGTGACATTATGATGTTTCATTGTAGATAACACTGCACCCTGAAATTCCTTGCCAGGATCAACCTGCAATAGATTTGGCCAGTGCAGAGGACCTCGTCGATAAATCCTTTCAAATGCAGAAGCCACTTCAGTGGCTGATTTTGTTTTCAGCGGTTCTGCTTCTTTGTATCGACTCGCAACATCAACTACGGTTAACGCATATTTGTAACCACGATCATGTGGCAGAAATAATATATCAGCCTGATGAACTTCATTAGGAGCGGTCACATCAAAATGCGAGAATTGAATTTGTTTAGGCGGTGGTAGATAAATTTGCCATAGTGCCTGTTTGGATAACCAATTAGCCGCAGTGGTTTTTTTCACTTTTGCAGCTTTAGCGAGTTTATTGATTGCAGCGTTACCCCTCCAGTATCCCCTCGGAGAATAATAAATTGATTCCATATTATTAATTACCAGCACCTAACATCAATTTACTTTTCATAGCCGATTTTATCAAAAATGAAGACAATTTTTCTTTGAAGGATTTATCAGGAATAGCATTTAACGCATGAATTAATTTCACATCCGCGAGATGCCTGTTTTGCAGATTGCTGCTTTTATAAGCAACATCATGAAGGTGACAGGCCTTATCAATGGCGTTTATTGGTTCTTCACCGGGGTTGGGTTGATTTTGATTATTGAGTCTGATATCAAGTCTGGTTCCTGGTCCACAGTAGCTATATCCTGGGAGGTGCTTTTCTCCGGGGTACTTTGCCCATGGGGTTCCAGGGAGTTTTGCTAATTTGGCTGCGATATCACCTCCTCGTTTTTTTTTAAATCAGATTTCATAGACACAAATCTAAATTTCTTTGTACCACATTGCACGCATTTACCAGAAAGCGCTGATCGGTTATTTTTAGTTGTAATCGTCGTCACATCATCTGTGCCAGTACGCGTTTTACACTTCACACAATATAGATCCATAATTTATGTATAGAAATATGGATATAATTGATTTTTCAGCGACGAAAACAAGAGAACCAATTAATCATCATGCAGCGCTACCAAACTCTATCTGGATGATAATTATCGGGCCATCTGGATCCGGTAAAACGCAATTGTTGCTCAATTTAATAATGAGATGGATGAAGTGGGATAAGTTGTATTTAATTGCCCCTAGCGTAGATGATCAACGATGCTATGAAGTGCTAAAAGATTTTAACGAGAATGCATCAGAAATTAAGGGTGAGAACGCCATTGATTTTATAACCGATATCGATGAAGCACCGAGCATTGATGATATTGATGGAGATATTAACAATTTAGTCGTATACGACGATATAATGTTGGATAAACAAAAAAATCCTGCTAGAATATTTTCCCGTGGGCGTCACAAAAACACTGACGTGATATATGTCACTCAACGCTACACTCAGGTTCCAAAAGTCATCAGAGATAACTGTAATTTATTGTCTGTATTCAACGGAGTTGATACTCATACGCTACGAAATATTTGGCAGACATGGTGTTCTGATATGGACTTCAATCAATTTCGAGATTTCTTTAGTTATGCTCAGTCGACTCCGCACGGATTCGCAACAATAAATCTACATGATCCTCGGACACGATATCATATCGGACTGGATCAAATATTCGGTTAAAATCATTTTATTATTTTTGTTAACCCAGAACTGAAAACTTTAGCAGCAGAGAGGGTAGATGACAACAAGTTGCGACCAAAATTAATTAAAAAATCGTTTTCATTTTTTTAGTTAAAATGATTTCGTAGGGAGATTTCAATCAATTTTTTTGTCTGAAAACGTTGTAGGGTTCGCCTTTTTTTGGTTAAAATAAGATTATAAGACGGCTCGTTTTAGGATTTCAATCAAATTTTGTCTAAAAACGTTGTAGGATTCACCCTCTCTGCTGCTATTTGGATTCTGGCCATGGGCAAATTTTCGGTTTATTTTCCTGTATTTTGTAGCGCAAATAAAATGTCCACATTATTTGCTCTCATTGTAGAACTACATCTCTCTACCTTTCTATAATACCACCCACCTTAGTGTATCATGCATGACCTTGACGCTAAAGACCTTGGAAGTAGGCTACTACCTCATGCCTCGTAAAGTTGTCGCTAGGGGTTTATGTGTTGATTGCATTTAATATCGCTTTTATTCTTTCAACAGGGTCATATTGTACTATGTGTCTATTGAAGCAATTTCAAAAGGATTAAAGAAATCAGTTGCTAATTACTTAAAAATTCAGTCAGCAACATGGTCAGTTTACTGTTTACTGTTTGTCAAGATGCTAAAATGCCAAATTAAGCGACAACAATATGACAATAAATTTAGTGATGGATGGAAATGAGAATTTCATTGGTTGGAATCAAGTTCAAAGGACATGAATATTAATTCCGTCCAATTGTAAAACGGATTTTAAAATCTTATATTGTGGTAAGAATTACAGTATGTGTCATGCAGCATATGAACACAAGAACTAATGTGCCATCACTGAAACCCATGTTTGTGGAGTCTGCATTAAATGTTGATAAAGATCAATGTGCCAATACATTGTTTGCCCAGTTTCTTGCTGAAGATAATCTCGCATAACCATTGCTTCTTATTGCATAACCAGGGCTTAATGAAAACCCTTGCTCATTTGAAGACAAAACTTCTGAGCAAATTTTGCGTATCTCCCTATTTGTCCTGAGCTGACTTCTCTCCTCTGTTTCATGTATGCTTTTATAAAGTTAAAAATGATGAATACGATAAAACTTGGACCAAGTACAAAATCACCCAGACATGATTTTTCTCCATTTTAAAACGGAATTCTGCTTTTCTCCTGACTTGAATCCAATTTTTCTTGATATAATCTGGTTTTTTTTTTTATAATGTACGAATAGGTTTTTTTTTCAGGTTTTTAACCATTCTTTTCAGTCCCATTCCGCAACAAGCCTTGTAACGTATTCGCTCCATATATTAGTTAGCCCACAACTCTCGTAAAGAGTAATCTGATTGGTCAAAAGTTTAAATTCATCAAATGAATCTTGGTGTAAAGGAAACTGATGGGAATGGAAAGAAGAAGCGTGCTTGCAAAAAAAAATGGCATCCATAGTTGTTGAGAGAGACGATGACATGAAAAGTATAGATAAAGGTTTTAGAAAAAATGGAAGGGAATGGCTGGAACAAATTATGCCTTCTGCAATATATACATTACAGAAGTCGTGGTTGAAAGAATCTGGAACCGCACCTACAAATGAAGCTGCATACGGAAAAAATGAAGCCCACTGCCAGAATATGTGCACTGCATGTTGCCAATACAAGCTGGAGCTGGAAAGGAAAAAGGCTCTCGTTGAAAAGGAAAAGAAACGATTGCACATTGAGCCAACAAAATCATTGGTCAGCAAAATCATTGGTGACAAAAAGGAAGACTAAAGAAATCTTTCTTATAGCCGCAAAAAGAGCTCAACTGGCATATCAACAGGTTGTGTTCAGTGGACAAAAAGACAAGTGAATATATGGGATTATTTGTATATAGATGATGTATTTGGGTGTTTATTTTACATATTTGTTCTGAAAAGAGAGAAGTATAATATGTTGGCAGCAAAACCTGCCTAATTATTGACTTAATTACGATGTGAACACAGACATGCACATGAAATAACTTAAGTACCAATAGTATAGGAGAACAAATTCATGTGACAATAAATATTGTAAAATTATTCAAATTTTGGTAAGTATGTTAGTTTTTCAAATGATTATTTTGTTACATATTATGGTCACAAGTTGCACCAGGAGCAGACTGTCATGCGTGTAAAATGCATTTTTAGTCAGGGGTCTTTGACCCCTGGAACCCATTTAAAGTAATTACTATTTTTGCCCAGCTGTCTGTGCATTCACATTTTGTATAGCCATCATATTTCCAAAAATCTACACATAATACACTGCCATTTGATAGATGAGTTACCAGTTAGATAATGTACCTCAGTTCAAATTTTTTGGAGTTATAACAATTTTTCAATCAATTGTAAAAGAATCTGCTAAATACAAATTGAGTGTATTTCAGGAATAATTCAGTATATTTTTTTTGGTACTTTTTCTCGTATACCTAGATATCTCCTTTGTGGGTTTGTTTGTCAAGTCCAATTTGGATAGAGTTATTGCCCTTGACAGTATCTTGACAATATTGATTGTAAGTTGCATAGCTAAAGGAAGAATGTGCTGCCTGATAGGATGTGGGGACATTCCCTCCCATCAGATGGTGTGGTCTAGTCACCCCTGAAAAATTTTGTTATATTTTAACATATCAGAGGGAAATGATCTCATTGAAAATTGTATTTGCCTGTAGCCTCCAGTGCTACCAGTGCATAGCTAAAGAACCATTAAAAATATTCCAATGCTGTTTTGTATAAATATTGTCTACATGTGCCTTTTATGAGTTTACAATCCTTCATTTGGAACAAAGCTATTACCTTTTATCACTGTTTTGTTTTAACATGGGACCCTGTGTAACTTGTCATACTTTCTAGATGTCCATCTTTGATTACAGCACGGACTCCTTCCCCAGTCATAGAGACAAACTCACAATTATTGTTTCTGTCATTTGTAGAGCATGAAGTTTCTGGCCAAAACAGATCCAGATTGGGGTCCTGTAAGGAAGGAGCACAGAGCCACTCGTCAAGCCCTCAACTGTCTTCCTGCAGAACAGATGGAATCTATGCTGCCACTTACTGGAGGAAATACCGATACAGCCAATGTCTTACTCCAGAAGTATGACACCCATGCTTAAGATGATTAAAATGTGCTTTGATGGTACTATATTTCACAAAAGAGTGATATTACAGATTGTGTCAAATTAGGATGAATTATCAATAAGAAATTGGGAAACCTTTTTTTAATTTATCTCAAGAGTAATGGAAAACTGTAGCATCCTTAAAGGTTAGCAACCAGGTAAATACAGACCTGCCAAACCTTATGATTTTGCCGTAAGTCTTACTTGAGGGAATAAAGCTAATACTAAGAATAAATCTTTGTTGCAGAGCTGTGCACACCCTCATATTGCTTTTCAGTATTTTCAGGGATATTTTCAGTATTTCATGTCAGCTTTCAGTATTCTTCACAAGTGCACACCAGCAGTAACACAACATTACCAACACATCTGTATTACATCGTGTAACCAAACTGTCAATACAAACAATGATCCATACTGCAAAAATACAAAATATTTCCAATTTACAATATTTGAAACTTATAACAGATGAGAATAATTTATTAATGATGATCAGCATTGAGTTCAGTGTTGAAGGTTACAGAAAAGCAGTGTCATGTTCAGTGCTACATGTATGCTAAGCACGAGTCACATGCAGGGAGTGTCTTCGCCGAAGTTGGTTGAATGTTTCATATTATGTGAAAAGAATGATGCAATTGGAGCCATTTGTCTAGCCTTGTTGATCACTTTATACTTCTCCAATTTTTTGTGGCAAGAGATGTCATTCCCAGCACTACTCCAATTTACACAATTTGCAGAAGGTATAACTATCACCCTTTCTGCTGGCAGAAATGAATGGCCAGGTCTTGCTGTATAATGTAAGAAACTGCCTTACTGAAAGCTAGTCAGACTTACTGGAAAAAAATCAACTGCCTTATTGAGACTGTCTTGTCAAGGTTGGCAGGACTGTAAATATTTGCCTTCTTAATTCATTTGAACCTAACAACAGCTAAAACTTCTTAGTTTTACCTATATTTATCTACATCCCTGTGGTAATTCTCAAGATACTTGAAATAATTTTTAAAAATATTTCTTACCTAGTGGTATTTTTTAAAGGCCTTTTCCAAGATAGGAGAATTACCATGGGGCTGTAGATAAATATAGGTAAAACAGAATCTAGTCAAAAGAACACAAAGGAAAAATTGTACATTCCTGCTGCAAGATGTCTATAATTCTTTGTTTCTGTCCAAAATCCATTTCAGCACAAAAACTGCTGGACTTGGAGTCATCAGATTTTACACCCTTTAAATTTGGCACAAGTTGATGACCTAATTATACATTTTCAATTATTAAAAAAAATTATTCATTTTTTTAACACAGATAAGCAAACACCACATGAGGTAGACAGATGATATTTGATAGTCGCACATGTGTTCATATGTAGATAACCATATTTGATTTTTGAAAAATGATTTGTTGTATTTTGCAGCCTTTTTTATAGCAAAAAATAACTTCGTGAGCACAGCTTAGAAAAAAATCATGCAAGGTAGACATGAAATTTGGTTTGCATATTTGTTTGCAAAAATGGATGACAGGATTAAATTTGCATGACTGCATAGCAATCATTCCCAAAATATTGGACTGAACTGCTGTATTGGAAGCATTCATGCATGAAAACACAACTCAAGTTTTCTTAATTATTATGCAGTTTTTACTTTGATTTCATTACCAGATATTTTGATATATGGATGCATATAAATGGTAGTAATTCATAAACTGATTTTAACAAATCTTGTCCAACATGAGAGATATTAGATCTTTCCAGTGATAAGATTTATTTCCCCATGACATTACTAAAATTGACCAGTTCTTTACAATCACTGTAGTACAACACATTCATGTTATAATGTTGTCCCTGACTGTTTTAGAACTTACCTATTATTTTGTAAATATACTTCTAATGATTCTAAACATGTATTTTATTTCTTTTGTAAATTTATTTTAAATTTTGATCAGCAGTATTTAATATTTTTAAGGTAATAAAGTATATGAGAGGGACCTTTTGTATGTTTCAATGTTTTACCTCATACACTTATATATTTGAGCATTTGTAATAATTTTGCGCATTTTGGGGATGCTCCAAAATAAAAATAAAAATTGAAATGACATTTTTTGTGCATCTTGTGAGATTTTCTGCATTTTATTTTGTAACTTGTAATCAGAATTTGTATAAGTCTTAAGTTTTCAGATGTATAATTTTTTTATTTTTGTGTGTGCTCATTTTGCCGTCCAAGGGCTTAAAACAGCTTGCATATACAGTTTTGTGAACTTGTAAGGCAACTTTTCTTTGTTTATTTGTAACAGCAAGGAACCAGATATGTAATAATAATGGCATAATGTGCCATTCATTTTGGGTTTTATCTTTCCTAGAGCTGAAACATATACATGAAACATTTTACAATGATCTGGCTCATTGCCATCTTTCTATTGTTGCAACATCTTTGTCAAGATTATACCTTAGTTTAGAAGAATTATTGCTCTTGTTTTGTTGTTGTCAAAGCAGGATGTAGTAATGAGAAAACAAAAATTAAGTCTGTCCTTCATATCTAACATAATCAACATTCATTTTTCTGTCAGTCTTGTACAAACATTAGAATGTAGGAAATATACATGTTTTTGCCTCAGAAGTTTGCTCAATTTCAATTAAAAGATAAAATTCACAAATCAGTTTTATGTTGTAACTCAAATATTGTTACAACAGGAGTTGAATATTTGATAAAACAATACAAAAAGCACTGCCTGTTTGATTTTACAGTATTTCATTTAAAAGTGTTATTGTTTTAGTTATCCTAAAGTTTGTATTCTCAAATGGTAATTAGATTCTAATGCATAGAAGCGTATCAGGCTACAGCGTGGCTGCTTTTCCAGTACATAAGTATTGCAGTGATTTCCAGTTATGGTGTTGGATTAAGGGTAAGTTAGGAAATTGGCAGCTTGTTCATCCATTGACACTATCATATTTAGGGTAGTCCCAGTCAAACATAGTTGGGACCCAGGGGAGGCACTTTAAAGTTAAAGTTGAAAGCAATGTATCCTAGGTAAAAATTTGTTTGATTTAAATGATTGTCATTCTTCTAAGTTATCTGGTATAATTTTATCTGATTTAAGAAGATCACCATTGATTGAAGTTAAAATTGTGTTGATTTAAAAGATTGCCTTTGATCCAAGATAAAATTGTGCTTGATTTTGAAAACTACCATTGATCCAAGTTAAAACTATTCTTGATTTTAAAGACCATCTTTAATCCAAAAATTGTGTTCATTGATCGAAGTTATAATTGTGCTTGATGTTAAAAACCAACATTGATTAAGTTAAATTTGTGTTGAACGAAAAGATCGCTATTGATCCAAGTTAAAATTGTGCTTGATTTTAAAGACCACCATTGATCCAAGTTAACATTGTTTCATTTCAAAGATCAAAGTAATTATAGTACTCTGACATTTTTTAAACTGCCTTGGGTAATGTGTACAATTAAGTAGACCATATTATTTTAATGTATGGGTTAGATGTTTGTGTGAAGTGTCAGTAAAATAATGGTGGGTTATGTATTTGGTTGATATATTTTTGAGTGACAATGCTAAGCAAAGATTACTTTTTTAAATATTTGCCTTCCATGCTCATGATTGATATTAATTGTGTATGTATTCTGATAGTAAATTGTGTGTGTGTGTGTATTCTTGCAGTTCATTTTGCCACTGTTTATATTTTATGCTGTGTGTAGGCATAAGAAAATCTGGATGTGTAAAGATTGAAAATTCCATCAGAAGAAAAAAGTTGGCAAAAAAATTACGTACAAAGTTTATTTACAATATACTTTGTAATGTTAACAGATAGAAAACTTTTCTTTATGGAAACACATTTTAAAATACGTTTAAAAGGCAGAAATTATCTTGGACATTCCTTTCACTGACATTGGAATAAAATTTCATTTTATTCTGTCACTAACACTTTTAACATCATATGTATTTGATATCTTACATATATCACTAAAACATCATTGATTGAATACCTTACATATATCACTAAAACATAAGTATTGAATACCTTACATATATCACTAAAACATCATAAATACATCATATGTATTTGATATCTTACATATATCACTAAAACATCATATGTATTGAATACCTTACATATATCACTAAAACGCCATGCATTGATTACCTTACATATATCACTAAAACATAAGTATTGAATACCTTACACATATCACTAAAACATCATGTATTGATTACCTTACATATATCACTAAAACATCATGTATTGAATACCTTACATATATCACTAAAACATCATGTATTGAATACTTTACATATATCACTAAAACATCATATATTGAATACCTTACATATATCACTAAAACATCATATGTATTGAATCCCTTATATATATCACTAAAACATAAATACATCATATGTATTTGATTTCTTACATATATCACTAAAACGTCATGTATTGGATATCTTATATATAAAACATAATTAGAACCATCTACATGTTTTATACTCATAATTTCCTTTTAAAGTATTGGATTTTATCTTGTAACTACATGACATTATCAGTTGTGTCATCATTGTTTTTCATTATGTTCTATGCTATACACGATTTGGCTTTAATTTTATAACACAGGGTGAACTGCCATATATATTTTAAAATTGCATGTACTAAATACATTAATTTGCATTATATTTGCAATTGTGAATCTCATGTATTGTAGCATTGTGTGGTGTGTGTGTACATTTGTGTTATAAAGCAGCCTGAATTAAAATGAAGAGTGCACCAAAGTCATGTGAATTTGATCCAATTCCAACATCACTGCTGCTTGAGTGCTTAGATCCAGTATTGCCTTCACTTAGTGATGTTATTAATACATCTCTCACATCCGTTGAATTTCCATCATTTCTAAACTGTCATTGTACAACCTCTGCTTAAGAAACCAACACGCAACCATAACGATTCAAAGAACTACCACCCAGTTTCTAATCTCCAATTCACATAAAAATCTTAGAAAAGTCTAACCCATCTTGTATCTCATCTAAATTCAAACAGTCTTTTTTAGCAATGTACAGTCTGCATATTGTCCTTGCCACAGTACAGAAACTACTCTTCTGAAAGTAATTAATGACATCCTAGCTATTGTACAGCGGAAAGATTACAGTCATCACCCTCTTTGGTTTGTCTGCAGCATATGACACAATAGACTATGATATATTACTTCACCGTCTCCAGCATATATTTAGCATTCATGATACAACCTTACTTTGGTTCAAGTCCTACTTGGTCAACAGGACACAAAGTGTATCTGCAAATGGAATACATTCCAGCCCAGTTGATCTATGTTGTAATTTTCCACAGCGGTCTGTACATGGACCTATGCTCTTCGTTCTACACACTCAAATGCTCTCAAGTTTTATAGATCATCATCCAGTGCCTCATCAATTGTATGCTGATAACACCTAAATATACCAATCTAGCCACCCAACTGAAATTGATGCTACCATCCAAGGTGTTGAGAGGTGTATTTCTGATGTGAAATCATGGATGATATGTAACAAGCTGCAAATGAATGATGATAAACTGAGGCCATTCTGATCTAAACACAAAGACTTTCTCATTCACATCCTTTACCTCAAACAATAAACATCAGCAACACCAACATAAATTCAGTCAGTATGAAACCTATGCATTACTCTTGACAGTACTATCATATTGCACCAACATGTCATTAACATATGCAAGGCTGCATATCTTGAGCTGAAACACATTAGCTCCATTTTCAAACATCTTTCAGTTGATGAAATAAAAGACTTGTGTTCATTAGTACTTTCAATACTGACTATTGTTACTCAATTCTGTTTGGTTCATCTGAAAATCTATTCCAGAAACTTCAAAAAGTTAAAAACACAGCAGCTGCTCGGATCACCCTTAGAGTGACACGATTAGAGCACACCTATTCGCTGCTCTGTATCCCTCACTGGCTACCTATTCAATCCAGAACCAATCACAAAATTTGTTCTCTGTGCTATATTTCACTGACGGGCTCCAGTCCAACATATGTAACTTCACGCATGTGTACACACCAGCAAGATACTTATGCTCCTATTCAGACAATCATATACTCATTATTCCTGCTATGAAAACAAAGTTGTATGGATGTATTTTTACATGCCAGGGTCCAGCAACATGGAATGAATTGCTCTCTAAACTTCAACACAAAGACACAGTGATTGCATTCAAGAATACTCTTAAAACTCACCTATTTCATTTGCAAGAACAAACTTAAAGACCTAATAATGTTTCCTAACTTAAATATTTTCAGCATGTTTTATGTTTTCTAATTTCATAGAGTTTGTTTTTTGTTGGTTTTTTTGGTACTTGTATTATTATATATGTTTTTATTTTATCGGTGTTGTCTAATGTTGTAAAGCGCTTAGAGCTTCTAGAAATTAGGTGCTATACAAAGTCTTAATTATTATTATTATTAAATGTGAAAGCAGTTCAAGATTCAAGACCTTCATTTCAATATTTCATTGTAGATATATGAAAAAACTTTTCAGTTGAGCTTTTAGCTTACTTGGCCAAGTGAGAATATGATATGACCCTGTATTCTGAAATGTTTCATGTTGACACTCAGGGGTCCATATTTCTCAGCAGATTTCAATCAAACTTGAAATATGTGTTAATAGCAGCAAAATCTTGGGCAATGTCTGATGTCTATGTCTGATAGAATGAGCTTGCTTCCACTTTTTTGGCTGCAAAACTGGAATATATTCTGAAAATCATTCAGATTTGGATGAGTCTGATAAAGAATTAAATCTTTGCATTCTAATAAGGTAAGATTATTTGATATATCACAAAATTTAAACAACATTGGGTTGCTGCTGGGATTTTCAAACTTGTGACCTCTTGTTATGCAGCTACATTGCCCATCCTAGGACAGGAGTGATAAGAGAGTTTCAACATAATTTTTTTTAAAAGCAAGAAAAAAGCTAAAAATTAGGATGAGATTGTTTAAAAGAAAGTTTTAACATACAAATACCAAAAAGTATTAATAATTGGTGGTGCTGCCACAAATTTCAAACTTGTGCCCTCTTGTTTGGCAGCAGGATTGTCCATCCTAGGACAGGAGTAATTTCAATATTTTAAAATATAAAAAAGATAATAAGCAAAACAATTTTTAAAAAAAAATGGTTGAGCGAGTTTGAAAGATAGTTTTAACAAAACAATACACTAAAGTATAAAGAAATTGGGATGCTGCCATGAGTTTCAAACTTGCAACCTTTTGTTTGGCAGTTGGATTGCCTGTCATAGGATGGGAGTGATTAAAGAGTTTCCAGATAAAAATGGAAAAAAAAGTAACGGGTATATAAAAATAATAAAAGTTTGGATGATCGAGTTTAAAGAAAAATTCGAACATAAAAAAAAAAAATCCCCCCCCCCCCCCCAATTTTTATGTACGAGTTTGGATACTGCTATTTAAACTCATGATCTCTTGTTTTGCATATGGCACTCAAAAGACATATAGCACTCAAAGGGGTCTTTCATTTGGCATGAAAATACTTTATAGACAGTGTGGCAACTAATTACTCCAAACTATTCATTCCACTCCATTTTTTACAGCATGTACAAATGGGAGTCTACTTCACAATCTTGCATTTTTCAGTTGCAAAGGTGAGTGATGAAGGCTGGTGTACACTTTCTTTATATAGATTTTATTTTGTACCTAAAGGGCATTGGCTTTGAGCTGTTTTGTATTCACTAAGCCTGGGAGCCACAGAGTATGCTCCCTTGTATTGAGATTGCCAAATAATGAAATATATGACACTTTTAATTTTACTACTACTTGATGAAAAGGAATCCATGAACATAATTACATTATAACAAGAACTGTCTTTTAACTAATGGCTTAATTGTACGAGCCTACTGTACAACTGTATGTCAGCTATTATAATATAATATGGTATTTTGGGGTCCCTTGGGTCTATTATAGCTCAGATTTACAGGTACTCCATTTTTTCACTTCTGTAGTTTGTCATTTATAAGTTGATAAAGATCTGTTAAATTTTTACTAACTTTGCTGTTCCTCAACATATATTTACTTGACCATCCTTTAAACTATGTTTACTAACTCAAACTTTACCGTCCCTTAACTGTTTTGCTTGTTCAGAGTTTTGTTAACATAATGTTTTCTTATTTTTTTAATTGTTTGTATTTGTTAATTTTGTTAGTTTGCAGGAAAAATTAAATACAATAGTAAAAATTTTACAAAAATGAGGAACCCTAGATATATGTTTGGGTTGGTGATGTGTTTTGTTATTTTGTTATTTTATTTGTTTATCTAGCCAGGTTTATTCAAGAGCTCAATATTCACTATATGGTTCTAAAACTGTCAGTAATAAAATCTCATCAACATACCTTTAATTTTCATCTTGAGGTAAATTGTATAGCAATCTGTATGGGGGGGGGGGGGTCGAGTGAAATCTAACATAGTGTAAATATGGAGCAATGACAGACCAAAGTTCTGTAAGAACATCAATGATTTATGTTTTAAAAAAATTGTATTTTGATTAACAATTTATTTTTGTATATTACCAAATACATATAACACATTGACACCATTTTTAAGTGTAAATTTAGATGTTCCTCAAAATGAAGCAAATGTTGTAGGTACTGTTATACTTATGTATACCACATTATGATTATTTTGTGTGTTGTTCTTGTAAGAATTTTCTTTTTAAATGTAATTTAAGTGAAATCATGTTTACATCTATTTTCAGCCATTGTCATTTTGTTGAAAAAAGCACTGAAAATGCCAGGTTTAAGATAGTGTGTCATTAGGTCTTTTGTACACTTGTAGCATACAGAAGTCATTTCACAATCAGTTGGCTGGGATACTCTCAGAAGCATCCCAATGTTGTCCATGGGAGACGTGGAGTATAACACCTGATAGTAAAACTGCCTTATAACCAATTATTATATGCTCATTTGTTTCTCCGTTAACTTTACATTGTCAGAATCGTTCAGTATCTTACAATATTGCATTCACATGCACTTCATATTGCATTCAGATGTGACCAATAAATAGTGTATTTGGAACTACTTTGTAAACAACTCATGAATATTCACGTAGTAGATAATTTACATTTTGGTTGATTAAATTTGTTGCTGAATGAACTAAAGCAGATGTTTCGTTGACTGCCACATATCAGCTGCTTTGCCACATTCTGTGATAACGTTTTTGATACAATGTTTTGCATTTAGGCTAGTGATAGATACAATGTTTTACATTTAGGCTAGTGATAGATACAATGTTTTGATTTAGGCTAGTGATAGATACAATGTTTTGATTTAGGCTAGTGATAGATGCCAGACAGGTCTATGTCCCTACAAATAACATGGAAGTGATAAGGTATAAGCTGTCTTCCTTAGCTGGTAATAAGAATGGAAAAAAATATACTTACAGTTTTACATCCTGAAGTTCCTCAAAATGTACATTTTAATTAGTTCTGCAAATCTGAATTACATGTGCCATGTCATGGGTTCTCAAGTTTGATTACACATTTTGAAATTATACTGTAATTTTGACTATATTCCAAGTGTAATTACATTCTACTTACTGCACTCAAAATGAAATAAACATATTCTACAGCCTCTTTTTGATAATAGCAATTGAAAGACTTCATATTTTTCCCACATTATGATATCAAACATTCAGTTCAGGAACAGAAACACACTTGCAGATGTCAACACAGTGTTCCCTCACTGCTGAAAAATATTGACACATAAATCCAGTCATTATCACAGAATTTAGCAGAATGAACAAAAATACCAAAATCTATTTTTTCCAGACTAAATTGAAAAGGTGTTATAATGCACATTTCATTCACAACATGAATCTAAATTTCAATTTTTAGTAGACCAAAACGCCATTTTCTTTCAATAGTGATGCCTAGCTCGTGACTAAGTTTAGACTTATCTGGCCAGAGTTATGTGTGCATTAAAAATGTTGTTGTGTACTGATGAATAAGTGCTTGTGTATTTAGTTTGGAATAAATTCAGTTTTCAATAGATGTGTACCCTCAGGTTTTGACATGTGGATTTTAAAAATGACACATTTTTTATGCACAGAAATTTCAACTTGTAAATCTTTTTGTTGCATGTAGACTTTTGCTGGAACATCAATCTTAGTTACCCTTTTTATTCGCTTCCAGTTTAGTTTCTTACTAACAGTACACTGTCCATAACAAATTTACTGCATGAGGCATTTAATGACATCTGCTTGGCAATAATCTAGACCTTAGGTCGGATTGTTTTGAGATTATGATAGCAGAAGAGGTACGAATTATGACTCTAAATAACTGCCTTTGCACAAAATATCAGCGGTGGCTATCAAATTATAATCAACTGGTCAGAACTGGAGCAATTCATTTTGGCAGCTCACGAAGCTGGTTGTCAGCAGAAATAGACCAACTTTAATTGTTTTATTGGCAAGTTGCTTCATTTAGTGGGATGTTTAAAAGTTTGGAATCAGTTATGACTTCACTGGATTTATTTCTGATAAAATGTCAGCATTAGTTTGATTATGCTTTAAATTATAATTAGTTAAACAAAACGGAAATATATGGCTTCTTGCTAACCCAGATTTTGGCATGGGATTGTGTTTTATTGCCGATTAATTTGCCTAACTCTGCACCTGTTTAAAACCTCGAACGTTTTAATCAGTGGACCATTCAGTAACAAATTTAATGGACATAATACTCAGTGCATACAACCGAACTTCAAAACCACAATGGCACTGAGAAGGATACTTTCATTTCTGTCTCTGTCTTTTAAACAACCAGGCGGTGATCACTTTTCTAACCATGAGACTCCAAGGCAACAGAAACATTGTCAGCTCTGAGGAGAAGTTAACTGACAATTATGTGATGTACATCTTTTATATTGTAATAATATTTACTCTTCATAGTTGTTAAGACATATTTTAGCATATAAAATGATTTAAGCAGTTGATAATAGAATATGTTGACAAGTTGAAAATATAGAAAAATATAAAATAATCCTGTTTCATACAAAATATACACACTGTATTATATAGTTACAATGAGAAACACTTTTATAAAATTGAGATTGTATATTTCTTACAAAAGTACTGTACAATTATTTCTCAATTATTCATCATGATACAATAAATGTTAAACATCATTTGTTTCCATTAATAATAAGAATCACAGCTATGGGTTCATGACTGACATGAGAAATTTTAGTCTTGACTCTTGAGATAATTTTGACATTTGAGATTTTGGGGTCAAGGGTCAACTGTCTCTTCAGTTAGGAAATCTGTTGAAAACCCTGTTATGTAGTAGCAGTGTTTATTGGTATGTTTGTCATATGAAGCTTTAGACTTGAAGCATTATACAGTATTTGTGACTTGCTTTTGAACATGACATTATGAAAAAAAATAAAAGATAATGTACCAGTATGCAGATCTGTTGTTATTCTTCTTCTTCTTCTTCTTCTTCTTCTTCTTCTTCTTCTTCTTCTTCTTCTTCTTCTTATTATTATGTAGCTTTTTAGGTAGTAGTATATGTGTTGACTAAAATTCTGGTTGTGGGTGGAATCTGATGATTATTGCATTCACGAGATTTCACAGGATTGCTGTTGTACACACATTTGTCTAACCATGTAAGTCAGCAGTTTAGTAGTTTTATCTGTTTTATATTAAAAAGGATTATCTGATTTATCCCAGTGAATGGGTGTAGTCTTGAGTGTTGAGTTGTGTTGTCTTTTGCATATAAGTGTGTGTGTGTGTGTGTGTGTGTGATTTGGATTTTTAACACGTTTAACAATTTTTCAGTTGTCTATTGCATGTTGTCTTTATTCTATATGGTTTGTATGATGGGTCAGTGGAATTTTCCAGGTCTGCTTGTTCCTTTATTTCAGCAATGTCAGTACCATCCACTAGGATCAGCTAGCTGATCATTGGGCAGGCAGTATAAACCACTTCTCATGCTGTGTCAGTTGCTCACACTTTTGACCTATTTCTGAAAAGATATACTGGTATGATATGCATTTAGTATGTATCATAAGACTCAAAACTTGAATTGTTTTAACAAGCAAATTGTAATCTGTGTTTAAGTTTCAGAACACAAATTTAGGATTGTATTGACTATTTTAGATATTACTTGTTATTGTTGTAAAATATGAGTTTGAGACAGCAGTCACTCATCCAAATCCATACGACACCCCATGACTACTTATTTTTGCACACACGAGTGCAGTGCATATGATTGCCACAAACATTAGCAAAGATGGCACAGACTCTATTCAAACTGACAAAAGTTGAATGTTAATTCAAATTTTATAAAAATAAAAAAAATGTTCTTTTTCCCATAATATGTTCCCTTTTTAAAAGTCCTTTTAGCACTCATTTGTAATAAATTGTATGGTAAATATTTAGAAATATCTTTTGTCAACAAGCATGGAATCTTCTTATCATTATTTGTAACATCCATGGAGTGATATATTTCTATATACACATGGTATATGTGGGGGAATAAAGCTTGCAAGGACGCTTTAAAACTTTACTTACCTGAAAATTACCCGTTTTTGGTATGCGTTTCATTAAAAGATATATATATATATATATATATATATATATATATATATATATATATATATATATATATATATATATATATATATATATATATAAGCGCTCAGGCTAGAGTGATACTAGTTTTTGCACTGTTGCTTGTCAGTTTATTGCATTTATCTTATTCAATCCCTGACACACGTGATCCCTTGCTGGATCCAGTGCATTTGAAAGGACTGTTATATGCCATATGATTTGTATTCTTTATATATATATATATATATATATATATATATATATATATATAATCTATGTCTTGATAGTTATATAGTTAGGAGTACTCGTCAAAGACGTTTGAGACTGACAATACTGGTAAATGCCGAATATTAATTCTAACGTTATAAACCGAGAAACTTTATCTCATTTAATAATGATACAATAAATTCCGTGGGGGTATATATTTTTAGTATGCATATGGTAAGTATTGGGGAAAAGAGAAGCTCGCAAATACATATTTAAATTGGGCTCGCCTAAAATGTAGCTGTATTTGTACAGGTTTTATCAGCACCGGTGCAAGGCATTTTGGTGCCCTAGACGAGATCCGATATCTGGAATCACATCACAATTAATACTTCCAGTTCAGTACCCACGAATGTAGTTCCAGTCTATTTTTAGAACATTTTTTCCTCTCTCATTTTGGTGGTGATAGAAGAGTTATATTGATGCATATTTGGTAGGGATTTAAAGGTAATTGTTTATTCTTGAGAATATGAGCAAAGAGAGTGGTTGTCAGTGTGTAATTTGGCGACAGTGCACATGGAGTAATAAGGCCTTGGTAATGATCCGGAAGTGAAATATGTGGTCTGTGTACATGCTGTTATGTTTACAGTGTAGCAGCTCAAAAAAATGCCGGTCAACCCTTGACAAGAATTTCACTGTGAAGTCATCTTTGGGGGTAGTTTAGATTTTCATATGATTTGTATTGATTGTCACACTGTGGAAAGGTCAGTGCTGAGAAATATATGTAGAGAACATATAGTAAAATTAATTGTGGTGTATGGCCTGTACAGGCAGTTATTATTAAACTTTAAATTGCTATAAAATTTTTATTATTAATGATCAACACATGAAATTTGAAGGTGTTATATATATTAACATTTAAAATAGAAAAATGACATTAAAATTTAAAAATTGATTTTATTTTTTAAAATTTTAATAATTTTTTTTTAAAAAATAAAAAAAATTAAAATTTGCCCCTTAAAATGCACATAGATAATATTTTTGGAAATTATATCAAATGATATCAGCATGTTTATACTCCTACACGATATACAAGCTACAATGATGGATATTTGTCAAATTTTGTCAGAGAAAATATCTTTGTAAGTCAAAATGAGTCATACATTTAAAATGTATGAGAGACAGATTCTATTTTGTATTGATCATTCAAACTATTTATTAGGGGTCCAATCAGTTAATTTATGTGTTTATGATGGGGTGACTTCCTGAGTAACACATATCTGCTTATATAGCCTTTAGTAATTGTTAACAAATATAGTTACAGGGTGTTTAGTGAGAGGACAGCGATGCAAATTTTATACTAGAACCTACTCAAGTTCTCTACTAAATCAGTTTAAACTTTCTGAGAATGAAATGCAGGCTGAAGGGATAAAATATACTTTCCACATGTATATTTACCCTTGGATGTAAGAAAACAGCAAAATGATGTAAGTTGGACACAAAACGCATTCAATTATATTGTTCAATTTGGTTAAGATATTGATTAGTGAAGTGCGGCATTGTTGCCTGTATGATGTTATGTGAATTCTAATGATCCATCTTAATTTATGCATTGTTAATTACTAATAATATTTGTTAACTGACACTCTAAAGATTGCATAAGATATATTCAAACAGATATTTTGAGTTTAACTGTGTACAACTGATCTTAGCATGGTTACATATCACACATGAACAAATATTCACATATTTTAGAATGTTTGGGATCCAAAGTTCACATTCAGTATATCATATAGGCTGACATTGTACCTACAGTGAATCTGTAAGACACAATTCTGGCTGTGTGCACTAAATGTATCCCAAAATCTTATTTTCTTCATTAATATGCCCATGTATGGTAACATATTTCAATTCAGTACTTGGATAGAGTGCGGTATTGTAATATCAGCTGATATCTGATTCTATTGAACCATTAAGGTTAATAATTGGTATCAAGCACCCTTAAAAATACACTTTAAATGTTCAAACAGATCATTGGAATTATTTTTGCACATTTGATCATAACAATTACATTGTATATGTCCCACATATGCATATTTCCATTCTTGTTTACAAGTTTTGGGGATCAGAATTTCACATTTAGTTTATGATATAGGATGTATTGGTACCTGTAGTTGATATGTGTGGCCACATTTGGCTGTATTCTCTTGCAATATCTAGAATTATTATTTCCCTCATGAATAAGATTGCTTATAGTAATATATTCTTTATTACTACATTGTCGCTTTACTTTCCTGTATGCTGGCATGTACTAATGTTTCCACCAATGATCAAACCTCACCGTCCTCGCATTTTCTTAAAGTTTGTGATGCATAGTCTACCTGATTAGTTATTTAACCTGTAAATGACCAGATATGCTTATAGAAACTTCATATACTTTTAGGATGAATTTATTACTTTAATACATGACTATTACTTCACATTTCTGAGTGTCACTCTGTCAAGTTTAATATTTATTTCCTATGCTTGCAGCCTGAATGTTATTTGGAAATCACTATATCTAACACATTTTAACTTCATTTGCATACATCTTACTGTTTTCTAGATATAAGTGAAACATTTTATATCTTTTCAGGTCTAGGCTGGTATCTGGAACAAAGTGTTAGTGGTGGATCAGCTTGGAAGCTCTCCAGTAGTCTGGTGGTGATAGCAAGGTTTCATAAGGACATATGCAGTGTACTGCCATAAGTGATCATGATATCACCATACTAATATACAGCACCTCAAGGACTTGGCTTAGATCTTCATGAGAGAGATTAGCACCATTGTTCAGTAAGGTAAAGCCTGCCTAAATACTGTATTTTCCTATCTTATTGTCGCTTTTTGTAGTTATCGAAACTGAAATGTATTGCAATTTTCTTATAAAACATGGAAGTGGTCCCATCAGATGTTTAAATCTGAGTGCACTATTAGTTATACAAATAACTGCCTAAATACCTGACACAATAAATATGGAACATAGCACCTGTTGGTGCTTCTTTAGTGTGTACACCTATATGCACCTTGACAGGCATATTGCGGTTTGTTGCCAAAATCACTATGAGTCATGCTACTTCACTACCCCTGGGAAAAATGTTCTCAGTTACACAGACCCAAACCACCATTTATTTTAAAGACCATTGATTGATCAACTTTTCTGTCTAAACTTTGACAAAATCTGTTTTCAAACTTTTATGAAAATTTAATTTTTCAATAAAATTTAGTTTATAAATTTAAATGTTTATTTAAATTTCCATTAAAATTTTATTTATACAAAATGTATAAACTTTAAACATATTTTCAGACAGGCCTTATCTTGTAGTACAATTAGGTTTTTACAGCATTGAAAAAGTCCTATAAATAAGGAAGATATAGCAAATTTAGTTTTGGTTTCTCAAGAGCACATAGATCAGCATTTGCACCCTGTGGAACACCAGCACTACACACTTTCCAGCAGGTGTCACATGTCTTGTATGCAAGGAAAGTCAAAAAGACTTCATGTATAAAGTTCAAATAGGTGTGGCATTCAAATATAAAAGTTTTACTAAAATTTGCCCCAACAAGTTGGGCCTGTCAGGAATCACATCACAATTAATACTTCCAGTTCAGTACGCACGAATGTAGTTCCAGTCTATTTTTAGAACATTTTTTCCTCTCTCATTTTGGTGGTGATAGAAGAGTTATATTGATGCATATTTGGTAGGGATTTAAAGGTAATTGTTTATTCTTGAGAATATGAGCAAAGAGAGTGGTTGTCAGTGTGTAATTTGGCGACAGTGCACATGGAGTAATAAGGCCTTGGTAATGATCCGGAAGTGAAATATGTGGTCTGTGTACATGCTGTTATGTTTACAGTGTAGCAGCTCAAAAAAATGCCGGTCAACCCTTGACAAGAATTTCACTGTGAAGTCATCTTTGGGGGTAGTTTAGATTTTCATATGATTTGTATTGATTGTCACACTGTGGAAAGGTCAGTGCTGAGAAATATATGTAGAGAACATATAGTAAAATTAATTGTGGTGTATGGCCATCTGGCGCCTTTCTTCCATTCACGCCCTTCCCCACTCGCCCATCATGAAATAAACCCTTAGCCCAGCGCCCAAGGCGATTGCCTAGCTCACCTAGCGGAAGCGACAGCCCTGGGATTTATCTAAAGAAAGATAAGATGCGTGTATGCATGTGTTGATAGCTGCCGATTTTTTGAGTACAACACCCTTGTACTGCCCCAGTGTCAGCTGAGTTAGACGGATATTAAATATGAATGATCAAAACACAAACAATGCAAACATTTTCTAGTTGTTGTACATGTACACATTTTGTATCAACAATAAATATTTTCCATTATTTTAAGTATTTTCCATGTCTTTGCTTACTATTTGCCATGGTTTTCACCATAATTGCTATGATGTCTTGTTGGTTATAAATACAGATAGTTCGATCTGATATCTTGACATTACGGCAGTTATCTTTAAAATTTTATCGTTGCTCCTATTGAAACTGACGATTCCCTACCATGAACATCATAACACGTGCTTTCGAAAACCAATTATATAACTTGGTTTTCCCCTAATCTCGATTGTGCTCCTTCCTTAACAAATCAATAACGACGCGTGTATAGTGGTAAAGCTGGAGATCGCTGCATCTCCTTAAACATTATTAGTACTGCAATCGTTCGAAAGTCTGTAGACTCCTCTCACGTTAGTGCGAATATTGCAGCGACATCGTAGCTTATATTGTTTTAAATGGAAATGTTGAAGAAAGGAATCCGTTTTTAAGCCACACTAAATATACTATCTTGTACATATTTGTAAGGTATAGACCCGATGCACATCACAGAAGTATTGGGCCTTCATAATCTGCTTGTTTTGTACCTATTTTGTTAAGACAATTACTTGACAAAAACTGCTATTCTCCAAATTTTAAATTGGGAGGTGGTTGTTATTGACTGGCGTGGGTTCAGCGGGCGCCCCACCGTAGTTAAGTTCGTTTTATGATCGACCATCGGTTTCTACACTTTGATGTATGATCGATTGCTACAGAGATTAATTTGTCCACGTGATGTCTTGCACTAAGTTTGGGTCTTTTGCAATACATAGACATTTGTTTTCAACCAAATAAAGCACGATTTGTAATTAATTGAAGTCATTTCAATTAATGCGACCATTGTTCAGCAAAGTCTTATAACCGGATCACGACTAGTTGCTACCACTGTTTCTTTCAGTCGCAATTAAGTTCAGTGCAGCGTTCCCTGTAAGCTGCGCGCGCAGCTGCTCAGACATCCCCGCGCAGCTGAAATGTCAGTCCAACATTAGAGTTTGCTCGTCTCCGTAATGCTTGCACAATGCAGCGAGTATTGCGCGCACATCTACCATTCTCTTAGAGGGAACGTTGGTTCAGTGACGTCAAAGCTTATGCCACGCAACCCACATACCATTGATTGTGAACGACCTTGCGCACCTTATCTAAAAGCCGAAGTCCTGAATTTTATCCTTCTTTGTATTAACTTGCTCAAGGCATGGCGCAATGTTGGATGCTTCAGACTTTCTCCCTTGGTTTGTTTCTGACGATGGCCAACACTGAATTGAACCATAAAAAGGCCGCTGACCAATGCAACGTAGATTCCAGGACTGACTGCCACACTGAAGCAGGTAATAAGCAGGTCACTTGTTCACTTAATTCAGACTTTTTATAAATACAGAAAAACAAACACAAGAAGAAAACCTTAATACGAGATTTTACAATGTCTACCTTCTTAGAGATAATACAGGATTTTTTTCAGTATAACTCTAAATCTAGGGGCCCCGAGTGGTCTAGAGCTCTTTCCGTTACGGATAACTGCCATCTCACCTCTGTCTGCGTGGGTTCGAGTCTAAAGATTCGGCTAATGTAGTTGTGTGAGAAAGCTTGCCAGTAGCTTCTCGTGGGTCGGTAGTTCTTTCCGGGGGTTGTCCGGGTTCTTCCTCCACCATTTAATACTGACCGCCATGTATAGCCTATATTGTGCTGAAAAATGGCGTTAAACCCTACAACATCAACTCTAATCAAATTTGTTATTACTTTCTAAATGAGATATATACATTTTTGCTAACCATGTAATAAGAAAGTTGAAAATCACTAGTTTAGGAAGAAAGTTTAAAATGTTCACCAAAACTACATCTTGTAGTTTTAATTCCATGGTTTGTATTGATATTGAAAATGAACCCGGTTTGATCTATATTTAAATAACAAATAAGATCTTGACGTAAGTTTTTTTTACGTTATTTTGCTTTGACACATTCGACAATGTTGTGACTATATTTTGTGTAAGATACAGGTATATCAATCATGAAATAATATAACTCGTAGTTTTATTTTGTTCTTACATATGACAACTTCCCATTTTCGATGGAAAAGAAGAGTTGTGTAATTCGTAAAATTTAAAATAATCTTCAGATTTTCCTAACATATAACAATGGCTCTTTTTAGGAAACAAAATCTAAAGGTACTAGGTCTATTCTAATCCTTGGAATTTGCTTTATGTTTGGTGAAAATTATTACAAACATCAGCCTATTATAAGAAGAATATAAAAATATTATAGTACATCTCACACAGGTCATGCAAACATTAAACATCAACTATTTCAGAAATGGCTGTCCTTTATTAGAATTTGATTATACATCCATATACTTTTTGAAGGTCATTATTTAGACGCCTCGAGAAGTGCAGGCGGCAAAATCAATTTTATGGTACGTTGATATTTTTGGACGAAATGAACTTAAAGGTGCAATACAGTACAATCTGGATTGACTGTCGCGCGCTGTGATGATCCAATGAAAACTACTCACATTGATAAATGAAATTCGTACTGCTCTATATTGTGACGCTTCCACTCGAAGTGCTCTTTTCTTGGCCCAAAAAGATCGTACAGATCGATAATTTTTGTCAGGATGTTTTTGACTACAGTTAAGGCGCAGAGCATTCAATAACCAGGATTGAAAAGACTTTGGTCAAAGAAAGGTAGCGATACATTTTAAAAGAACAAATTACATTTCATTCAAATGAGTAAATCTGCATACATGACCCGTGTGCGTTTTATAGGAGACACTATAGTCACTTTAATTTCTAAATAAAGTCGTATCATGTCACGTAAACAAAAATTATCATTAAACGAAACAAAAATTATCATTAAGCATTTTGTTTCGTTTAATGATAAGTTATTGACACGAGACAAGTGCCTTCTTCACAGAATCCGGGTCGCAGGTAATGGTTGAAAAAATAATTAAGTATGAAATTAATTATGTAATTGACACATTATAACATTTGTGTAGACCGTGATAGTTAAAGTAAGACCAATCTCCATGACGGTTAACATGAGACAACTTTCACCTTCATGTGACCGCTCATCCATAGTTTGGTAATTCGGTTAACTGCATATTTATTTTGTTGAACTGAAGATGAATACCAAACTAAAAGAAAGAACACGTGCAATTTCGTTGTGTGATATTTAACACGAGTCAGAGCCTTTGTGGATTGTCACGAGTCACGATATATTAATGTTTAACCTTTCTAAAGTAATTACAAGCTCATCAAATATTTAGCTGTAATTCAAGGTGTATACCTTCTCTTAAAACAGCAAAAAGTTGCAAATATAATATCATTTTGTTTCAAGGGATAACATAATAGGTTAGATTAGAATATATTTTTAAGGCCTATCTTTTTTCTTTAACAGAGTTTATCGTATGCCTAAATTACCTCTTTGCAAAGTATGCGGATTCAAAATATAGTTTCGTTTCCGACAGCAAAATCAAAACATTTTTGTTATGCAGAGGGCATTTTGCATGGAAACATATTTGGAGAAACATAAAGCAATTCAGTTGGACTTAAGATCGCACAGACCAGAATCTGCATGTCAAGGTTTACATTTTGCAGTTGGACACGACATATACACAAATATTACAATAGTGTTGCAGAGAAATAATTCACTAAAGCACGCATACTCAGGATTTTGAACGTCGATATGTTACATGTTTTGATTCCGAAAGTAGATCGTCACAAATATAAGTGTAACCTGAAGATAAGACGCTAAGTTCCTATAGTATAGTAAGCCGCATAATACATGGTCATTTGTTATAATTAAGATTGATCGAGAGAGGTATAGAGAAAGAAGAAAACAAAATATGTAAAACTCAGATAGAAAAATAACGCTGTAATAAACTAATAATTAACGTTTCATTTTATTGATAGTACGCCTATAAGAATGAAAATTATTTTACATTTCTGTGATATTCGTTACATTAGACACATGGGAACCATTTCCTCGTTGACTACTAATATTGGTATTTCAAAGTACATCTACCCCAGAACTTAGCCGTCCTCGAACAATAACCGAACAAAAATTACTAGTGAATACTATAAATCATGGATTAGTTACGATTGTAACTTTATTTCACTCGATTATTTGTTCTAGCAGGGGACGTATACAAGCCAGGAAGGTTTGATTTGGTATCATACGACAATCGCCATATTGAAGGTCTAATGCCATGCCGATGAGATACGAGTAAGGTATCGTTGCCAAGAGATACAACATAGAGGCAGTATGGCCTGCTCTGAGCATGATTCAGACCTTCGACATTTTGGTTGCGAGATCTATCATGAAAATCACTGAGATACCGTGGCTCCTCTCAAATCAGTGTGGTGCCTCTATATTATTAAATTGTATTTTTAAACAAATTAAACTAATTTGTTTTTTAGCGCAACAACTGTTGTAATTTTAAGCTCAAATTCTGACAATATGATTTTGAAATCATTATGTAGTTCAGTGTATCTTATATCAGTATGTATTTCAGTGTATGTGAAATCAGTGTATTTCAGTGTATGTTAAATCAGTGTATGTATTTCAGTGTATGATAAATCAGTGTATGTATTTCAGTGTCTGTGAAATCAGTATGTATTTCATTGTACGTGAAATCAGTGCGTGTATTTCAGTAAGTGCAAGATATATCGAATTATAAGCGATTTTTGTCTGCTTTTGTTAAATGAAATCTCTTATGGCCACATCAGTCCTTTCAAAAACTACAACACACAACTCTGTTACATCCAGGTGCCACAGAAAGTAAATGTTTGAATCGAGGATGTTGCTGGCGCCCTCCTGCAGATGGAAGCAGAACTCAACCCTGGTGCTATAATCCAGTTTCCCCCCTTTCTAGTGGACAGTGTCACGTGAATGACATCCATCGGGTAGACTGTTACCCTGAACATGGGGCTACACAGGCTACGTGTATAGCCAGGGGCTGCTGCTGGAGTGCCTCGTCAGTTAAAGGTAAAACTCTTGATTATGGTTCTTCAGTGAAGGACTCAGGCAATTGCGTGAAATTATAAGTTTGCCATTCATTACTACTTATTGTTTGTATCTTTAAAGAAAAACAGGTAGTCGATTTATAGGTTTACTCTATAAAATAAACACCTACCCACTCCTCTCCCCCGAAATAGCAGCAGAGAGGGTGAACCCTACAACGTTTTCAGACAAAATTTTGATTGAATCCTTAAAACGAGCCTTCCTACGATCTCATTTTAACCAAAAAAAAATGTCTCAGGGGCAAACCCTACAACGTTTTTAGACAAAAAATTTATTGAAATCTTAATGAGCTTTCCCTACGAAATCTCATTTTAACTAAAAAAAATGAAAACGGAGACTTTTACGATTTTTTAATCAATTTTGGTCGCAACTTGTTGTCATCCACCCTCTCTGCTGCTTAGTGATTTCATCACTGGGTTAACAAAAAATAATAAATGATTTGATCAAGTCTTTAGGATCTCACAAACAGACTAATCGCTAACACCTCTTCTTGTAGATCAATTAGATTATTGGACTGATCTGTGAGTTTGAAATTAATTCTCGTTAACGAATTATTATGGCATCGCATGTAGACAGGATTAACCGGAGACTCAATTATTAAAAATCCTGGAGGAGCTGTTGGTGCAAACGAATAAAGAATATATCCTTGCTGAGCTTGATTTGATCGTTCGAGATTAATCTGATAGCTTCCTTCGATAACATCACATACTAAATTGAGCGCAATCACCGATGAAATATTCACGTTGAACGGAGCGATATGCCTACCGCCACCTTCTGGATCATTATTATGTTTGAGGATTTTTATTTCCTGTGATGCTGTTTTTTTCCATGCATCATGAATTATTTTGAAACCAACATCGATGGCATCATTGAGAAGTTTTTTTAGTTCTGGTACGTTATATCCCGGTAGTTTGAATGTCGGAATATCCTTCACGGGAAATTTATATTGTTTTGCAAATTCTGTTCTCGATAAGGGATTATCGTCATCTAATATATCCTGAATAATTTTTAGGTTAAATGTTTCCATATCGTCGATAATGTTATTGCATGTTTCTACGACGCTGATAAATTCATCTCGGGTGAGAGAGCCGGATTTAAGAGATATTAACAACAGCAAAAAATCATTATTCATTGCTGTGAAATTTTTAACGATTTTAGGTTCTTCAACAAAATGATGTCCCTCTATTCTCTCCCCTGGCTTCTCGTTTCCAGTTGATCGGTATTCGATACCAAAAAACTCTATAGTAAATCTATGATCTTTATAACTCTTTATTGGATTATCAGGTTTTATTCTGTCGGTGATATAATCAGTTTTTTGTGGTTCTGGTAAATCAACAGTTTTTCCCCCTGGTGGTAATTCAGGCCATCCTAGTACGGTTCTAATAGAACTTTGATAGATATCTACGACGTATCCTTCTGTGTTTATCTCAATTGCGGATGATAGCGTCGGTTCATGAACTGTTATAGCGATTTTTGACTCTACTCCAGTAATCGATTTTATTCTACGCGCGAATTCATTATTGATTTGTTCGATTTGGTATGACCCTGTTGGTATCGAAACGACGTTCCAGTCTGGGGTTCCGTCGGGTTTATTCTTATTTGCAAACACTAAAGAATTATTGGGTTGTTGACCACCAAATGATTTTGATCTGATATTAGGCCAACTGTGATACACTCGTAGTTTTGCTAGCGCTATCTCCTTCACTGGGACCGGAGAGGGGAAATTCACACTGAATTCTGGATTCGTTGATGTTATTGATATCATGCTTGTTTGTACTGGGTTCGTGTTCTCCACTATTCGTTGAAGTAATTCCTGCGGTGTTGTCATTGTTATTATACTCATGATTTATTTCTAATTTTGGTATCGATGAATCATAAATACTGACCATCACTGAGAACTCACAATCTGGTAATGTTGATATTATTGAGATCATTTTGTTTTTTGGGTTCGTGTTTTCTGATTTCATCGGTGTTGTCATTGTTATTATACTCATGTTGTCGCTCTAATTTCGATATCGCGGAATCAAAAATACTGACCATCGCTGAGAATTCACTATCTGATATAATCGTATTATCGAGTGACGATGATATCATCAATGATAATTGCGAGTATGTGGTTGATGCAATATGAAATTGAAGTAAGTAATTCTGCAGTTTACTCTGGCTGCATGATGATATCTTTTTTGCTATCCCGGTTGATATACCCCCGATTGTAGCCACCGCAGAAATGCAAATTGGAACTACGACCGGGGCAATCATTGTAACAGATGCTAGTATTATTCCGGCACCAGTGAGAACGCTTGACACCGAGTATATAATAACATCAATTGCGGTGATTCTTCGTCGGTATTTTTTTATTTTTATTTGATACTCCTCAGTGAGGGTTTTGAGTCTATTCTGAAATTCTCTGACCTGATCATAGCGACATTGAGTTGATGAAATCATTTTTATTTTAAAAACACTAGCGTTTTCAATTGTGAAATCCGAACGATTTAGTTATTTACTTAAATCCGCTACGAATTCCACATACCATGATACCGGAGTTTTAGCCAAATGTTTATCAGTAGATGTTATCGTGAACTTTTCAGTTGTATCCTTGTCGATGATCGTTGAAATCGTATTGTTGACCCCGGATGAACTCGACGATGATATATTAAATTGAGTCGTTGTTACTAGTGTTAATTGATAAATACCCTTAACGGTTGCAGTGATATCTAATTTGTTGTTTGTAGGTGTCTACAAAAATGATCCGTGTTGGATTGTATATACTACGTTATTGGTTTTCTCATGAGGAATTTTTGTTTTTTCAATGATTGTTATCATCCTCGAAAAATCACCTTTGACGGCTTCGATGAAAGTTTTCGTCTCATCGATGGATTTTTTAATATCCGGGAGTTTTATTTCAATTTTATCTAACGGGGTTCCAATAAATTTATCAATGATATTTCTACGAAATGATATAAACTGTTTTCCGTTTTCTTCAATTCTAGATTCAAGTGTTGTTAGTACAACCACAGAATTGTTTAACTCATCGTTGAGAGTTTTTAATCGATCTGTAATCGTCGAAACGAGTACACCCGGTTTTAGTTTACCCTGATCGGAAAATAACGCGATAGTATTTTCGATTGCGTTTTGTTGTTTAACTAAAATATCATCCAATGACACATCACTGGATTTCAATTTACCCTGTTTGTCTTGAAATACAACTATTTCATTAGGATCAACATTTGTTAAGTTCAACGTCTCAGCTATTTCATCTTTGATTAGTTTTTTTACATCCTTGACAGAATCAGGTGGTGCAGTGTCATCGGGTTTGGGTTTCAAAGATCTCCCCCAAATATCAATCATGTTATTGTAAAACTCTTTCTCTCTCTAAAATCGTTTTTGACGACTTCGTCGTTGCCAGCGATTACTAGTGTATTCATTAACAACAACATGTGGTGGTTTTCCGCTTGGGTTACTCAAGGAGTTAGAAATAGCGTCAAGGACATTTAATACTTCGCTGCCGCATATTGGTGGGTCAATCATCGTTTGTGTTGGTAGCGTAGAATACCAAGTCTTCATTGGAAGGGTTTTTATATACCGCATAAACTCTTTTGGTGGGGCTAATCCATATGAATCAAAATAGACAATCCCACGTGGATCAATAGCGTATGCAACCCAGTGAGTTCCAGGTCCGGTGCTGTTATCTAAATTAATGATTCCGGTTTCAACGCTGTTTGGTTGATGTGGTAATTGATCTTTCATAAAGACACCTCTGAAGTTTTTAATCGCGAGTTTTTTTAGCAGCATCCATTAAATCAAAATTGGACATAGGAACCATAGGTTCCTGAATTAATAAATCGTTCCTGGTAGTCTTAGACCCTTTCCGCTGTACCACGAATACGGGGTTCCTGGTAGTCTTAGACCCTTTCCCTTTTTTTTATATCCTTTCCCAGTTGCCTTCTTTAGTGCCATTCCTGCTGCAGTACCAACGGCTCCTAACGCTGCCGCTTTAGCCACCGCTGGGGCTGCTGCTGCAATCAATGCTGGAATCGCAGCTAACAACGGAAATATACCACCTGTTTTAATCATATTTTTGATAGCAGCCGCAGAGAGAGTAATCTGAACACCTTTTTTGGCTGCAAGTGCATCATTGAAATGTTTCACCTGACGAGTTGTCAGCGATAGTTTATTTGCACCACCAGTCATTTGGTTGGGTTTCAACGTGATTGTGGTTCCACATTTTTTAGCTGATTCCGATTGCAATTTTTTTAATTGACCGGGAGTTAACGCAACACTAATAACACTATATGACATGTTATACATAATAGATTGATTCTAATTCAATGAAAAATCGAGAAAATCAATCAAAGATTTTCCACTGGTGCATCTACCACTCTCATTCTTCCACCAACACCTTCGAGTAGCATTGATTTATCACTGAGAATGACAGCAACCGCTCTATAATTCGGGATAAGGATAGGAGGTACCCCACCAACTGGTGGACCAGTCGGACGGGTTACACGGGCTCTAAAGTGTATATCAATGACAGATTGTCTTGTTAAATCAAGATGTTCAAGTGAAAAGTAATAAATCGGATAGAGGCTTTTAAAATCCAATTGCGATATTTGCAAACCAGTATCCACATTTTGATCACGTGCCATAAATGACAACAGGTTATGATAGACACGTGCAATATGATTCTGACCGTAATCAAGTTGTATATCCTCGGATGGTTCCTGCTGTCCGTTTATTCTCAGCGAGACTTCATTAACACCTAACTGATCAAATATCATATGGCTTCGTTCTTGATTACCAACTCGCGCATTATTCTGTAACGCTACGAATATATGACGTGGAGCTGAAACACCTTGTTTTGATGCCAGGTGCCATGTGAATGTACCATCAACACTGTCTTGTTTAATATCCGTAGTCACTGATAACCAACTCAACAATGATTTTCCTCCTTGGTCCATAAATGATAGTAGTCGCTGTTCTTCTGTGATTGATGGAGTTAATACTGGCATCCACAATGATAGTTTTGTTAAAATGACTTTACCGGGAGCAACCCCAGCATTACGCCAGATTGCATCATCATCAGTACCCTTTCGTACAAGCGCTACTGTGTGTTTAGCTCCATAAATAACTTTTCGGACGTTTCTACAGAATCCAAATATATGATGCAGTGGAATCGCACATGAAAATCGTCGACGCTGCCCATGCAACGTTGCTACACGTGTTGCAAATCCTAAATTGAGATTACCATTAACGCCTCCGAGAATATCAAACGCAGCTCCGGGTCTAGCTCGACGTTCTGGATTAGCTGCTTCCTGTTGATCGGCTTCTGCATTATCTCTTGCTGTTAACACTTTAATGAATTGAAGGTGATCAGCGTTATCAGAGGTATCCTTTGCAAAAATCATAGATGGACCCGCTGATCTTGTATAATCATCAGAATATCTCGCTAACCCTATGATTGTTGTGGCCACATCAACTTCACGGTCAATGGATTCAATTTCTTTTCCATCAATGAGATATCTAGCGCTTTCAAATAACGCCATTATGCCGTTATTAACAAAACCATTTCGGACATTTGCGTTATTGTCATATGGGGTATCAGCTGCAACATTTGTTACAAGTTCTCCTTCTACTTCAATAAATGCCTCACACGGTAGAAAATATTTACTGGTATCATGAACTTGAAGTTCAATTCGCGATCGGAGATCTGGTTGTACTGCGTGATAAGAATAAAATTGAAAATCGCGTACAGAATCATTCTTGCCAACTGGGGCATCCATATCAAATGCTGGATCAGGTGACCTTTGGAACATTTTATTCTATTTATCAGAGTCTAAATCACGATTTTTCATTTCATCGTCGTGTTTTTTTGAAGCCACTTCCTGCTATAATGTTTGCTATCATGTTAGTTTGGTCCCCTTGATTTATCAAGGGAGTCACCATCGACGCTAATTTTTCGTCTACTGCGTTATTTATAATTCTACTAACACTTGCAGGCATTTATGCTGTAGACGGTAACGGTTTCTTTTTTCGTCTCACTAATGATGTTATTTTATTCTTCGCAGCTGAAAACGCTTTTCCCGCAAGATCTCCAACAGCACCAATACCCTTATCACGAATAACATCAATTGCTTTCATTCCTAGTTGTTTAGCCAACGGCATCACTTTTGGAGCCATTCTCGCAAATAACCCTGCAATGGTATTGCCTAAACCATCTCCGTAGTATGCTCTATAAACCGGAAACCGTGAATTAACTACGTAGACGGGGGTTGGTTTATCATGATTGTAGTGTATGATCATTATTTGAAATCAGAAACAATTTTTCAATTGGAAACGCTAGCGTTTTTATTCAATCCCGGTGATTAATCACTGTGATAATCCTCCACTAACTCGCCAATGAAATCTCGATATGTGCTGATATCTATGATACCACCCTGAAATAATCGTCTACAGATATCAGCTGCTTCATTAATTATTTCCAGTGAGTTATTTCCAGCTCGGAAACCTCCTACAAGAACTTCTAATCGTGATATATCATTGATAACACTACCAGGACATGAAATCCTTGGATGCTCACTGGAATCTTGCAATCCGCTTCCGCTATAACCAGTTGCTTCATCCTGTTTTTCCATTTCGTCTAAATTGGCTTTTTGTAAATAATCAAGAATATCATCATCATCAGGTGGTAGTTGTTGTTTTTTAGGAGAGTAGAGTACTTTCTTTGCAGGTTGCTGTCGCCGCCTTTGCGGTTTTTGTTGTTCATATTGTTTATACACTATATCCACCGCATTGATATATTCATTGTATGATGCACTATCGGTATCAATTTGACTTTTTTTAGTTTTGATTTTGTAGAATATATCAGCCCAATGAGTGAAATTCTTAACATATTTATGATGTTCTGGTTTCAACATTTTTTTTCTGTTTTCATAAGTCATAACAACAAGCGCAGGAATTTCTGGTGGATCAGTCTTATCAATTGCTGCTAACCCTTCCTCGTTAAATCTCACGCGTAAACCATCAACTGTTCTTTTTGATTCTATTTTTTGTACGGCCTGTTCTGTTTGTTCAGTTTTCGCTGCTATTTTTTCGAGTTCACCAATAACAGATTTTCCCGTCTCGGGAACATCTCCCAGTATAGCACGCTCTATCCCCTTCGTTGCTGTTGTTACTGGTTTAAACAATTCTTCAGATCCCGCAGCAAAATCAGTCTGAAGACTCTGTCGTTGTTGTAGTTTATTCCGTACAGAGTCACGAATTGGTACAAATCTCCTGATTGCATCCAGTCGTTCACGAGCCAATCGGGTTGTTAATGCTTCATTGACCATTATTTGAAATCAGAAACAATTTTTCAATTGCAAAACAATTTTTCAATCCCGACCTAACACCATCGGATGGTCATGGAAGTGTTATTTCATCCTATAACGGCTTCGTTCATCGATGGCGAAAGTATCATAATTGTATATAATATTATATAATACTGATAGTTTCGCCATTCTATTTTTGATCAATCCGAACCAGCCATCAATTTTTTATTCACTGATTTCAACAGTTTTAATCAAAAAATGCTAAAAAAAAATTAAAATCTCTATAAGGGACGGTCACAATCAAATAATGATAAATGGTTGGTCAATCAAAATTGTTCATTTTCTTGAATTAACGCCCGTAGGTTTCTAACTTTAGAATTAACCTCCTTTTTCAATTCGTATTCGTACCCCAATTCTTTTCGTATTCGTTCTACGATGGTATACAACGGAGCGAACACACTTACGTCACTGGAAAATGCGAGAGAGTCCTTAATAGAATTCTGAATTCTTTTGATGAGCGCATACTTCTTTGGTAGCATATACTTGTTAGTGCTAACTCCGTATTCTATATCCTGAAAATCAGACATGATTTGATCAGGATTTAACCCATCTGATAGTTCAATATCCCAACTTTTCAATTTTGAAATCTCGGATATGATGCTATTCATGTTTTCAGAATTCATTATTCTATAATAATGATATATTTCTAAATGAAAAATATGACGCATTAGACATAACTAAATTGAATTTTTTGTCCCGTCCTTTTTGAAATAGCCGATCGACAAACCCCCTCTTCAACGAATCGTACTGAGGCTCTACAAATATTGAAATACTTGCCGGCTTCATATATTGATTTAAATATTTTTTCTTCGTTAGTTGTTGTATTCAAAGATTTTACTGGTCTCGCTTTTTTTGAGCAAATGCCAGTCTCTCCTCTTTTCAAATTCTCACTTTGTGTGATAGCTTGCAGATTTGATAAAGAATTGTTCCTTGGATTAGAATCCTTGTGATCGATAACAAAACCATTTTTGATCAATCCATTGAAACATTCAAATACGAAACGATGATTGTAATATTTCTTCTTTCCAACAGTAAAGAACAAATACCCCATACCATTATCCCACCCAACTGGGTTCTTCAGTCTACAGTGTCTTACAACACCATCACTGGATGCTTCATAATTTGTACTCACTGGGTGTGGTCTGAATTCCTGGTTCATTAGTATACTATACTATTTGTCTAATTCATTGACTGATCTATTGCAGTGATTCATTATACATAAACCTTTCATTTAGACACTTGTTTTTAGTATAGCATGAGGGAGTTCAAGAGATTGCCTTCGAAAAATGCTGATAAGGAGTTTAAGACATTATTAAAAATTAGTCCTAGATTTAATCTCGATAAACCAAAAAAACGTCCAAGAGACGGAAACATGAAAGAGTTTAAGAGATTATTGAAAATCAATCCTAGATTTAATCTCGATAAACCAAACAAACGTCCAAGAGACGGAAACATGAAAGAGTTTAAGAGATTATTAAAAATTAGTCCGAGATTTAATCTCGATAAACCAAAAAAACGTCCAAGAGACGGAAACATGAAAGAGTTTAAGAGATTATTAAAAATTAGTCCTAGATTTAATCTCGATAAACCAAAAAAACGTAACAAAATCAATCCTAGATTTAATCTCGATAAACCCAAAAAACGTCCAAGAGACGAAAACATGAAAGAGTTTAAGAGATTATTGAAAATCAATCCTAGATTTAATCTCGATAAACCAAAAAAAAACGTCCAAAAGAGATTACCCCTGGAAAGATGCTCAATTCAATCTCGATATAGTTTCTAATACACCAAAGAATACAATTCTTGATAAAGCCATGATTAGTAAAATCAGAGACTGTTTTAATGAATTCAAGCGTGATGGTGCATCTTATTGTTGGTCAACATTTCGAATTGATGGTGTTGTTGACGCTACCATGAATGATGAAAAAGCAGCAGTGATAATTTCACGTGTTGGGGAAAAAAGACATTTTTTCCGAATCAAATTTATTATCGAAGTCGATGGCAAATGGATTATTAAGGATAAATTTGAACCAATCCTCAAGAATAAAAAAGCTGTCATTGTGAGTAGAGATTCCAAACCAGGGATTCTAACCGGCATTGACAAACCATACTACGAAAGATCTTATCCCGTAACAGCAATGGTTTATGGGATATATCCGTTAAATGATAAACCCGATATCGCAAAACTAGCTCCTATGAAATATTCGTCAGGGCTTAATTGTGTAGCAGAACGAATACTAGAACACTTCACAAATGCATCCCGAGGAAATAAACTAACTGATCTGCGACGTAGGAAAATAACCGAGTGGGAACTGACAGTGAAACAGCATGGTGCAAAGATTTCTGATATAGCTAAATTAGAAACATCATTACGATTCCCAATAACCGTTATGACGATAACCGGAGAGGTTTTATACGAACCGAAATATAACAAAAATGGAGCGCCAATACAGATTATTGATCATAACAAACACGCGTGGACACCTGCGGTAACAATATTTCCACGAGAACGAACCGTGAAATATATCCCTAAGGAGTTCGTCGGGGATGTTTTCTATGAAGAGAAATTATTCGATGCTATTCATGCGTTGTGTAAGGATGATCCTGTGTCAGTGTGGTTACTTAGAAGTGATGAAGAATTCGATCAATTTGTAAAACCAAATGGTGAATTATATCGCATTGAAGAATTAGATAACAGAATGAGAAAAATCGCTAGTGATTTTTCACCGGAGAATTCCCATGAAAAACTACTCACGGATAGTTTTACTATTCCATCAGTGGTAGCTCACTTCGCAAGAGAAAAAAACTCATGGCGTCCAACACGAAATGATTTTCTCGAGGATGTTAAATTGAGTTGCGTCGAATTTGGTCATGGAGGACTGTGGAATACGAAATACTCACGTGATGGTATGATTTCAATTGATATATCCGCGTGTTATCCCGGAAGTTTTCTCGGGTATGGGGAATGCGCTGAGTACTTCAAACGATTTGGACACCCCACGCATGAAATGACTCGTGTTGCGATTAATGGACCATTGCCTGATTTTGATTTAACCGGATTCGCTCGTGTGATATCATTTGAATTAGCGTCAGGATTACATCCGTGTAGTTATGTTTGGCTCGGTAGACACCTATCTGAAAAACACTGGATGCCAATAGTGCTATTGAGATATATGATTGATTGTGGTATGCTAATATCGTTGATTGTTTCCGAGGCTATTATATGCTATCGAGCTCAGAAAGAAGTTTGGCTACCACAACCCGATCTAGATAGAATAATCAACGAACTACGAAAACAGTTTCCAGATTTCAGTGAAGAAGAAATCATAAATTGGTCTAAGAAGTTATTTGAAATTAAAAAAGAACAAGCAAAAGATCTCGGAAGAAGAATAATCGGTAAATTTACCCAGGGTGGACGATACGACAACGCAAAATACTCTTCGCGGTTGATCATAGACGTCGTTGAATACGATTTTATTGTAGCGGATTTAATGAAACAGGGAAAACTTGTATCCCGTAAGGATGCTTTTCTATCCAATGGTGAGAAATTAGGTACGGTTGTTACCTACTGTGATGGATATAATTCCCAGTACACACATTTGAGAAGTTCAATGCTAGCCTATGCTTCTATTAATCTATTTTCGATGATAAATAGATTTCCTAATACCGCGGTTAGAGTGGCCACTGATTCGATGTATATACACAATAAGTACAAATCAGCTGTAGCGGCATTCACAGATCCCGAAGAAAATTGGGGGCGTTGGCGATTTAAAAAGGAGATGCTACATGAGTATTGTGAATCCGCAGACGTTGCCATGGATGATAAATATCTTTGTTGTAACCGTATTGAAATTCAATCAGAATTTTCTAATGCACCACCGGTATCTGATCCAATATGTAGATATAAGACAGTTTATTTAAACGGTTGTGGTGGGTCAGGAAAGACAACTCGTGCAATTGAATTATTTCGTCGTGGAAACGCTAGCGTTTCTAACATGATTGTGCTAACACAGACTCACAGACTCGCCAGAGAGATGATACAACGAGGGGTAAATGCTTGCACTTATCACAGTTTTTTTCGATGGAAAGGTGACAAATGGACTCCTGAGCGTATGGGTGATAAATTCATTCCTGAAATCATAATTTGGGATGAAATATGCACAGTGTCATTAGATGTATTAAAAACATTTCTTGAGTGGTTGTTAAACAAAAACACAAAAGTCGTCATGTGCGGGGATCACGGCCAACCACCACCATTTGTCGGTGCATCTCCACATGAATGGCTAAAGGGTTTTGTAGACTACTATGAAGAAATCACCACTGATTATAGATCACTTGATGAACGATTACGCGAGTTCAAAGCGCTAATTAGATTACAACCGGATAGAATCCAATGCGAAATAGCGCGTGAAGTGATTTCAGAAACCCCAATGAATGATTTCTGGGAAGCGTGGAGACCAAACGATTTGATCATTGCAAGTAGAAAAATAGTCAGGGATACACTTCAGATGAAGTTATTTGAATTGCATAAAGAAAAATTTGCAACGCTTCCAGTACCCATTTGTTATAGGCCATCGGATACACGAAAACAAAACATTGAAGTTGATATTCCAGGACAGAGTGAAAAACAAATTCTCGTATTAAATGATATTGTGCTGGTTGATATCAATGTCGTTGAAGATGCATTGCGTGCTAATAAATCCCCGTGGACGCTAGGATACGCAGCAACAATACACTCTTCACAGGGATTGACTATATCGAATACAATTGTTCGGATGGTGGATAATCACATCGAATGGTCGAATTTAATCTATCTCGCAGTATCCAGAGTACGAAACATAAATCAACTTCGAAGAGTTGTTTTCGATGATAATGACACAACAATAAGTGATATTGATGTTAGCATCATTAATAAAAAAAACTCTCCGGTTACAAACAACAGGACAAAAAAAAAAACAACGAGAATTTGATATTGATGCTGAACTAATAATCACTTTGAAGAAACAACAGAATAATCACTGCGCGAGTTGCAATTGTATAATGCGTTGGCAGTATTCGGATAAGGATCCTCGCCAATTTACCGTAGACAGAAAAAATAACAATCTCGGTCATGTCAGAAATAATGTGATGTTGACTTGTCTTGAGTGCAATAGACGCAACGGCGCTAGTTAAGACCATGCGGTGGCAATTGAGTATCCTCGGGAATCACTTGTAGTTGTTGTCGAGTAAAACCCCGCTGAGGGGCAGTTGAATCCAGTTTATAGACTGGAGGTCTACCAGTTGATCGTGTTATACTAGATATCTTATGCGTAGTGACGCTCCAAATAGGATCAGTAGCCCTTTTTCTACCCCCTTCAAGCTCTCCTGGTTCGTATAAGTACCTCACAATGACACTACTACCAAGAATTGGTTCTTTGAAATCTTTTTGTGGTTGTACGGGTATTGACTTCTTTTTAATCGCGTTGATAGGTTTCATGTTGATTGTTCTAGTAATCTCGTTATTCAGTGCAGTAATCACAGATGGTAATCTTTTAACCCATTCACGGGATCGCTTTTCTTGAATGAATTCTTTTGCGTATTGATATCCAAATAACCGCTCAGCAATCGTCCGATTAAATCGTTCGACAATGGCCTGATCGCGATGTAGCGCAGTATGCCCTCGTCGTATGGTGACATTATGATGTTTCATTGTAGATAACACTGCACCCTGAAATTCCTTGCCAGGATCAACCTGCAATAGATTTGGCCAGTGCAGAGGACCTCGTCGATAAATCCTTTCAAATGCAGAAGCGACTTCAGTGGCTGATTTTGTTTTTAATGGTTCTGCTTCTTTGTATCGACTCGCAACATCAACTACGGTTAGCGCGTATTTGTAACCACGATCATGTGGCAGAAATAATATATCAGCCTGATGAACTTCATTAGGAGCGGTCACATCAAAATGCGAGAATTGAATTTGTTTAGGCGGTGGTAGATAAATTTGCCATAGTGCCTGTTTGGATAACCAATTAGCCGCAGTGGGTTTTTTCACTTTTGCAGCGCTAGCGAGTTTATTGATTGCAGCGTTACCCCTCCAGTATCCCCTCGGAGAATAATAAATTGATTCCATATTATTAATTACCAGCACCTAACATCAATTTACTTTTCATAGCCCATTTTATCAAAAATGAAGACAATTTTTCTTTGAAGGATTTATCAGGAATAGCATTTAACGCATGAATTAATTTCACATCTGCTAGATGCCTGTGTTGCAGATTGCTGCTTTTATAAGCAACATCATGAAGGTGACAGGCCTTATCAATGGCGTTTATTGGTTCTTCACCGGGGTTGGGTTGATTTTGATTATTGAGTCTGATATCAAGTCTGGTTCCCGGTCCACAGTAGCTATATCCTGGGAGGTGCTTTTCTCCGGGGTACTTTGCCCATGGGGTTCCAGGGAGTTTTGCTAATTTGGCTGCGATATCACCTCCTCGTTTTTTTTTTAAAGGTTCCTTGGGTTTAGAAACAAATCTAAATTTCTTTGTACTACATTGTACGCATTTACCAGAAAGCGCTGATCGGTTATTTTTTGTTGTAATCGTCGTCACATCATCTGTGCCAGTACGCGTTTTACACTTCACACAATATAGATCCATAATTTATGTATAGAAATATGGATATAATTGATTTTTCAGCGACTAAAACAAGAGAACCAATTAAGCATCATGCAGCGCTACCAAACTCTATCCGGATGATTATAATCGGGCCATCTGGATCCGGTAAAACGCAATTGTTGCTCAATTTAATAACGAGATGGATGAAGTGGGATAAGTTGTATTTAATTGCCCCTAGCGTAGATGATCAACGATGCTATGAAGTGTTAAAGGATTTTAACGAGAATGCATCAGAAATTAAGGGTGAGAACGCCATTGATTTTATAACCGATATCGATGAAGCACCGAGTATTGATGATATTGATGGAGATATCAACAATTTAGTCGTATACGACGATATAATGTTGGATAAACAAAAGAATCCTGCTAGAATATTTTCCCGTGGGCGTCACAAAAACACTGACGTGATATATGTCACTCAACGCTACACTCAGGTTCCAAAAGTCATCAGAGATAACTGCAATTTATTGTCTGTATTCAACGGAGTTGATACTCATACTCTTAGAAATATATGGCAGACATGGTGTTCTGATATGGACTTCAATCAATTTCGAGATTTCTTTAGTCATGCTCAGTCGACTCCGCACGGATTCGCAACAATAAATTTGCATGATCCTCGGACACGATATCGTATCGGACTTGATCAAATATTTGGTTAAAATCATTTATTATTTTTTGTTAACCCAGTGATGAAATCACTAAGCAGCAGAGAGGGTGGATGACAACAAGTTGCGACCAAAATTGATTAAAAAATTGTAAAAGTCTCCGTTTTCATTTTTTTAGTTAAAATGAGATTTCGTAGGGAAAGCTCATTAAGATTTCAATAAATTTTTTGTCTAAAAACGTTGTAGGGTTTGCCCCTGAGACATTTTTTTTGGTTAAAATGAGATCGTAGGAAGGCTCGTTTTAAGGATTCAATCAAAATTTTGTCTGAAAACGTTGTAGGGTTCACCCTCTCTGCTGCTGAAATTGACAGATGCGCTTGATATAGATAGCATTCTCTGATACACGGTGACATTAGCAATACTGAAGGATGCTACACGTGGAAGAACCCCACACATTACTCCCAAATAGATGCAATTTGGAACAATCTAGGCTATATATGCGAGACTTAATACGCCTAAGACGTATGTCGGAGCAATAATTTTCAGAAACAAAATCCATTTTATTCACTGGAGACACCTCCACAAGAAACTGAATATATTTAGATTACTTTGTTTTTAAATACGATATGATTAACTTTAGGATTGACCGAAATGGTACGAATGGAGAAAAAAAAAATAGATTGAACGTTCGTAACTTCTCAGTCGATCTTTTTTGTAAATATCCAGATTTGTCTGAAAATTCCCATCGGCATATATTCGATGTATGACCCATATGTTTGACCCCTGATTTTGTGTGTGTGTGTGTGTGTGTGTGTGTGTGTGTGTCAGAGAGAGAGAGAGAGAGAGAGAGAGAGAGAAAGAGAGAAAGAGGTTACTACAAATTAAGGAAATAGCGAATTACAATATTAATTCTTTACATTACTCATATCTCAAAATATGCATGTATATCAAACACTACGAATGAATCACTCTACAGATGGTAATTCTAATTCTACGTACTAAAGTAGACATACTGCAATAATTAAAGTACGCTTGCTTTGCAGTAATATATAAGAACAATCGAGCAAATAGTCACTGACCTGTACTAAAGCTCTTTCTTTTTCCCGGAATATACGTTTCCCGCCAATATCAAATGCCGTCTGAGTACCTTATCTTTTGTTTTACTTTCCGCAAGATGGTTTAAGCAACTAGTGATGTTTAGTTCTCAATATAAAAGATTTAATATTTTGATTCTAATGTTAGCCACGTCCTGCTCGATTCCGAGTGGATGTTGATTCAAATAATTACCAGACACTTCCCCCTCCAAACAGTTTGTCAAAGATGGCTTTACGACCCCACTTTGTTCCGAAAATAGAATTCTCGTTTACCTGTGAAACCTGTGATCGCAATTGTTATGTAACTGGTTTTACACCTTTGTTCGCCGAATTGACCTCCACGCATATTGAAGGCGATAAATTATAGGTTCATGGTCTAACAGATACATGTTGAAATCTGTTTATTTCTTACAACGTGACAGACTCGGCTGGGGTTCGAACCGAAGACCACTCGCATCAGATTCGGATGCTCTAACCATTAGACCACCGAATCGACATCGAAGCTGCAAATGAGACGATGTGTATGCTATCGAAATTCGTTGTTTTTGCTTCAAGTTTTGCTGATTCAAAGTAATGACTTTTGAAATCAAGAACCAGACTAGAAATTCTGTAATACATTCATGTCATCCAAACGTCACAAGTTCCTGTGTGACTTTTTTTTTTATTTTTGCGAAACGAATCACTTTCATGTATGAGGCGGTCTGCATATATAACCCAATTCTAACAGAGTTACGAGTGTAAGGTGAAGTTATTTGCATTTGCAACTTGCACAGTGAAGGAATGTTGGCATACCTCAATTCTTATTTCACGTACTCTGGCTAAAATAGCTTTTGATACTGTACTTATGAAAATTGTACCGGCTGCTTTCGTGTGTTGAAAAAAACACAACTGAATTTAGCTTTTGTATTTTGCCAGTATATATATATATATGGTGTAACGTCGCCAAACGAATATAAATAAACCACAAGACTAAGTATTATGACGTAAAACAAATTGGTTTCCACCTCTTGGAACCGGTTCTTGCTTGGGGGAGAGTCAGCATTTTTCTGACTGGTACATGGAGGGTATGACCTTGTCTAACTCTGAATCTGGCCGAATGTGTATAAATACAGATGCGCAATCGGGTCAGATTAGTTCTCCGTATCAGCAGAAAATAGATGTTTGACTCTTCATTCCAGATGTAGCTGTGACTTATCATCGTGGCGACACTCTTTTAAGAGAACCTTCTCTCTTTCTCTCTCTCTCTCTCTCTCTCTCTCTCTCTCTCTCTCTCTCTCTCTCTCTCTCTCTCTCTCTCTCTCTCTCTCTCTCAAAGATGTAGCCGTATCTACACCGTTATGAGTGACTCTTTCTTTTGAGAGAGATATTTCATAAAAGTTATGGAGAAGATTCTTTGAAAAAAAAAACGACATTAGTGGACTAACATCATAAATAAAGTTTTCCGTTCATGCAAGAAAATAGATGTCTGTCTTCTTCTTCCAGCTTCGATTCCGTACCTTTCTCCAAGACATTTCCATAATCATGTGACATCCTTTATCTAGGAACTCATTCTTCTCTTCTTTCTATCGTCCTGAGTTCCTAGCATGTGTTTATGAGATTGAACTATAAATCTTCCCAGCAAAACATTTCATAAAAAATCAATTAACATATATAAAAGTTACAACACGTTATAAGCTCGTTTGTCAGCAATTTACATTTGAGGTAAGGTAAGAGTGTATACTCTATAACCCAAATTACGTCCATCAGTTATACACCAAACAAAAGGGATCTAAAATTCTTTGTAAGAATGTAAGATATATAAACTCTTTTCTACACAGCCAGAAAAACCAGTGGGGAAATACCGGGATTTTTTCCCTTTAAACTCCTAACCCTCCATATGCAAAATACGAAACTGCAGAGTGTCACTTTAGGCTTTAAAGGATTGCAGCCTACGTGCAATAGTTGCTTCCTTCAAAATTGAAAACTTATACAACGCGTAGAAACAGCACACCTACGAATGTGGGACAAAATGGGACAGAACAAAAGGTAACATATATAAATTCAGTATAAAAGTTACATTTTAAATTTTCAATGGTATAAAAGTTATGTTAGACAAGCTATCAGCCATATCATTTTTAATATTCATTCATTGGTCTGTAAATTGAATATTCTGTAAGCTACGGCATTTGGCTTGTGTCAGATGGTAGAAACAGTAGTGGTGTCCAAATACGACTTATACTGTCCTCAGCGCACTGCCCTAAAAACCAATGATGACTTAAGTACCATTAAGGTCTGTTTCTAAACCTGTCACTCAATCCCTGCAAAAGCTCTTCACATGGTGTGCTAACTTTGGACTAAACTGTGGGCATCAGTAATATAGCCATTTAAAAAACTTTCGAACGGTACTCCCATTGTCTCCATTTGTTTTAAATGGCAAAGGTGTATTCAATGTACAGTATATGAAATGGTTTTAGCTGCAGCTAAAAGTCTAAGGCAGTTTTCTGTAACAATGACAATAACTTGAGCTAAAGTTGAAAATCAAAAATTCCAAGTGTCACTTCATGACTTGCTACTTTTTTTTTTAACATGTCCACCATTACTAGGATAATTGAGATGGTCACTTTTTGTCATATTCTGAAATTTTGTCCGTGATTTTTTTTATATGACTTACTGTTCGTTTACCATGTAGTACAATCCCATACAATTTAAAACAGACGAAATGTACATGACATATAAATTTTTTAATCTTGCTTGATTTAAAACATAAATATGCGAACTCAATCATGTGAATTTTTTAATGTTTAAACTTATAATATAAAAATTTGTTCTTCGTTATCATCTTTTTTTTATTTATCAAGTAAAAGTAGTTTTCCATGCCGAAAGGATAACCAATATCAGGGATTCCCAAGTGTAATTTTTTCAATGTTATTGTGAACATTTGGAGTAGATAGCACAATTTTGATAACACCTAAGAGAATTTCTGAAGAATCTGAAGAATTCATGTGGTAGTTCTCCAAGATTGATTTAAAAACGATTCGGAAGTGAAAACGGCGTAGTTGGAGGCATTTTCTTTTTGTACATGATATAAAGCTATATGGCTGGGTCCATTAAAATAAGGATGGTTGAGTTTTCATAACAAGAGATTAATTAATTTATTTATTTTGCTTTTTCTGAAAATATTGTTCACGAAAAACACATCGTGATTATAAACTAGTGCATGTGTTAACAAAAGAAGCTTTATTTCACTTTCACAGAGAAACAAATAGAAGAAAATACCAGAACTTGTAAACCGCGTGTGCTAAATTGTTGAGATAAACTATATTGCAGCTAAGAACCCAAATGTACAACGATTTGAAATAGTTTGCTCCACTAAATGAGCTGTCACGTTTTAAAGAAATTATCAACTATCATTTTCTACCTTCATCAGTACGTGAATATGAAACGAATTAAAGGTTGTCACCATTGAATTGTCACGCTTCGTACACGAGTAACATGTTTCTATCAACACCCGGTACCCGCTAAACTGTTTTTCAACACACCTTTAGCAATTCAAATATTACTTAGGAATTTTTTTTTTTCGCAAACCTGTAGAAAAAACCCCAATAAGAATACAGTTGTCGTTACTCTAGGTGTTCCATGGTGCTATGAAACCAGCGATGTTATTGGCTACGTTCTATCTAACGTTGTTTCTACGGCAACCGGTAAAACTGGAAACCTTCACCGGGATCGACCCTCACGCTGGCCGGCAGATGTGGCCGATCTAAAACTTGATGTCAGGTTTGAAACAAACGACCGTCTGCACTTTAAGGTTCATTTCTGTCTTTTTATTCTACATTTATTTTTACGAATAATTTGCATTGTTTTATGTTGACCATACTGCAGGTACCGTTGATAAACTTTTGACTACTGAGTGTAAACGATGTATGACAGTTTAATTCCAATCAATAGAAATGTCATAAACCAAAAGAACGTTAAGGACAACAAAAACCAGAAAGCATGTATCATTTTTAGTCTTCATATAAACCATGTATGTTTGGACTTTTATCTCGGTATAACCTGGTTGTAACATACACAGGAATAGTAAACTCGTATCTATACCAATCCAAGCATATTCACTTCCTTTTGATTATGCCGATTAATAAGCCCTTCACCCGTAGTGATATTGATTTTCAGGTTAGCTGCTGATATCACCTATTCATTAACAGCTGCAATTATTTGCTGCCAGCTTTGTCTGCACATTTCGTTGTGTATTTTATACACTTACCGGTATTTCTCGTGGCTGTGGAGAAATTATAGACACATGTCATAGTAATTGAAAGTCCTGAATAAATTTCAGTTAAAGACTAAAAATATCCCGAAACTGCATATATGTCACATGGTGATTATTTTTTAAATGGAAATGCCACATGCCACGTATAGCAAAAGGATTATAATTATTCAAATCCTGATAGCTTCGTTATCATAATCTCACAAATAGCAAAGTTGTTGGACTATGGGACTAGGCCAGAACCATTCTTTATTGCTGTACAAAACATACATGCTACCTTTCTAATCTCAGATATACGATCCAAACGCGAGGAGATATGAGGTTCCACTTCAGACACCAGACGTTGGCGATCAGGCACCCCACCCAGTGTATGATGTCGCCTTCAAGAACTCGCCATTTGGGATTCTGGTCATCAGAAAGTCTACAGGAACTATTTTGTAAGGCCTGGTACATACTTTGTGAAGGAAACGGGGCAAATACCAACAAAACATTGCAGCATTATAACAATGAGTTGGTTAATAGTATCGTAAACGTATCACACTAGTTGGTATTATCATTACAGTATATCATCGCATATAAAACGAGACAAATGATTTAACCCCGACCATTCGCCAAATAATACTCCATTGGATCAGGGTCTATTAGGTTTGTGCTACGTTTAAAGTTAATAACATAGACCCTGATGTACTAGCAATGACTGATCTGGAACCACGGTATTCTTAGTTTAATGCGCGATATATTCGGGCAATGGTGGTACGCAAAGATATAATATTTGTCGCGCACTGTTTATGCTTGGTCGTATACTTTACTTCCCCATCGATCAAATTGTAATTTTTAAAATAGACAGTTATCAATTACGTATCCCACTGTAAGTCAACTATGGCTTCAGAAGGTGTGCGGCATTAAGCAATTTGTTTTGGAAGCTTGTTCAGGTCAAATGACCTTGATCTAACCAACTGCTACTTCAAATTGTCATAGCTACAACATTCTGAAATATTTTTCACGAACTCGTCCGCAATCACTAACTTATTAATACTTAAGCACACTGGGTAAGTTTCAAATTAAAAATGGTGATTTATGAGTTAGCTTCCTTAATAATGAGTAGTGGCGGCTAACTCTGCTCGGCTTATTGGTCAATCGAATATATTGGTCAGTTTGATGGTCAACCGAATATATTGGTCAGTTTGTTGTAACGGTCCATGTATTGCATAAAGTTAAAAGAAATTTATTGAGCACATGTGTCTGTGGGTTTGATGGGGGCACTAAAACGGGGCACAAACTAATAGCAATTGTCATCAATGTGATTTATTCAAAGAATAGCCAACATGTTTTCATTGGAAGATTGGCACATCAAACAACTTCACTGTGTCATTTGATAGCAAAATTGTCAATACTATACAATTATTGCCCTTGTTTTGAATTCATATGACGATTCCCACCCGAGATATCTGTCATGTCAACCAATACATACGATGACACATGCCTTGAGTTAGATGATTGGCCATTTAAAGACATTAATAATTATATTTTACTGACGAAAATGTGAAATTGCTTGTTTAAACATGAAGTGTCAAAACACCTTTTCGAAAGGTTTTATGTACAGTTGGTCGTAAATAAGGAAAGAAAGGAGTAATAACAATCCTAACACACAAGGAAATACAGGGTAATATGACTGTCATATACGTATAAAACGACAGTCATGTCGGGTAATATGATAGTCATGTCTGGGTAATATGAGTCATGTCTGGGTAATATAATAACGCGGATTTTGTAAAGAGCCTAATCTTTAGAATCTCAAAGCGCTTTTAAAAAATCTATAATGATATGACTACAAAAACAAATATCAAAACACCAAGAAATTAGAATATGACTCAAGGTAATATGAGAATAACTTCAGGATAAAACAACAGTCACGTCAGGGGTAATATCTACTTCATAAACTTCAAAAAGTTAAAAACAATGCTGCTCGGATCATCTTTAGAGTACCACAATTAGAGTACAACTCGCCGCTGCTCTTTATCCTACACTGGATATCCATTCGATCCAGAATCAAACACAAAATGTGTTATCTGTGCTACGTTTCACTGACGGACTCCAGTCAAACATACCTATCTGGCCTCGTCCATGTGTACACACCTGCAAGATACTTAACGCTCCTCTTCTTACAATCGTATGTATACTCATTAGTCCCAATATGAAAACGAAGTCTTTTGAAAAACGTTCTATTGCATACCAGGGCCCAGCAACGTGTAACGAATTGCCCATTGATATTAGAAACAAAGACAGTGACCACTTGCAAGAGTGCTCTTAAAACTCACCTTTGTCGACTGCAAGAACAAACTTGAAGACCTAATAATGTTTCCTACCTTCAGCATTTTTTGTTTTCTAATTTCATGGTGTTTGTTTTGTTTTTTGTTTATTGTATTTATATCATTATCTATGTTGTAAAGCGCTTAGAGTTTCTAACGATTAGGCGCTATACAATATCCTTATTATTATTATTATTATTATTATTATTATTATTATTATTATTATTATGCAGCATTGATACAAGCACTAAATATATGAGATGACATTGACGATACTTTCAGTTGGATCATATCGATCTTTTCCCTTAAATGCTAGAAAGCAAAATTCGAATGTAAATATTGATAATCTGAATTGCCCGTGGTTGATCTTACACGATACTAAAATTTTTACTAACATCAGAACAACACAATGTACGCATTAGTTTAAGGTTATTAAAACTGAACGAATCATTGATATCTTCTTTTTTCTTTATTCATACAGTTGTAAGAATATCTTTAAATATGTAAAGAACGGATATTGTGTTATATTGACGGTGGAAACATCGTCTTTTATCCTATCATTAGAAAAAGGATATATTCTTCACTTATCGTACCAGATATTTATCAGCCAAAACATCCTTTTTGGATACATGTTGCTACGACCGAATACTTCTCTCTCTCTCTCTCTCTCTCTCTCTCTCTCTCTCTCTCTCTCTCTCTCTCTCTCTCTCTCTCTCTCTCTCTCTCTCTCTCTCTCTCGGTCAAATTTATTCGATCTAGCTTTGAAACGAAACGAGGGTATTTCTACTGTAATAATATAAGGACATCAAAGGGAAGGACATTATCTCCCTGTTATATGACTATGTTAACTGTCACAGTTTTTAATTTTAACCAGTGACTAATGGGTTTATAAAACTAAGGCATCATGCCAATGTATATCTTTGCTCATTAAAATGTCATCTACATCAGTAAATGCATATCTGAGTTTAAGGTCATTTCATTTCCTGACCGTGCTAAAATATGTTGTTTTCTTTTGATAGAAAAATTACTTTACGATTATAAAAAAATACAGTTTTAGTAATGACAGTTATTTTAAATCGCCACAGCCTTTTCCTAAACATCATGTGAATACTACATCACCAATTTAATGACAAGACCACGAATGGATTTATTTAGTTTGATTACTTTTGTGAACTAATTATAAATGAAGACATATTTTATCAACATATCCTTTATGTACAGGTTTGACAGTAGCTATGTGCCGCTCACCTTTGCTGACCAGTACATTGAAATAACAACATCTCTGCCGACCAAATACATCTACGGTATAGGTGAAAGACGGCATCAATTTTGGCTCAATCCCGAGAACTCAGCACGATTTCCGCTCTGGACACGTGACCAAGGACTTCCAGTTAGTAATTGTTCAAATTGAATCTATTTATAATGAAGCTCTATGTGACTAAGTGAATGAACTGAACTATACATTTCGCGACTTCCACCAATTCTACATATAATAAAGTTTTTATTTTTTCCAGAACATTATTTACTGATAGAAAATTAACTGAGATGTCTTTAAGATAATAGTTATTTTGACCATTAATTAACCGCTCCGGTGGCCTAGTGGTTAGAGCGTCCGCCCCGGAAGCGGGAGGTCGTCGGTTCGATCCCCGGCTGAGTCATACCAAAGACTTACAAAAATGGTACTAACAGCTGCCTCGCTTGACGCTCAGCATTAAGAGGTTAGTGTTAGGACTGGTCGGCCTGGTGTCAGGATAATGTGACTGGGTGAGACATCATGCTACATGTCTGTGGAATGATGTCTCAGTGCTAGACATCACTATAAACTGCCTCACTGCAGACATCGTAGCGATATGACTGAAAATTTGTTAAAGCTACGTTAAAAATCCTAATCAAACAAACAATTGACCATTAATGTTATTTTGACCATTAATTAAAGTAATATGGAGCTTAGCCTGGGATAAATTTATACTGTAGTGTACCACAAAGGCGAGTTCATCGTCGCCTTTGTTTATCGCGGAGGTCGGCGGTACAATTAGTCTAGATTTTCCTTTCCGCGTGATTCCATTCCAGCGGTAACGCACAATGAATCAGTATATTGTACGAGTTATTCTGTACATGATGGAAAAAGAAGTTATGGCGGCACAAGGGAATATTTGTCGATTCAGATTTGGGACTGTTGACATTCAAACTGATTTCTTATATGTGGAAATATTTATTACTCTAGCATTTGTATAACTATATAAAAAGAGTAATATGATACGGATAAATGGGTTTAATATTATTGTACTATTTTTTAAATGTTAAAATTTTTCAGACAGATACAAACCTCTACGGTGTTCACCCGTTCTACTTAGGCATGGAAGAAGACGGAAATGCATTCGGAGTGTTTCTGTTGAATAGCAATGCAATGGGTAGGACCTGAATTTTAGTTGTCATATTTAGAAACAATTATTCAAGTAGTGCTACAGTGCTTGATAGCAATGAACGGTTTAAGCGAAGTATGATTCGGATCTAATCATTGACGTCTTTTATATGCATGAAAATCTCTCTCTCTCTCTCTCTCTCTCTCTCTCTCTCTCTCTCTCTCTCTCTCTCTCTCTCTCTCTCACTGTCTCTCTCTCTTGATTGATTGATTGATTGATTGATTGATTGATTGATCGACCATCGTAGCGGACCATCGTAGCCAAATACTGACAAACATACATGAAAAGATGAGCGTAGAGGATTGTCGCTTGTGTCATAAAACATTGTATACATATGTATATATCTCGTGGTTTCTTGATAGAGCGTACATCTATCTTATATATCTTTTTCTCCCTCAGAAGTGGAACTTTTGCCGACAACCCCAATGACTTTGCAATACCGAACCATCGGCGGTATTCTTGACTTTTACGTGTATACAGGGCCATCACCCGATGACGTCATTCGCCAACATTCAGAAGTGATTGGGAAAACTTTCATGCCACCGTATTGGGCTTTGGGATATAATCTGTGCCGTTGGGGATACAACACCGACCGGAATATGAAGGCGGTCATCAATCGAATGCGACAACTACAGATTCCTTATGTGCGATACATTTTTTTTTTATTTTTCCACTCACCGACTATAATAAATATATTCTTCTAAATTGAAAGGAAATTTGTAGGCAAGCCGCATGCACTAAAGTAAACGTTTTATCAGATTTACGATTTTCGTCACGAGAAATAATCGAGTCAATACATATTTTTCTTGAACCGAAAGTTGATATTTTACAATGTTTTTTGGGGGGCTATTTTTGGTTTATTCAGTACCAGTTAAAACCCTGTGGAGGTACTAAACAGTCGAAATCTTGTCCCCCGCCCCCGCCATCGCACCCTTGCAAATTATCTCCTATCAGTATTATTTTGATCCGTTGTCGCGGGACCCCTAATAGGCGTGGGGCTCATAGGCCGGTGCCTACTCTGCCTATCTGGTAATCCGGCACTAGGGTTAATTGTACGATTATATCGCGTACAGGTCTGTTGTATGGGCTAGTCGTCTTCGACATTTTGTTCTTTGCTTTGCACGGTACAATCAAACGAAAACATGCACTTAAGTCGCGATACAACTAGCAAAATTGTTTTGTGGAATAGATGATAATGTCGGTGTAAAGAACATGCATTCAGCTCAGATGAGTTTACGACCGTATCTTGTAACTGCTCGACCAGTATGTGGGCATGATACGAATGAGTCAAATTAATGAATCCATAGCTGATATATAGTATTATCGTAATTATTTTATTCTAAATATAATATCTATTCTCCTACATTTAAAACAACTTTTTCCAGTAATTAAACGTGTATATATTATACTCTGACACATTCCCTGCAAACATGAAATTTAAAGTAATGACACAGTGAAGAACAACATATCAAGGAAATTTGCAAATTTGTTAGAGGGATGCTGCCTGTGGATTCCTAGGATGAATATTCGGTTATAAAAATTACATTTATCGTTTATCACGGTTTTCTACATTCTGTTTTCTGTATAAAACGATATATTCTGTTGTAATGATTTCCGTTTTAACGAGATGTGACTACAGCAAAATTCTAGTATTTTTCCGTCCTTCCATTCAACTTAAACTCAGCGATTATTATTGATGAATCATTATACTTCTACTACTACTACTACTACTACTACTACTACTACTAATAATAATAATAATAATAATAATAATAATAATAATAATAATTATTATTATTATTATTATTATTATTATTTATTATTATTATTATTATTATTATTATTATTATTATTATTATTATTATTATTATTTCATTATTCATCATTAATACAGGAGACACAATGGAACGATATTGACTATATGAAAGACAAGCTGGATTTCACCTATGACAAACAAAACTTTGCAGACCTACCAAATATTGTTGACGATCTGCATAGCCATGGTCAAAGATACGTTGTTATTCTTGTAAGTAAACACCTCCTAACACCAGAGAATATTATAGATATCATTGTAAGTAAACATATATTAACACCAGAGACAAGTACATACATCCTTGTAAGTAAACGCCTCCTAACACCAGAGACAAGTACCCAGAGACAACTATAGATATTATTTTAAGTAAACACCGCTCTATCATTAGAGGTAAGTATAGCTATTATTGTAAGTAAACACCGCTCTAACATTAGAGGTAAGTATATATATATATATATATATATATATATATATATATATATATATATATATATATATATATATATATATATATATATATATATATATAAATGGGAACTGCAATGGGTAGTCCTATGGCACCTTCTTATGCATCTTTATTTATGGGAAAATTGGAAAATGATTTTCTAAATAAATGTTTCTTAAAACCAGATGTTTGGTTAAGATTTTTAGACGATATCTTTATGATTTGGAGTTATCCATTAGAAGACCTTTATTATTTTATAGACAGTTTAAACAAATTACATCCAACAATAAAGTTTACATTCAATGTGTCTAAAACTAAAATATCATTTTTGGACGTAGACGTCATAAAAAATGAAAATAATGACATCACTACCATGGCTCATGTTAAAAACACAAATATTCATCAATATATTGAATATTCATCATGCCATCCTAAATCATGTAAAAGCGGGATACCATATGGTCAAGCTAAAAGATATAGAAGAGTTATTTCGGATGACACTGTTTTTAAATCATCTTTGATAGAGTTAGGTCAGCATTTTCTAAATAGAAATTACCCTATTGATGTCATTAATGCTGCTTTCCAGAAAGTATCTTCTCTTACACAACTTGAATCTTTACAATGTAAAATCAAAAATACAAATAAGGATATCATTCCCTTTATTATTGAATATAACCCAAGTTTGCCTAATATAGGTAAGATTATCAATAAATATTGGGATTTGTTAAAATTATTAGGTAAAGAAAAATGTTAAATTGCTACACGAAAGCAAGCCCATGCTTGCTTATAAAGGAACAAAAAATCTTAAAGATTACCTAATTAATTCTAAATTAGAAAAAACATCGTACAAAAAAGGATCAGCAACTAAATGTAATAGACCTAGATGTTCGCACTGTTCTCTTATTAATGAAAGTACTTCTTTCAGTAGTAGTAATACAAAAGAAACGTTTAATATGCATTGTGATACTAATTGTGCAACATCAAACTTTATTTATTTGATCACATGCAAAAAATGTGACGTCCAATATATTGGACAAACTAGTCAACAAATATCTAAACGTATGAACCAACATAGATCAGACATAAAAAATTATCTCGATAAATCTTTTTCACCTCATGTTGCCGTACACTTTAACAATAGTTCTCATACTTTGCAAGATTTTTCCTTTCAACCTATTGTTATAGCTGAATCTGAAATGGAACGTTTGCTAAAAGAAACCTACTGGATTCACCATCTTAATACAGTGTATCTAAAAGGTCTAAATTCCAAAGCACTTTACGACCTTCATTAATGTAATATAGATATATATATATATATATAAATATATATGTATATACATTAATTAATTTTCATCATACATATTAAAAGTAAAAATAAAACTGTTTATCTCTATTTATTCATAAATTTTACACATATTTACCAATAGAGATACAAGTATCTTGAGGATCCAGTTTTATATCTTTCTATGTATTAAATATTAGCAATATGTGATATATATATATATATATATATATATATATATATATATATATATATATATATATATATATATATATATATATATATATATATATTGGACAAACTAGTCAACAAATATCTAAACGTATGAACCAACATAGATCAGACATAAAAAATTATATCGATAAATCTTTTTCATCTCATGTTGCCGTACACTTTAACAATAGTTCTCATACTTTGCAAGATTTTTCCTTTCAACCTATTGTTATAGCTGAATCTGAAATGGAACGTTTGATAAAAGAAACCTACTGGATTCACCGTCTTAATACAGTATATCCAAAAGGTCTAAATTCCAAAGCACTTTACGACCTTCATTAATGTAATATATATATATATATTTTTATATATATATATATATATATATATATATATATATATATATATATATATATATATATATATATATATATATATATATATATATTTAAATATATATGTATATACATTAATTAATTTGCATCATACATATTAAAAGTAAAAATAAAACTGTTTATCTCTATTTATTCATAAATTTTACACATATTTACCAATAGAGATACAAGAATCTTGAAGATCCAGTTTTATATCTTTCTATGTATTAAATATTAGCAATATGTGAAATATATACATATATATATATATATATATATATATATATATATATATATATATATATATATATATATATATTTCCATGTCGATGTTATTTATTAAAGAATAAGAAAAGTAGGTTACAAATATACAAACGTAAGCTATGACGTCATATTGTTTATGTCATATTGTTTACTCAGAAACATGATATTTTTAATGACGTAAGCAATCATAACAAATTCAGTTTGAAGTCAGTTTGATAAAGCATTAAAGCGAAACCGGTCACAACATTAATACGTGTTGGTGTTGTTTACTTTATATATATATATATATATATATATATATATATATATATATATATATATATATATATATATATATTATTGTAAGCAAACACCGCTCTAACATCATAGATAAGTATAGATATTATTGTAAGTAAACACCGCTCTAACATTATAGATAAGTATAGCTCTAACATTAGAGATGATTACGGCTATTTGTTGTAAGTATATATATATATATATATATATATATATATATATATATATATATATATATATATATATATATATATATATATATATATATATATATATATATTTATATATATATATATATATATATATATATATGCTGGTGTGCCACAATGATCTGTACTTAGGCCTGTCATAATTCTTATTTACGTAAACGATATCGTATGAACTCTCTTGCCTGTCTAATTGCTGTTGACTGATTGTTGCATCGTTAATCCTCTTATTGTGCTGAGACAGAGCTTGTCACGAATCACGATCTAATAATAATGCATAAATGGTCCAAGCAATCGTTCTTAAAGCAATCGTCCACGTATCATTGACAATTACCTTAATCTTGGAAATAAACACCCCTTAACATCAGAGAAAATTGCTTTTTTCTTGTAAGTAGACACCTCTCTTACACCAGAGACAAGTGCTGCTATTTTCATAAGTAAACACCTCCCTCACGTCAGAGATAATTACTTTTAATATTATAAGCAATGCGCTTCCACAAAATCAGCAACGATTATCATTATGAGAGTGGAATGGAATTTTCATAGAATTATCAATAATCCAACAAATATTTAATAGGAATATACAGACACCATATTCACTAATGACAAAACTCCACCACATACCACTACTTTTTTCAATACAAGCCTGGTCTTGGATTCTGTTTAATTGCCTTAACTTAGATAGCCATCTGAAATATTTCACTTAAGCTTTTAGCTTATAAGAAACCGATGACCAATTAAAGTATGATTTGTTTTTCATTACATACATTTTTTTGTAACAGTCTTGTTGTAATATCAAAACGTCATAGACTCCTCCATAATAGTGTGGGTCTTTTCAAGAATGCTGTGTAACAAAACTGAGCAGTGTTTAAAACGCATATCCGGTGGAGCACATGCCGTCATAATACAAGTACAGAATATTTATTTTATGCTCAGCAGTGAATTACTTGATTTTCTAGTTAAAATAATATTGATATTTCACTGCAGTGAAAAAATAACAGTAAAAAAATAACAGTGAAAAAATAATATTTTTTCACTACAGGAACTACATTTTTGGGTCACAATATTTGCTTGAAACGAGTGAATAAACGAGTGAAAGAGCAGATTTGAGATAGCCAACGTATGTGAGCATAAAATAAAAAGAATATTTGCTTGAAACGAGTGAATAACGGATACATTTCATCTCTTGGATAAAAAACTCTAGTATTTTCACTCGTGGCTTCGCCACTCGTGAAAATACCGAGTTTTTCATCCACTCGATGAAATATATCCGTTATTCACTCGTTTCAAGCAAATATCCTCTCTCTCTCTCTCTCTCTCTCTCTCTCTCTCTCTCTCTCTCTCTCTATATATATATATATATATATATATATATATATATATATATATATATATATATCTGTTACGTAATGGGTGTCGGTCTAAAAGATATAGTTGTGAATATTCCATTTGTGGTTTCAAACCAAAACAGAACTGACAAAGAACTTTCTTGAGAGTCTTGATAACAAAACAGTTTAAACACGTAGTGCTGCCAACAACATGAAGAAGCAAACCCCTCGATTTTCACAGACTTTTGTGTTTGCAGCTAATAAGTGACAGTTATTTGCCAGAAGAAAATATTTGCTATTTTGTTATTAACATGGTTATAAGAAACGTTTGTAAATTTACGTCGATTGTACAGTCTAACATTTTCATTGAACTTTTGTCATATGCTCTGGCGCTTACGTATGATTATTTTCGAGATAGGGAAAACCAATATCTAGTTTCACAGACACGTCATAAAGTTACGTCCAGACGTAGAACAAATGCTTAATTTTAAGTCCGGTTTAAATTTCCGAAAATAAAAAATCAGCATTGCAGATTTAGTACAAGTCCAAGCTTGACTTTTCATGATGAAATTGAAAACTGGTTTAACATGTCAATTGTGTTTTTTTGGTGTTTTTTTTTTTTTTTTGGGGGGGGGGGGGCATTAAATAATCGTCCATGTATGGCGTTGTGCTTTAGTATCATGTAGTATGTAAGGTTAAAATTTAAACATAAATTCGATTGTATGCTCCTCTTGAAATTTAAACAGGATCCTGGCATAAGCAGCGAACAACCGGCCGGGACGTACCCACCTTACGACGAAGGAGTACGGGATGACATATTTATCAAAACCCATGACGGCTCTCAGATACTTATTGGAAAGGTGGGTCATTCAGGAGAAGCATGTATATTATAATAATAACAACTGTACGATGAGTGTTTCTTTCTGTCTTCTATAGCAAAACTGTCTTTCCCTTCAGCACGTATTTGATTGGTTGAGAAAACTAAACACATGTAAACAATTCTTTCAAGGCGTTGTCTCCAGTTTAATATAAGTTGCATAGCCAAAATTAAATCAATTTTTACAAATATATTTTTGTACGTGTTTTATTTCTGCTGATTATAGTATACATACATACATACACACACACACACACACACATACACACACACACACATACACACACACACACCCATCCATCCATCCATCCATCCATCCATCCATCCATACATACATACATACATACATACATACATACATACATACATACATACATACATACATACATACATACATACATGTGTGTTGTGCCAAATATAAAATGCCGATTTGTACATAGAATATATTTTTACACCCGATAATTATGACAGGAATTTAATGCAATCATGTTAATCTTTATTTTGGTTAACAGCCTCGAATTTATGAAAATGCATTGATGTTAGTGATTTTCAGTTACTCCTGGTTAATGCCATGTGTCGGTACTAAGTGTTGTTACCACGGTGCATGTAACAACTGTAATACTATAAGAAATGACGCTAGCACGGGTTATTATTTTGCCTTCAATGTAGTTGTATGTTTTATATTAAAAAAACGAATGAGTCCTTACTTCACGAAACTGTTTTTATTGAAAATCTGGAAATCTTACTTGCGAATTCATTTCTATCAGAGCAAAATAACTTTTGATTTCTTACATTATTTAAAGGTTTGGCCCGGACTTACAGCGTTTCCTGATTTTACACATCCGAAGATTCAAGACTACTGGACACGTCAAGTGCGTTCCCTCTACAATCAGCTACCATTTGACGGACTCTGGATTGTAAGAAGCTAATTGATCTTTTAACATTATTTTCTAAAATCAGTCTCATTTTGAGTTTCAGATAGTAACATACAGTATCAGAAATGCTACTCAAAACAGGATTTCAACATTATCTTTTGTATTATATGCATTGTACAGGATTTATCATCATAACGTTTTATTTTGTATCTTATAGTTCTTTATGTCTATCTCTATTTGGAATGCTTCATCTCCTTTAAGAACTTCAACTTGTAAGTTTCCGCATACAGGCAGTATTGTTCTGACGTGCCTCGAAACACACATAATAATAACATATGTACATGCATGCACACATACATGTCTAATCATGACATGGTTGCGGTCTTTTATTAACTGAAAAGACTAAGACGGCAAACCCTGAATTTAGATGGCATCGATGAAATTTGCTTTGTGTTTGATTGACTCGATGGCCTAGGTTGTTGCATGAGATGAAAATGATAGGTGAAGGTTGACGCCCAATTGATCAGCTAATGTTTTCTGCAAAATGCTTAATACTGTTAGATAACAAAACTCTACTAGACTGACAAATCAATGCACATGTTTAACGTATTGTACTTATATAACGGTCAGTTTCAAAGGTGGACCTTTATGCATTTCTTTCTTTCTCTGTTCTTCTTTTTTCTTTGGATGAAGTGGAAAAAATGGATTTCTTTTGTGCAGATTCTTACAATATCATAGGGGAATCTTTCTCCATAATGATTCGGATTTTATAGTCAACGATAAATCAAACCTTAGCTCACAGATCTTCGAATATTTGAGTTAGATATATCGATTTTAAAGTACCCAACTAGAAGCGAGTTATGTTACAGTTTGTTGCACAATGTTATAATATCATATGTCGTCCTAAACGTTTATAAAGTAAAGCGATTTTATGGTCACATGATCTCCAGATCTGTTTGTTTGTCTTCCTAAAATATTCATGTACAGTGTACATTATATAAAGTGTGATATACAGAATTAAATTTGTAAACACAATTAATGGTAAAGTCACGTTTAGATTATTCTGTTCAAACCACATCGTATACTTTTATTGTCATTTATATTACATATATAATAAGTATTATTATCATTTTTTAGGATATGAATGAACCAGCAAATTTTGTTGAAGGGTCAAATACTGGTTGTACGGACAACAGTTTGGACAAACCGCCGTACACACCATGTAAGTTCAAATGAAAGACATTTATTAAATCTTTTTAACTCCTTCTTTGATATATTCACTATATTCCGGCTGGACCCATATCATATGTAGCTAGTCACAACAGTATATAACGCTCCGGTATCTGATTGGATGCAGCACCTGAAAGAAACTCATTCAATTTTCCTGGTTACTTTTACCTTAGACAATAAGCGAATATATTTGTGCGGCCACAACAGACATGTCATTTTTCTTGTGTTTCTTTGCTCGATTTCAATCATTCATTATGTAAGCTTTTACTTTCTAGTGAAGTCAAATGAACAACACGGAAGACACCATTTTCAAATTACCTAACTTATGTAATGAGTTCTCTCATTGGTCGGTTGATTTGGCTTGCCATGGGCAGTAACTCTTTCATAAACAAAAGAGCACTTGTTCTAAACAAAATGTTTCGACTAGCAACATATTCCAGCGTGCCATGTGGAACGTTGTGAATCGATGACCCTTGTCTAGAGATTATGTTTATGTGTGTGTGAGTGTGATTTAGATTTTATACGAACTTTAACAATTGCTTGGAAATAGTGATACGATGTTTGCAGTGTGGTACTTTATTGTCATGTCTAGCACTGGGGCATCATGCCACATATTTAGCATCATGTCCCGCCCAGTCCTATTGTCCTGACACCGGGCTGAGACCATTGCAACACTAACATCATAATGCTGATCCCCTAGCGAGGCAGTTGTTAGTACTAGTTTTGAGCTTTTAGTAATATATATATATATATATATATATATATATATATATATATATATATATATATATATATATATATATATATATATATATATATATATATTGTGACACGAAAAAAAAAAGAGAAATACAACGATACATAAAAGCTGATTCTGATTCTGTATGTATTCTGCGATAGAAAACCCGATGCGACGGACCGAAGTAGTCTCCTGAGAATGAAAGACAAGACTGTTAATTAATTGTAGTATGCATTTCGTAACTACAGCCATCCAGATAATCACTATAACGGAGGTAACAGGCATATTACAGACTCCTCCGCAACCGTAAAATAGTTCATCAAATATGAGTTCAAGACAATTCAACAACAATCTCAAAACAAAAAAAAATATTACCTTGCAAGTGTCAGACTGAACAAATAATTATCGGTACGGAAACGGAAACAAAATATTTTAACTAAATGTCCGAATTTACTACTATGACGAGTTAATTAATAGGGTTACTATTAATACATATCAAAGTGTAGGGTGTGTCAGTTAGTATGGCAGTAACATCAATGACTTTAAGAAAAGAAAGAATAGTAGTAGTAGAGCTAAAGGACAATGATGGTTCCGAGACCCTATTTTTCTCCAAACAAAAACAAAGACGCATTTTTGAGGCCTCAGTAAACGCACTCTAAACACACACATCAGGTTGGGCAAACTTTTGTGCGAAGTGCTTTGCATTTTTGAGATTTCATTTCTAAAATGTAGACAAAATGTTACGAAACTTCATTACCTATTGTTAGCGTTTCAACTGTGAATATCATAAATATTTCATATCATCATAGTAAAGACGGAACTTTATTCTTTGCCCAACGACGACATTCAATTAGGCTTCATTTCTAGTTTATGAGGCGGATATGTTTGTCACTGGAAGATATGTTTGACCGATCAAGATCAGTGGTAAGTTTAGTATATTTTTGTGGACTGATTGGATTATGAAAGTTTTTTTAATTGAAATCCTGTTGACAATTCCTGGGTTAGGTTCTCAAGATAATTGAAATACTCGCTTTTCCACATCTGATAAAATAAAGGTTTAAGCTTATCACGCAAAACATATTCCTGAAGTTGCATTGTTAATTTCATCTTTCAACTGTTTTCCGTCGCTCATCAAATATTTAATCTTGCTAATGCTGCTATTTTTCACTGTCATGTTTTCAAACATTTTTTTAAAATACTTTACATAAATACTCTTGTCGGAGAAGATAGCAAATTTTGTAGTAAATTATGTTTCTCCGAGAATACTTACCCAATCACATTACTTTAGGGATATTAGCCTGCTACCTCGCGAATCCAGCCCTACCAAAAGACGAAAATTCGTCTTTCCTGTCTATGTCATATAGACAAAGGGCAATAACTCTTACCCATTACCTCCCCTTGCCGCCCGTTAGGTGTCGCTTCTTTAGTTTTTAAGCTGAGCGATATATAAAACACGAGGATGCTCGCATGGCGGGGTGGTTGGGAGGGTTTCTTAGTAATGTGATTGGGTAAGTATTCTCGGAGAAACATAATTTACTACAAAATTTGCTTTCTCCTTTGAATACGTTCCCCAATCACATTACTTTAGGAGAATAAGTAATAGGAGGAGGGAATGCGGAGCATCCGACCTCCACACGGGTATCCTCTAGGGAATGATGGTTGGATTCCCCATGTGAATGATAACCCGGTCTCCTAATTTTCAATCAGCAACACAGCCCAGGGTCACGTGATATGTGACCCTTTTATACGGTTAAGAAGATAGATATTGAAATCTTCTTACCTACGAAAATTTATCTGGCGAATCCAGCGAAGCTAATAGGCTGTGCTGATTGTTGTACATGAGTCTGGTGGGCGTCTGGGCTGCCCAACACCGGACCTACTAGAATCAATGTTTGCCTCTGCGAGTACAAACTTGAAGATAAAACTGTAGAAGGTTGACTCTGCATGTCAGCCAACAGCTTCTATAAGGTGACTGATTTGCGAATTCTCAGAGTACGCCGAGCGTATAACCCACTACAGCCATGAAGCAAGGGCTTGAATGGTGATGTCTCATATCCCAGCTATCACCAGAAAAAAGAGGTGCTTGTATGTGACCTGACTCACCTCTATGCATTGAAATGGTGCTAGAGTGCTCAAACAGGATCTTACATGGCTGTTGATCCTGACTTATCTATAAAGAAAGCGAGCTAATGACGACTCGTTGATCGCCAATGTATGGTAATCTATTTTGGACTACGAAGCCTGGCTGCGTCAAGAGGACCATCAAACCCTCTGATCGGAACGGAAGAGAGTTCGGGTCACTAGAAAGGACATGTAACTCGCTCACCCTGCATGCTGAAGCTAAGGCTATCAAGAAACCCAATTTGTATGATAGTAGCTTTAACTAATCGTGGGTTAAAGACTCAATACTGTCTGAATTGAGTCATGTTAAAACCCAGGACAGATTCCATTTGGAAACAGGGTGAGGGATATAAGTCGATTGAATTTTTTTTTTTTTTTTTTTTTTTAAATGTCTAAAAGATCTGACAAATCTTTGTCATGGCTGATAGCACATGTACCAGAATGGCGGAATGTGTCTGATATCATGGAGCGGTAACATTTGAGAATAACTGGAGCCAGATGTTTCTCCTTGAAAAGCCAGAGAAAAGTTGGCCAGTTGAGGGATTGTGACACTCAGAGGAACAATGTGAATGATATGGTACCAGTCTCTGAAAACATGCCACTTGCCCTCGTAAACCTTCAGAGTTGAGGGCCTTCTTGCTCTCGAGATTCTCTCCGCAATCAAAGATTTAAATTGTTTGTCTTGCAAGGCTGTCTGGACAAGAGCCAAGCTTGAACAAAAAGACGGTCCGGACAGGGGTGGAACACCCCTGGCCGCGGTTGCTTGTGAATACTTGTGCTGACTGTAATCTTCCTGGGTAGATCTATCGCCTAGATTGAGTAGATCGGAGACCCAGTAGTTGTTCCATCTGAGAAGGGTAATCAGAACCATCTGACAATTCTGACCCCTTAACTTCTGGATTAATTCCAGTACCAAGACCGTGGGAGGGTAGGAGAATGACCACAACCCTTCCCAGGTGATTGATCGAGCATCCACGACCCAAGCTTCTGGGTCTGGAACCTGTGAGATGAAAGGTGGAGAATTTGCTATTCCACCTTGTTGCAAAGATCAATCATCGGACGTCTCCAAAGTGTGTCGATTGGAAGAAAGTCCGATTGATGGAGTGACCATTCTGTGTGTCTGAATTGTACATTGAGGTGGAGATTGTCGAACCAATGTAGAAACTGCCAGTTCAGATTGCACAGGTCTGGTGATTGGTGTCCCCTTGTTTTGAGGCAAGGCACCACCACAATGTTGTCTGACATAATGAGGGCAGTTTGTAATAAGAGTTGATCCTGCCCGAAATGAAAGGCATTGATGACAGCCGTTATTTCTGAAAGGTTGATGTGGAAAGGGCTCGCCCCTGGCACCCACGTGCCGCTGACAGTATCTAAGTCCGGCAACAGGTGGGCACCCCAACCGTAGGTATTAGTGGCGGAACATACCGTTATCCCCTTGGGGTATCTCCAGAGTAATCCCTGTGGACAGCCTACAGGGGTTGTGCCATTGACTCAAGAATGATCGTATCTCTGGCGTGAGCATGACTGTTTTCTGGGATCGAAGGGACTTGAAAATGGCGCAATTACGCTAGCAAAGTCCTTTGTAAAGGGCGCCTAAAAGGACGGCTGAGAGGGATCAAGTCTGCTGCCGCATTGAATAATCCGAGGATCTGCAACTCTCTCGCTAAAATGCGCATCCTGCCGGAAACGGACTCTACGAGTGCAATTATCTGGATGATCGCAAACTCGAAGAAGCCTTACCAGATTCAGATCGGGAGAAACTCCACACCCAGATGGACCAAAATCCGGATTGGACAGATCAGACTTTATCCAGTTCACGAGAAAGCCTATATGACGTAAAGTGATATAAGATCGTTTCTGCCTTTGAGCAGAGTAGAACTTGACAGATGTTACTGGAGGATGTCGTCCAAATATACTGCCGACGCAATAGATGAAGTCGAGCGGAACAGGGTGACGACGTAATCCATAACCTTGGTACTAGCCCAACGGCTTAAATTTAGGCCAAAAGGTATGACATGGAACTGATAAGCCCAGTCCCGACAAGCACAACGGAGAATGTCCGCAACTCGTGGGATAGGGACGTGAAATGTGCGTCGGTCATATCTAGCCAGCATATGATGGGGTTTAAGCGACGTGCCCTTCAGACATGCGTCACGACGTATCAGGTCTAGGTTGGCAGAAGCAGTCAGCGTATTGGCCATGGAATGGTGAGCTGCCCTGTTAAGAACCCTAGCTAACCGGGCCGTCGAATCCCAAGCATGTTCATTGCCAGATTTATCAGCGATCCTGAAAATGGCTAGGGAGGCTAGATCTAACAGTGAAGACGTAGCGACTACATTTCGAACCAGCTTGGACTTGGCATTGAACACCGTTTAGTCCACTTTATAAGACAATGGAGCAGACATATGGACTGCTGCCATATTTTTATCCAGAGCCGGGACCTCAGTACTGAACGCACCGGAGTGAGTTTTGTACCATCGACCTGAAAACGACGCTGGTACTTGGCTTTCAGAAAAGAAAAACCTTAGCAATGCCTGGATCCCCTATGCGTGTCGACAGACGGTCATTAATTTCCTTAATTTTGTCGACTGGGGAAGGAGGCGGAAGGATAGAGTCTCTTTCCCCTCATCCAGATCGACCGACGCTCTAACCTTATAGTCGGTAATGGCAGCAGGAGGTGGAGGGCATTCTGAAGGGGCCAACACCTTATAAATTTCCTCCACTGCGGCTTTGAAGCTGAACTCAGTCCGTTCCATAGTTGGATCTGCATACCGCTGATTTGCCTGCGACTCATCGCACTCACTATGTACATAATCTTGCTCTGGTAAAGCATCCATATCGGGGTAATGCATACCAGGTGGCATAGATGACTCGATTCCATCATCTCTGATAAAGGCATTCACTCTCCCTTGTGGATGAGCTGTTAGCCTATGGACGGCCGGCAATGCCGAATGAATTGATTGGCATATGTTTGGCCTGAATGACTGCGACGGGCCGGCTATGACCAGCACCGACCGCTCGAATGGTCGGGTTGGATCGAGAGATTCCTCGCCAACTATCTGTGTCATGGTAGTGATATGTAACCGGTAGTACGGATTGACAGACGGAAACATCATTAGAATCTTCGTCAATCCGATTTGTGCGGATTGCGGTATGATAAAAGTCCCCGTGCTGGTACAGCGGTATAGTCGGATGGACTGGTATAAGACTAAAATCTCCATACGGTTGGACGACCGGTGCCTGTTGGGCTGGACGGCCGGAGCCGGATGAACGGTCAGTGCCGGCAAGTGTCGGCTGAAAGCTTGGCTGGACGACCGGTGCCATATGGGCTGAACGGTCATTGCCGGATCGCCCGGTGCCGGTTAGTGCCGGCGGGAAGGTCTGCTGGATGACCGGTGCCATATGGGCTGAACGGTCATTGCCGGATGGACGCCCGGTGCCGGATGTTGCCGACTGTAAGGTAATAACAATTACATAATGCTTATGTAGTGCGTCCAGCACTACGCGCCCATCTACCATTCGCTCAGAGGGAATGTTGGTTCTGGTACAGCTTGCATATCTGTACAGCATACAAGGTGACTTAGATGACGCAATTCTGTCATAATTGACACTTTCACTAAATCTCCCTTGTGGAGAAGCCGTGAACATATGGACGGCCGGCACTGCCGACTGATTGAACTGGCGAATGGTCGGCCTGAAAGACCTGTTCTGGTAAAAGCTGTCATATCTGGGTAGCACATACCAAGTGGCATAGATAACTCAATTCCGTCACCTCTGATAATATCACTAATTCTCCCTTGTTTTAAAATCACACCGTCACGTATTTGACATGACGGGAGGTGTACACCGGCAATACCGACTAATTTGTCTGGTATATGGTCGGCCGGAATGTCGGCGAAGGTCCGGCTATGACCGGCACCTGCCTCTCGAATGGTCTGATTGGAGGGAGATTCATCTATAACATTTCTCTCATGGTAGTGATATGTAACCAGTAGTGTAGATTGACTGACGGGTACATCACTATAATCTCCGTAAATACGATGTACAGCCGGTGCAGGTTGATGCCGGCTGGAAGACCGGTGCCATTTGGGCTTAACGGTCGTTGCCGGATGGTCGGCCGGTGCCGGTTGATGCCGGCTGGAAGGTCGGCTGGACGACCGGTGCCATTTGGGCTGAACGGTCGCTGCCGGATGGACGGCCGGTGCAGGTTGATGCCGGCTGGAAGGTTGGCTGGACGACCGGTGCCATTTGGGCTGAACGGTCGTTGCCGGATGGACGGCCGGTGCCGGTTGATACCGGCTGGAAGGTCGGCTGGACGACCGGTGCCAATTGGGCTGAACGGTCGTTGCCGGATGGACGGCCGGTGCCGGTTGATGCCGGCTGGAAGGTCGGCTGGACGACCGGTGCCATTTGGGCTGAACGGTCGTTGCCGTATGGACGGCCGGTGCCTGTCGACGCAAGCTGGAAGGTCGGCTGGCCGGCCGGTGCCATTTGGGCTGAACGGCCGGTGCCTGTTGATGCAAGCTGGAAGGTCGGCTGGCCGTCCGGTGCCATTTGGGCTGAACGGACGGTGCCGGATGGACGGTTGATGCCGGTTTGCCTGCTGAAGTGCCGGCTGAACTGACGGTGTCGGCTGGACTGACAGCTGGAAGGCCGGCGAAAGTGCATATTAAAATGGATCCAATTGATCCAGCATAGACTCCATGCGTCCTGACTTACAGGCCCGAAAGCCATGTACGGATCTGCGGTGAAATTTACACCCACTGGGCAGCCTAAACCATGTCAACATAATTTCCTCCATTTCCACATTGCCAACACCCATTTTGCCATTCATGCCTTCGTTGTCGACTTTGCTTACTGAAACGACAAAAGAAGAGAACAAAGCACAAATTAAAAATTCAGCATATTATTAATTCGATAATACTATAACCGTTATTAACGGAGTAGTCAAATTATTCCGTGCCATGTTAACTCTTAATGACCACACTAGTTATCGCCGTGAGCGTGTTGCAATAGGTCGTTCAAGACGAAGTCTACTGAAATGAAAAAGATGATAAACAAAGCACATTTAGCAATTCAACACGCTATTAAGTCGCTATTACCATAACCGTAACTAACGGAGGAAGCGAAATGATTTAGTGTCGCGTGAACTCGTGACTACAACACGAAATTCCGCCATTAATAGTCGCAACTGGTCGTTCAGAGATGAAGTCTACTGAAACGGAAAAGAAGATAAACAAAGCACAAATTAACAATTCAGTACGCTATTAAGTCGCTATTCCATAACCGTAACTAACGTAGGAAGCGAAATGATTAAGTGTTGCGTGAACTCGTGACTACAACACGAAGTCCGCCATTAAAGTCGCAAATTGGTCGTTCAAAGACTTTTTTGAAGTCTACTGAAACGTCAAAGAAGATAAATAAAGCACATATTATCAATGCAGCACGTTATTAGTCGCTAATATCGTAAACGTTACATACGGAATAAGCGAAATTATTGAGTGCTACATGTATTACATGCTAGTACCGCCATAAGCGTGCTTTGACCACGCTGCAACCTGGTCCGAAGTCTAGAAAAGGTGACAAAGTCACTCAAATTGGAAAATATTGTAAAATAATGTATACGACCTGTTGAGGAATGATTATCCAACACAGTAATTCCAAATTTAACTTCGGATGGTCAGAATTTACACTAAGATGGCTTGGATTCATTGGAGGTCTAATTGTACGTGTTTACACACAACAAGCGAAGCTAAAAAACTAAAGAAGCGACACCTAACGGGCGGCAAGGGGAGGTAATGGGCAAGAGTTATTGCCCTTTGTCTATATGACATAGACAGGAAAGACGAATTTTCGTCTTTTGGTAGGGCTGGATTCGCGAGGTAGCAGGCTAATATCCCTAAAGTAATGTGATTGGGGAACGTATTCAAAGGAGAAATTGTCAAATATAGATTTATCGTTAAGGACTTAGTCAGAACGACAATATCCAAGTGAAAACTTATCTATTCCGTGCTTCGCTTTGTCATCAAAATTACTTAATCTACCTTTTTCTTCAAATCTTCAAGTTTATGATGAATTGTTCGAATAGCCATTGCTCAAACAAAAATAACACCTCCATCAAGCGCTTATTTAAAAACATAAAATCCAATAAAATTTTCAACAAATCGCTTAGCATACCTTTTTCTTTTTTGTTACTCTATTGTTATCCAGCAATAAAGAATACATTTACTACTCGATCCAATTAAGTACTTGATAATGAGCGACTTTATTTGTCTTTAAACGTACCAATAACCTTTTTAGTTGTATCATCGTGAAAGTTACTATCTCGATAATAATAGGAAAGATCAAACAGATGTCGGTTATCAAAGATATCATGATAGACGTCCTCACACTCTATTTCATATACAAGCAAGTCAGTATAGGTAAACAATGGTTTACTTGACAGCAGTTGCTTCTTAACGAAATTATAATGAAACTCGTAGATGAGCCATTTTGATGAATCTAACACAGCAGCTCCAACGTAAAGCGGCCTATTCAGTTGCAAATTTGCTTTCTTCGATGCATCGCGACAAGGTCTTCATTAAACATTTTCATGCTGCCAAAATCATCGTCTGACACTGGCTTGTTTCGGCGGTTGATATTATTAAACTAGCTCGATGTTTAATCGCTTTCTAATATTTTTCATAGTTTGTCCAAAGACAGAGTTATTCGTAAGTTTAAAGAAGTTTTTCTCGAAGTGTTTGAACTAATATAGCCTTTCATTCTCGGTGAATGAAGTTTAACACACGATGAAATTTCCTCAATACAAGACCAGCATATGCTACTTGTTTAAGAACTTTGTAATGCAAAATATTATTTCGCTTTTCAACTAAATCTGGGACGAGTTTGCTTGTTGTTCTTAAGATAAACTATCGTCGAGTATCATTGTTTCCTCAAGGAACGGATAGTCATTATGCAAATCGTGAAATGAAGCAGGATAATCGAGATCAACTTCAACAAAATACAAACAATCTTCAGGTATTTTTTGTTATGTCCCCTAAAACATTCGTCAGGTGTAATCCAATGAAATCCACCAAACGGCATTTGGGGCCCCGATTGGCCGAGTGGTCTAAATCGCTCTCCATTACGGATCACTGCCATCTCACCTCTTTCTGCGTGGATTCGAGTCTTAGATTTGACCAATGTGGGTACGTGAGAAAGCTTGCCAGTAGTTTCTTGTGGATCGGTAGTTCTTTCCGGGGGTTTTCCCGGATTTTTCTTTCCTCCACCATTTATACTGATCGCCATGCATAGCCTATCATGTGCTGAAAAAATAACGTTAACCCATGCAACAACAACCAAACGGCATTGGTTCTGAAATTGCATAGCCATACAAACTATTTGTGTCGAGATAAATGATGTACTTCGATGGTAGCTTAGGATTGTACTCTTTCATGTGTTTGTTGTTTGCTTCCAAATAACTGGAATAAATTCTGGAGAATGAATTTTAGATTACACTTCTCGTTAGCCGCTCCAATCATTGTCCTGTCAAATGACAATGGTCACATTCTCGTTATTACGAAGGCGCGGACGATGCATATGTCTCAAACGCCCGTTGACAAAAATGACCAAATTCAACTTGCCAATGATCAATTTTCTGTTTGAACCGTTAATATTAACATTTTAACGATTCTTCATAAAAGATTTGAACCAGCATCAACTTCGCAAATTAACTGCTTGAAAAGCCAAACAGCTGGATTTGGCGAGTCCTTATCGGACTTGCGATAAAATTTTAATTGGTTTGGATAAACTCGGTTATACGCAACACACTATACACTCCGCACGCAACATGGTTTTGAGTCTTTCTTGTACTTGGATGGTTAGGATTATGTTCTACACCAAGTACAGGCTGAAATAATCACTCAAAATCATCGTAGATAACGAAGAGAACTTTTAATTTATGATTTTGGTTGACAAACTGCAGAATGTTTTCCTTTTCATTTTTCGCCTGGCATTGTTATTCGTTGTACTTCCGAACAATAATGTAGATGCTTTTGTAGATTTTCAACGTAAGAGCAACCGTGTAAACCGTGTAAATAGCGATAATATAAGTGCTTTGTATTATTTTGTTTCTTATATTGTCGTCTGATAAGCCTGTTGGGTTTTTTCATCCATACGTAATGCGTTTTGTAAAACAGCACGTTTATTGTTGATCCTGAAGTCCAAATACGTTATCGGAGATATTATTTTGCTTTTCAAACACAGATATTTGATTTTCTGCACGGGATACAGTACACTCTAATTTTGATACATAACGGAAATGCTTGCCAATACGATCAACGTTTTTTTCTGCATGAAACATCGCAGAAAGAATGGCCCGCTGGAGGCATTTGTTATCAGGTTTTGTATCTGTTTCTGCAGCAGGTCATCGTGTGAAATAACATTTCGGAAATCATCTTAAACGTCCAGTCCTAACCCGATTCAATGAATTTTTATATAGTTGTTCCAATGTCCTGGTGTATTTTATCAGCTAGCAATGAAAGACTAGTTCCAAGCAAAACAGGGTTTGAATTTGCATTAATAAAAGGATCTGCAATTTCTTCGTTGACGGCGTCGTTGTTAGCAGCATCTCCAGAAACAACAATTTTTAGAATATAACGTGGTACTGCACTAGGATCTTAAAAAATATGTGCAAGTCAAGTTCACGTTTTTTAGTTGGTTCTACCAATGAAACTTATTGATAGAGGTAAAATTTGTCAGAACGATTTGTTTATCAAATCGATAGCTGTTATCAAATCCAGCAAAAGCAGTAGCTGTTTTTGTTGGTCCTCCATGATCCTTTTTGCAATATCACGCAACATTAACATTGCTATATACCATACTTGGTTAAATGTCTAATTGAGTGTTTAAAAAAATAGTTAGTAATTAGAATTGCTTATTGTAATAATGACACAAAATTGTTTGAGATACGGAAAACCGTTTGGTATAGGCGACACCAGCTGGTTATAAGATCAGTGTAAAATCGGAGGGCAATAACAATCGAACGAAAATGGCAATAAAAGATTTTATCTACTAGTTGTTTCGCGTATACATTCCAGAAGGCCATAGGGTGTATCATGTTAATGATGCAGTTGCCGACAATAACATTACAAATTTTTCTTTGCAAGACAAATATCAACCACACCCGGTGTTTGTTCTTTTCGATGCCTCCGACAGAGGAATTTTTCGAAACAGGAAAACTAAAAATGTATTGGGTAATTTGCAAACTTTTGGATATATTATGGTAACTGTCAGAGGAAATCAACGGATGTTTTTGCAGATCGATTGTATAGGTTTGTTTACGAAGTTTTAACGGACCAATACCAATGGTTTGATTATTGACCACTTCATTAGCACTAAAACCGACAAATGTCCATACAATTTAGATCTTGTCACGTCAAAAGAAAATACAACACGGGGACGAGGTAGTTGCATTAATTTTAGATGTCCCACAAAAACAGTGATTTCATGTAATTTTGACACAAGCGAAGAAAAGAAAATTTCTTCTATATCAGCTGCAGCGTATGAAAGGTAACAAATTCGATTTTATGTTCGTCAAGGTCTTAACCTGATTTAATATCGTTATGCATGCCAGTAAAATGTAAATCGGTCTTACGTAAATATGAGGAAATTTACAAAAACTTTATTTCGCAATACGAAGTCAACGTTTAAACAACGTGTTACTAGTTGGTATCCAACTATTATATTTATCGCTGTAACTGCGCCACTTGACAAAAGCTTTTATTGCCACGCTAGTTTATTACTCGTTCGATAACGAAAGCATCTTTGTCAGTTTTCTTTAATTCTTGCTCATAATAACTACTAATTACCGATTCTCCAGCTAGATCATTTTGCGCGTACCTTTTCAGGAATTGTCATTAAAACTTTATCAACGTAACATACTTTTTCGGTCCAGTTTGGAGTAATTTTTTTCGCAATAATTTTTGTCAGAGAAGTTCTGACTCTGTCTCCGATCTTTAATTTATATCTACGATATATATTTTCCTTTGCAAAAATCGTATTTTTAATTGCATTGTTTAGTGACGTTTCATTTAGGTTACGTGCTATTGTAATGATATCCTATCTGCGCAGGATCATCAATATATGTGTTTGTGTTTTTCGTTAAAAGATGTTTAGGATCCGCTCGTTTAGTGTACGATTTAATCGTTCAAGATAACGCTTTATCCTTCCTTTCCTGTAACATATTTTTTATGTTATTTCGCTCCAAAAACTGAGCAAAATATTTTATAAAAAAGCTCTGCTTCCTGGTCAGTCCAAATTTTTATTTGGATTTCTTTCCGTTCTAATGATAATTTGTTTGTATGCATCAGTCATCGATGTTCCTGATTTATCTGTAACGGGTATATTAATCGCTTAACATTTCATAGTCGCATACGCAATTATCAGATAATATCTTGTCCACAAAATGTTTACATTGGATCAAATAAGCTTGCTACTCGGTTTATCGATGAAACAGAAAGAGAATGCGATGATTTGGTAAAGGTAACAGATTTGCATAAATGTGAAGTATAAAATTTGTTTGATTCCTACTGTTGGTTAAAGAAAAAAAAAGATGAACGATACAAAGATACTTTATGTTTATGACAAGCATAGAATTTTAATAGCTGGTCCTAACAATGCTAAATTCTGAGAGATTCTTCATTTAATTGATGGTTATAGAACTTTTGTCATTGTATAAAACTTGTACATAAATATCGTATAATGAAAAACAAATCATCGATTTCAATCATGTTTCAGGAGATATTCCAAAACCATATGTTGACTTTCTAATGCAGTATTACAAATTTTATCATAAAAACGTTTGGTGCATAAAACAATGTTTTAAGTATTATAGTAGAATACTTCGGGTAATATCAGATGTACCACTGATAATGATTGGCTCTGGTATAATCTTAAGTGGAGCATCGTTAAACCCGTTTTGTTAATACTATCCTGTGTTGGTGTTTCTCTTGCAACAGCGTGTAAAACAGTTGAGCCTCGACTTGAAACAAATAAATGCTTGCAAAAAAGCAGGTATCACTTATAATAAATTACTTGATCAGATTCGATCTTATTTGTCAGATTTAAAATACTATATGGATAATTTATGTGAATTTCGTATTGTTTAAAGTATGTTGGCGGATGTTCTGTCAATAAGAGTTATCAGGTATAAAACAAATTATCAAAAACTATAGTGATGATAAGATATGAAATTTTGTCTAAACTGTAGGAATAAAATAAACTCAAAAGTACAAAACACTTCGCAAATACATTTTTTGTCTAACCTGATGGATGTTGTTAGGGTGGGGTTATAGAAACCTCAAAAATGCGTCTTTGTGTTTGTTTGGAGAAAATAGTATCTCGGAGCTAGAATTCTCCTTTATCTCTGCTGCTATAATCCCCGTACTATATCAGAAAAAAATTATGCCAACGAAGAACTTGCCAACTTGTCATCGCAACCCTACATTTTATCCTGTCTCTCGAAATAATATCTACTGAGTCAAGTTATAGATATGCGGATAAATCAACATGTCAACAAATAGAAGTATTGGTTTCTGCTGATGCAAACAAACTGCAAATTTGAATTATAAGAAAAGTCCTTATTCATATCGCCTTTCTATTTAGCTTACTCTGAAGAAATTGGTTTCCTATGATTTTGTCAACCTCCCTCTCCTGCCGTGGCATATTATTATTATTATTATTATTATTATTATTATTATTATTATTATTATTATTATTATTATTATCATCATCATCATCGTCGTCGTCGTCGTCTTCATCATCATCATCATATCTTTTCATAACATTCATTGATAATTTAAATACCTTCATTCTTGCATATTTATAACAGGTAGTCACAATTTTATCTGGGATGCTACATTTTTTTAGAAATAATAATATTGTACCTCTATAAATGACACTTGTATGCAACCACGGTGCCTCTTAATTGCATATCTGCCACTAATTTTCATACTAGATTCATGACGTCACTTTATTAAATATATCTAGATAGTATGTACAGATTTAAATTGTTGTCAAATCTCTGAAGTGTTCAACTCCCTCTTTTGAACATCTGTATTGAACACCAGATTACCCATGTAAGATTAATTAGATTACCCATGTAAGATTAATTAGATTACCCATGTAAGATTAATTAGATTACCCATGTAAGATTAATTAGATTACCCATGTAAGATTAATTAGATTACCCATGTAAGATTAATTAGATTACCCATGTAAGATTAATTTAGTATGCAATAATAATTGTTCTGATCTGATTGTGCGATACAAAAGTATTGATTGAGTATTCAATAGCAGTTGTTATGATCAAATGATTCGATATAAAAGTACTGACTGGGCATCCATATCGTGTACCAGGTCAAATGTTTAAGACTCAATGGATACGTAATAAATTTTACAACAGCATAAACATGGTTTTTTTTTTTACAAGTTAAGGTGAACAACGTTGTCTCTAATATTCTGGTACTTTGTATAAGTCCTTATCAAGGTCAATGGCGTTTGTAGTTGGAAGAGTCGTGTAAAATCGTATATCAAGTAATAAAAACGCCTCTAACATGAAGAAAAAGAAAATGCTTTGTAAGAATTCTCATTGAAAATGAATATCTTGGAAAGGATGTCTTAAAAAAACGAGAAAGAGTGTCTTGAAAATATAAGGTATGGGAGAGGAGATAAATAAAATTTGACTATATAATGCCAGCATTCACCGAATTTAATTGTTCCTCGCCAAGGGATTGCTGATGGCAACCTCGCCACAAAGACGCTCTGTCCCTCTGCCAGACAGAACTTTTCCTCCCACTACAATCTGCATAGCATGTACGGCTACTTCGAGGCAAAAGCCACTTTTGAGTAAGTTCTCAGTTTTATTGCATCTGTAGTTACTATTTTCGAATTTAAAGATATGACGATTGTTTATCTTCTGTCTATTTACCTTGATAAAGTTAAAACTTAATGGAAGAAGCAATTGTGAGAATTGTTTAAAACCAATAGATTTTGATACAGTTGTGTAAATAGAGTACCGTACTTACTCGCCTTTAAGTCTTGTCACTGTAAACGTTAGTGTGCCTGCATACCAGGTTATATGTTGTTTGTTTTAGTGATTGCTCCTAAAATGCTGCACAAACCCAGAACTATCGGCGTATTTTGCATCAGCGTATTCGAAACTGTGCAGTTTACAATTAGACACTAGGTATAAGCGAATATAGACTGTACGGCTCAGTGTAGTCATTTTTACTACCATAGAATATTTTTCAACGAATAAATACTGGGTTATTACGCTTTTAAAGTCTTCCATACTTTTCGTGCATACAGAGCGCTTAAAAATGTAAGACAACGGCGCAGTCTCGTGATTTCTCGATCAACGTTTCCAGGAAGTGGGGTGTATGGCGGCCACTGGGAAGGAGATAACAATGCCGTCTGGAGTGACATGTATTACTCAATACCAGGTAATTTTTTTATCCTCAGACCTCAGCTGATCTATTAGACAAATTGTTTTTACATTTTATTGGAACGTTGTCAATGACGAGTAAATAATAATAATAATAATAATAATAATAATAATAATAATAATAATAATAATAATAATAATAAATAAATAAATAAATAAATAAATAAATAAATAAATAAATAAATAAAAAAATAAATAAATGAAAATAAAGAAATACCTATAACTTCGCAAATATTTCTGATTTCCGTCACATGCTCATAGATGTAATAACTCGATTGGAACATAGCTCAGCATTTGTCATATTGGAGAACAAAAGGAAAACCACTGTCGGTTGCCTCGTGGTGTCCCGGGGACAGTCAATTATCTCCCATTTCCTCAGCACGATGTAGCCACTAAGGTTTTAAATGTACCGTTGCGGCAAACAAAACAATGATCAGTATGATTTGTAACAAAGAAATTACTAAGCTTTAAAAACAGTCATATCGCTACGGTGTCTGTAGTGTGGCAGTTTATGGTGATGTCTAGCACTGGGGCATCATGACGCAGACATGTAGCAAAATGTCCCACCAAGTCACTAGTCACCCCTAGGCCACCGGAGCTTTAGATCAATGATCCAAGTAACTGCTACATTTGAGTAAACGATGCCGTGAAAATTGGGGAAATAACTGTTTATGCATCACACGCTTAGTTTTTCTTGTAAAGTAAGGAAAGCGTAATGAAGGGAATCTATTTATTGTTGATTGAGTAGTTTGAAAGATATATATCGAGCATGTTCATTCTTAGATCTGATTCGCCATATCTTGAAATTACGTCGTTGTCAAAACCTTGACAAATCAATTTACTTTTTTCTTACTTAACAAATGTTCCGAAATATAATATAAGAATTGCACATGAACCAACAGAACAGTTATCCACATGGTACAATAATGCCTTTAAGCCTGTGTAACACAAATATTTATTTTTTAAATAATTACCCGGAAACCTTAGTTCTCGCCCACTCCACCTGGTGCTTCCGCTTCTATATTTATACAATACTTCGTTTTCGATATTGATAACTACATGATTAGTTATTATATATTTTCCTTAATTAGTATCTTTTAAATGAATACTCTTTCACAGTCCGTTACTTTATCCCTTATTCCGGTTGGTTATATTCAACTCCGTTCCTTTCATTTCTATCTTGTTCTATTCTTTTCAGTCACGTTCTCTTTTTGTGCCACGTTCTTTTCCAGCATTGCTGAATGCCAATATGTACGGGATACCGTTGATGGGCTCTGACATATGCGGATTTGGTGGATACCCTACCGAGGAGCTCTGTGTCAGATGGACACAGCTTGCGTCATTCTATACGTTCATGAGAAACCACAGAGATTTCAATGCTTTTGTAAGTGGGTTTTGTTTTCGACGTTTTTATTTATTACAAACATGTTAATCTAAATAAATTATTAGATGTGAATCTTTACGATTGAATTATAATAGTATAATATAGCCAAAGCTGACACGGTGCGGGAAACTAGTGTAGACGCTGGTATCGTCCGTTACAAAGAGTAACCACTGTGACGGATTGCTGTTCTTTGACAATGAACAATACGCAGAGCATTTCTGTTGATTTATTAGTGGTATAAAGATTTTCATATAAGTGCTAGTTTTACTTCCCGAAATTATGGTAAGCATGTCCATCTACAGATATTGGAAGGTAGCAGCTCTTTGCCCTCGCCCTTCCATGAGCACCTTCCCCCCCCCCCCCAAAAAAAAAGTGAACGCAAAGATGGTTAAAATTATGCCTTGTATACGTTATACCCTCTTATGAGGTTCCGTCCCACAGACTCACATCCCACTCCCAAACCCATGTTAGGGTTGCAGTTAGTGTTTAAGTTCCTTGCAAAGTATGTATGTTATCTGCAAGCGCTTCGAGATTGGTGGATCGAGGAATAGCACCGATGGGTGTATGTTAATTTAATACAAGTACGAAATATATATTTCACTCGCTGGTATAGAAACTTCATAACTAACAACAACAAAAATTCACAACGAACATGACTTGGATGCCAATCAATGGTAAATTGAATAAAATTCCAAATTTATCTGAGAATGAGGCTATCGTGAATCAATCTAATTATCAATGGGAATTCTCTGGATTTGTTTGCCTATGCTTAGTTTTAATAAATGTACCAATGATTGATGGGTGAATGAATAAATAAATTGTTTTTTTTTATTCACAAATTTACAATTTCTTTTGCTGGTATTAGGACCAGGATCCGGCGAGCCCTGCCTTTAGGGAAAGTCAACATATTCTGAAATCTGCGGTTGAGTTCCGATATCGCCTACTACCGTATCTCTACACGTTGTTTTTCGAAAGTCACACCAAAGGAACACCCGTGGTTAGACCATTATTTTTTCAGTGAGTATGTATAAACCTAAAATTTGAATAAAATCAGATCTCCACTGTTCAACGTGAAAATCTGACAACGGCTGCTTAGAAGCCATGCTCTAGTAACATTTGAATTAGCCAATGGAAAGTTAGCTTTCAGTAATCTGAAAATGAACCATATCTGTCAGTTCCATAGCCGTTAAATAAGCGGTTATTGCTATTGGGCGATTCGCTATCCAGTTTTGGATACTATTTCTACACCAAAAAAAAAAAAAACTTTGAGGTCACGTCTGCATGTTAATAGCAACAAAATAGTGCCTAAAACTTGGTCCCATTACTTTTCTTGATTTAATCAAGCCGATTTAATACATAAATTGGAAGTAATTTTTAATCAAGCGATATTCTTTGTAACTAACGGTGTGTTATGTGTTTTTG